>OW026522.1:141767799-142220299 GCA_932274085.1 Protocalliphora azurea | reverse complement strand
TTTTCAACAATTTAACTAATTTACGAAGAATTAACAAAAACTTCTATTGAATTGAATAATGATTTTATTTGTTGATATTTAACCTACTTCAATTCTACACCCCATTTTACAGTATTTACTGCTCTTTTTTGGTTGAGAAATAATATTAACATAATTCTTCTCCGTACACGTACAAATTTCAAGGTGGTCACTTATTTAGTTTAGAAGTTATTAAGCAAAATATGGTAAAAAGAAAATTTATTGTCTGTAAAATTGAAAATATTTATTTATAAAAATTTATTTCAAAGTATATTTTTTTATATATAAAATACAAATTCAAAATGACTTTGTATTTTATTATACAAAATACAAATTCAAAATGACTTTGTATTTTATTACATAGCTTCTAAACTGAATGAATAATTTTTTAAGAATTTTAAAAACATCGCTTTTGGAGATATAACGCTTTAATTTTTATATATCTAATATTAACCTTTAAACTTTTAAAATAAATTTACTTTCTACATATCATTATCTTTTAAATGATACTAAAATTGAAATGTTGTTATGTACGGTTCAGAAGTTATTAGTAATTATAATATATTTTGGTCCATAACTTCTAGACTATATAAGTATCCAGCTTGCAATTTTACACAAGTATGGAGAATAGTTATGTTAACATTATATAATTTTTTTAAGAATTTAAAAATTTCGATTTTTGAGATATGATGGTTTGATTGTTATATGTTCAAAAATTGAACTTTTGATATAAATAAACTTTATACATATTAAATAAAACTATTGTGACCTACCGTGTATATTTTTGAAGTTCTTTGTAATTAAAGAAGTACAAAGTGTACTTCTTAGCTTTTATTAGCTTTTTTTCGTTTTTCAAAATGTCAAATTTTTTGGACCAGAACGGGCTACGTGTCTAAAAAGCTATGACTATGAAAAAACACATCCTTTAGCCAATGTCTGTAGTGAATTTCATTGAAATCTGCGATATCAAATCCAAAAATTTCTCTTCTCTATTCGATTTGATATGAAATGACTCAAAATAACATATTAATTCTCAAAAAAGTAACAATTTTTCCAATTTCTTAAAAAGTAGGAATTCAAAAAGACCAGATTTTTTTAATAAAAGACCAATTACAAAATGTATCAATTTTAAAAAAGTACCAGTGTCCAAAAGTATAAATTAAAAAAATTAAAATTAAATACAATTTAAAAAGCAAAAATTATGAAAGAGACACCAATTTTATAAAAAAAAAAAAAAAAAAAACAAATATTCAAAGAAGTATCAAATTTGAAAAATAAAAAGTAAGAATTTTATATTCGTCTTAGCTGAATCTCTTATACCCACGATCTGCTACTTTTTTTATGCCACTGTAATTTAATGTTTTACCTTATAAGGGAAGTGGACAGATCACGACCAGTTTTGGTTTCGATCCTCGAACTTTGTGTGCCAAATTCCGGTGATGTACATGCTATTGTTTAAGAGATATCGGCAAATAACTTTTTTATTAACCGGCTTTTTTATTAACCGATAACTTTTATAACCCATAACTTTTTTATTAACAAATTTTGCCTATTTTCAATATCAAACACACCTTATGTGGCAGAAATATTTTCGCCAAATTTCGTCCCCCAAGGTGTTCTGTCACGAGTCCTATCCTGCTTTCTACAGAATAATCAATTTTTTAAAATGTATTATTTTTATATACAGTTGCGATCATAAAAAAGCAACGCTATGCTATATGATTTTTGATCCTATGGATTAGGGCTAGAACGTTATCAAATTAGCCAATTCTTTTGTGATTTTAGTCTTTGTGGTCTTAGCCAACTATTGCATGTCATTTTGTTCCAAATTGTTACACATAAGAATAATTATTAAAAATTTTGTTAAAAAATTTGTAAATTAATGCGAGCAAAAAAATATCGTTTCAACATGTCTTTAAAATTTGATACAAGTAATGCAAGTCATTAGATATTTGATATTACATGAATGATTACATGTGGCCATTTACAGCTATTACTTTAGTGATGTAAATATGAGAGGGAGAAACATACCAAATATTATTTACTAGAATCAAAGTAGCAACTTTACTTTTGGAGGCAAGTCCCTTTTTGTTTTAACGAGTATTGTAAATAGAAATAGGGGCCGAATACAACAACTTAAATTAATTTGAATCTAAACGCAAATATTTCGATTTTAGACTGTCTAGGTCTGTCTGTCATATATCCTTAATCTAGTGTCTACATTAGGCAAATTTTTATCAAAACAAACGTCAGAATCAGTGCGAATATATACAAGGTAACCTTAGTTAAACAGCTGATTATTATTTTGGTTGTTACAGTTGTCAAACTGCATATATAAAAAACAATAATGAATACGCCATATTGTTGTTTTTGTGCAACTGTTGCCATCTTTCACAAATTCGAGTTAAGTTTGATGTTTGTGTTGATAAAAAAATTTCTAATGTAGACCCTATATAACATACATTAGACAATTTTTTATCAAAACAAACGTCAAACTTAGCGCGAATTTGTGGAAGCTGGCAACAGTTGCACAAAAACAACAATATTATTTTTTATATATGCAGTTTGGTAAATGCAACAACCAAAATAATAATCAGCTGTTTAACTAAGGTTACCTTGTATATATTCGCGCTGTTTTTGACGTTTGTTTTGATAAAAATTTGCCTAATGTAGACACTAGGTAACTATTAACTTCCAATACTAAAAAAGTGCAACAGTCCAATAATAATGAAAGATTAAATTTTAATTACTTGACAAAGTTCCATTAACAATATTGAAAAACAAGCAAATTAAATTAAAAAAAATACTATTTAAGATTTAGTTTCCTCAAAATACGACAAAAAATACTTTTAAAAAGTACAAGTACAACTTATTATTTTTTATAATTCAAAATAACATTTTTATGTTCGACTATTAAAATATACAAATATATTTTAATAGAATAAATGATGAAAAAATACCACTGAACTTTTTTGATGCCATTCTTGGGATATAGTAGTTTAAGATTTCAGCAATTTTAAGGACATTAAACTATTCACTCTTTAGTTTTGGATAAAGATTTTTTTATCATGACAAACGTCAAACTTAACGCGAATTTGTGTAGGTAGCAACAGTTGCAAAAAACAACAATATGGCGTATTCATAATTGTTTTTTATTTATGCAGTTTGACAACTGTAACAACCAAAATAATAATCAGCTGTTTAACTAAGGTTACCTTGTATATATTCACATTGATTTTGACGTTTATTTTGATAAAAATTTGCTTAATGTAGACACTAAGTAAAGTTTATCAGAAGATACTAATTTATTTAGTTTCAATCATTTTTAAATTTACCTTCATCTAAAAATATTTTTATACGCCAAGGCTATCAAATTACATAGATATTTGCTTGTTTTGCTAATTTTACGATTTTTTCACTTTTAATATTAAATTTGTGAAATTTATTAAATAATTATCATTCCTATAACATAGTGTCTATATTAGAGATTTTTTTATCAAGACAAATGTCAAACTTAACGCGAATTTGTGGAAGGTGACACCAGTTGCACAAAAACACAATATGGCGTATTCATTATTGTTTTTTATATATGCTGTTTGACAACTGTAACAACCAAAATAATAATTAGCTGTTTAATTAAGGTTACCTTGTATATATTCGCACTGATTTTGACGTTTGTTTTGATAAACATTTACCTAATGTAGACACTAGGTAATGACATTTAACATTTAACTATTTTCTCGATATTTTTTTTTTAATTAATTACACCAATTTTTTAAATTTGTACAAATATTCACTTTTCATACTATTTACACCTGGCAATACCTTTCTGTGATACCAGTCATTCAGTCAAATACAACCCTGCTCATATGCGCCATTTAGAAATACAACCTTGGCATCAGCTTCTACTCGTTACTTTTTTTTCTCTACACAAAAGTCGATGTACGCGATGACCGCCATGGGTTTTCACGAGTAATTGTTTGTCGTTCGTCAAGTAAAGTTGTGCTTTCGGCTGCTTGACAGTAAATTTCTTATTTTCACAAGTGATACATACAAAAAGTGTGGTGTAGAACATAAAAGCGGCCATTTTGGTTTTTTGTACTACAACCAAAAAGAAAATATAAAGTTTTGCTAAATAAATTTCGTATTTCCAAGTGAATTTAATAAAGTAAACTGTGTTAAACAACAGTTTATTAAATAAAGGCTGTATAATTTTTAATTAAAAAGGTAATTTAAAAAAACATTTTTTTTTTAAATTGGTGTAATTTCCTTGTAGTGGTAAACATTAGTCAAATAATTTTTCTTAGAAAAAATGTGATTTATTTCGTTAAGGTGGATTATTTTAATTTAAAAAGTAATTAAATTTTTGTTTTTTAATTATATAACTTAATTTTCATTTCTTTTACTTACTAACTTTTTTTTCAACATTCATCACTCGTGCGTCTGGGTTTTGTAGTCACATTTTTTCTCGTTCGTATTTGTAGTCAAGAAAGAAAAAAAAAGATCTAGAAAAATGGGTACACATTTGGTGGGTAAAAAAAAATCATGTTAATTTTTTTTTTTTTTTTGCTTTTGTTGAGGTGGTACAGTTAGTTTGCGTCGATTTTTTTTTTTTTTTTTATATTTACATGTTAGTTTTTTAGAATTTATTTTATTTTGTTGAATTTGCTTTTTGTATTTTTAATTTAATAATCAAAAATAAAAAGGGGTTTCGTTTAAACCAATAGATTTACACAAATCGCAAATGACTGCGTTTTAATCATTCGTTTATTTTTTAAATTTTATATTTTGAATGTACAAAAATATTAAGAATTACATTCTCCCTTTTTCAAATTTGTCTTCATAAATAAAAGTTTACGAATTAATTTACATATTAAGGGGCCCATAGAAAGGCACACTGTATAAGTTCATCCAATATTGGGAAAGCTTTGCTTGCGTGTGTCACAGACAATGCAGTATGAAAAATCAAAATCGTTTTGATTTTAGAATGAACTCGTACCGCAGACAGTTTTTTCGAATGAATTTTTTTTTTTTTTTTTTTATCATAAAATATTTTGTTAGTAATTTCAAATAAATATGTATATAAAATTTTTGTATTTAATAATTTTTTTTTTTTTTTTTTCTCAAAGAAAAAATTGATTTATGAATGTATAGCAAGTTCGTCAATCACACGTCAGAAGAGTTCATGGCAGTATGTGTCTATGGGCGCCTTTACAGTTGAAGCGTAAACATTTATAAATTGTGTAAATAATTTTTCAAACAAAGTTCGAAGGATTCTTTACGAGCTTTTATATTTATGCAGTTTATGAACTATACGAGGCATTTATTTCATTGTATTAAAGTCCCTAACTTTTTAACTGTCATTAACCGGCCGGTTTTTTTTTCTCTCTTGTAACAAAAAAAATATATATATTTGCACGTCACCGTTTTCCTCCACTATTGTTAAATTATACTCATGCTAGCGCGCCATTTTTTTATTTTATTTTTTTTTTTTTAATATGTATATAAGTGTGTACTCGTTAGCTTTTTTTTCCCTTTCTTTCTTCTCTCTTGTATGAATTATTCATACAGAAAAGCCGGTGTTAATGATCTCAATAAAAATGTTGAATTTGTTTTTTCTCATTAGTATGTAGTGAGTAATTAGAAGGTTGGAAATAGTTAAAGCCTCTAGATAATTGGGCAGCATAAATCAAGATTACCAGCACACTCGATTTTTAAATAATTTTGATAATGATTCAGTAGCATTTTTATTCGTGATTACATCATTGTAAAAAATTTTGCCCGCTCGCTCCTAGTTTAAGTTGTAATATAAAAATGCAATTTTCTCCTTCCTGCTATAATGAATATGAGCAATATGGGTATGGTAGGAAAGGTCTTGAAGAGGCCTATCAAATGTGCCAAATCATTAGCCCGTGGTGAGACAATATATATTTTTACTTTTTATTTCGACTTTTACAAAAGTACCGTTATCTCAAAAATATATCGATATAACGGTACTCCCCAATACATCAAATTATTTAGAGAACATTTCAAGCTTTTATATGATCCCCATGTCGCACCCCTAGCCTATTAACGTAAATGTAGCACTTTAAAAATTAATATTTAGAAAAATGAATAGATTTTTACTAGTAATATAATTGTTATCATAATTTAAAAATGTATGACTTTTTATTTCTTTATCATTTTTAGAATTTTATGAAAAATTATAATAAAATGAAAAATTATTTAAAAAGAATACCGGCACTTACTACAAACATTTTTTGATTTCCAAAAAAAGTTTATTCAGCGAAACCGTTGTTCGACATACATAGATCAGAAAGTTTTTTAGCCCGGCCGAAAGCCGGCTACACAGAAAAACCTTTATTAACATTAAAAATATTTTAATTTCACTGTGCTGGTAACCTTGATTTGTTCCAAACATTTTTTTTTTTTTTTTTTTTTTTTGTGATTTAAAGACCTTTCCAATTATATCCGTATTACATATATACGAGTAAAATTCGATTCATTTCTCTGAATATTAATTTTTAAAGTACTATATTTTTGTTATTTAATGGGCTAGGGGTATAATATAGGAATCATATCATTTCTCTGAATATTAATTTTTGAAGTGATATATTTTTGCTAGGGGTGTGGTGTAATATAGGGATCATATGAAAGCTTGAAAAAATGTTCTTCAAATGATTTGATTTATTGGAGAGAGCCGTCATAATCAACAGTGTGCCGGTAATATTGATTTGTTCCAATTCGGCTAACATTTTGAGACGGCTAAGTCGGCCAAGTCAATTTAACTAAATACTGTAATTTTCTCAACTATATGGAAATGTTTTAAAAACGTGTAGACGTAACATAATATATAATTTTTTTGTGTCAGAGAGTGTCAAATTCGCTCTCTGAGAGAATTATTTCACGTCTAGATTTAAATATTAGTATTATAAGACTACGTTCACACGATGATTTTTAAGACGTCGTTTTATTTTAATTCTCTTTTGAAGTTGCTACCAAAAATCATTTGTGTTCACATAATGATTTTTTTTTATATTTTCTCTTTTTCCTTATAACCAGGGTTGATTTTTCTTGTTCGTAGCAATACTACCAGTTCAAAAGAGAAAAACGAATAAAAAGCAACGAGAAAATACCAATGAGTGTAAACAGAAATAACAAAAAAAAAAAAAATCATGAAAACAGAAAACTCTACCCCATTCGTTACCAAAAAGAAAAAAAAAAATTATTTAAAATCATATTTTTAAATCATCGTCTGAACGTAGCCTAAGATGTATTATGTGACTGTTGTGATGAGATTTCTCTACACAACCATATTATAAGATGAACTGTCAAAAAAAAAAAAAAAAAAAATACACATCCGAAATTTTGTGTGTGTGCATGTGTATTTTGCAAATTACAGAAAAACTTTTTTTTAGTGTTTGTTTTACATGTTAAAAAAAATTTTTATAAAAAGTGCGAATTGCTTAAATAAAAAGGATATGTTTGCTCTGCGACTGATTAAATATAATGATTTCTTATAGAATTTATTAGAATACGTGTACCCCTTATTTAAGATTTAACGTAATATAAAAACAAAATATTTACTATCCCCTGCCGGCGTTATCTCACATATTATATCAGCTTTAATCTCCGTTGTAGACCTGGGGTAAATATCTAGACCTTACATCCTCAAAAAAAAAAAAAAAAAAAAATTACAGTTCTATTTTACATCAGTGTGATTTTAGCATTTTTGCTCCGACCATTAGAGAGTTAAGACTAACCGGAGAGTAAACTAAGGATTTTAAAAATGCTTCATTTTATATAACAGTATGTTAGATCTGAAGCAAAAAATTTTTAATAAATCTGACATCAACTTCTTTGTTCAATTTTATTAATCTATTCTAAAATTTCAAATTTAGACATCTATCAAGTAAGAGTTATAAATTTAAAAATTATTAATTAATATTCTTTAGATTTAAGAAAATCTTTAAAATTGATGGCTTTCAAATTTTTTATCAAAATAAGTTTTTTTTTTTCTCATATACAACAAAAATATGTATGTATCTTTTATAGTTAACTTCCTCTACTACCATTCCTGATATTTTTTATGTACAGACATTATATGTGCTTCCTTCTTGTGCATAATACTTATACAGCCTTTTTTTTAATTAACCCCTATATACGAAATCACCCTCTTTTTCCTTCCTCTGTTTACTTACTCTTATTTGCTTCTTTCATACTCGTTAATTTAGTTTTATTCCAACTCTATCTCAGTGAACAACTCGTTATTTTGTGTTTGTCAGTTTGTGTATGGTGCAGTGTTGTATTTACTGAAAAATAAGTGAAAAGAAATTCTGGTGTACATACTACAAATTAAGTATTTTTATCTTAGTTAAAATAAAAAGTAAGTTTAGTAATGAAAATTGAATATTAGTAGAAATTATTTAAAATTTGGCTTTTTTGGTAAATAAAATTTTAATTTTTCTTAAAATGTGTGCTTTGTTTTGTGCGCTTTTTTATTTTCAGCGTTTTGTTTAGTTGAAAATTGTTTTAGAAAATAAAAACCACTTCCCTATCCAAAAATCATCTCCATTAGTTAAATTTAGTTTTACGAGTATTTAAACCTTTTTTGCAACAATGACTCCAAGGTATGCTTTTTAATTAAAGTTATTATTATTATTTTATTTTTATTTAATTATAGAAATCAAGAGTCGTATTCAAAATGAAAAATGTATGCTTGCTACTAAAGAGTGGTTAACTTTTTTCCATAAGAAAAAGTTCACTGGTTTCATTTGAAATACGGCTGTAAAATTCCATTAAATGATATATAATACCTAAATTCCTTATCAATTTTATTTCTCTTCAGCGTTAAACAACTTTCAAACCACTCAAATAACAATAAAAATATGGCTTTCCGTAATCAGAACCGTAATCGCAACTTTGGCGGTAACAATTATGGCGGTGGTCCCATGCCCAATCGTGGCGGTGGCATGGGTGGCAACATGAATATGTCACCCTGGGAAGGTCAAAATGCTGGCGGTAATTTTGGTGGCAATATGCGTCAAGGTGGTGGCGGTAGCGGTCAAGGCATGAATGCCCAAGCGATTAATTTGGCCAATAATCTTTTGAATAATCTTTTCCGTAATCAAAATCCTCCTTCATTATTGGATATGCCCCGTGGTGGCAATATGGGTAACCGAGGACAACGTGGTGGACCGGTATGTATATGATTTTAATTTGAATTCTTTATTAAGTATCTTAAAAGCAATATTAGGTATTTAAACTTATTTTTATTTACAATTTAGAAAAAAGCGAAGAAAAAAAGGCATAAAATTAAAACTAAAATGGAATTTTGAGAGTTCAAATAATAAAAGAAATCTGTACTTTATCTTGTTTACCCTTATATTTATTTTCTTTTCTTGTAATATTACGAAAAATTACATCCTTAAATCATTTGAAGATTTTATCATCCCTCAAAATAAGCACTTCCCCAAAGATATATTTTTCAATAAAAATCCTCTGGGACAAGCATGAAAAACAAATTTACAAAATATTCACTCTTAATTAGCACATTAAGGGTGGAAAGGTATATCAAAATATTTAAAACGTGAATTTCCACTTGTTAACATCAAAAATTAATTTGCATGACTTGATTGGAAAGAACATAATTTATATTATTAAAAATATTTAAAATTTTTCTTAACAAAATAATTTAGGATATTCTTTTTTCATGTTTATGCTTTCAAACCTTCATAATCAAAATATCTTTCCAACATTTTTCAACTAAAACATTTAATTAAACATTGTCATGAAATATTTTACCTGTATCTAAATTCGAATTAAAAAAAGTAGGAGACATATTTATACACCACTACCAACTAGTGGTGAAAATGGGTCCTTGTTTCCATTATTCTGTGGAAAACTTTCTCACGTCCATTATAATAACCCGAATTAAATATAATTCACCCTTACTGTTTATTGTTTTTCTAAGCAATATGCTATTTGGAAGAAAATTTGAACAAGCAACACAAAAATTGTTTTTATATCAGTAAACTATTTAACGGATTTAATTACCCACTACCCGGGATATTTGGCTGTATCCATGGGTAATGGATCGATTTACTACGATTAAAATTATAAAAAAGTGTTTGTAAATCCGTTTGCAACACATGAATATTTATATTAGGTAGGTACATTGAGAAGGGTTACACACACAAGTTTCATTAGATGAAACGTGTACATCCATTCGGAGACCTATTAGGCCCATTTTGTGAGTCCTTTCGAAAGAGTGATAGGATAGCGGGAGTAAGAAAAGGAAGTTCAGAAATAGATGATGAAAAAAGTTGGATCAAAAGGGACATACAACGTTAACACACCTATTACAATTAAAAATGTTGCGAAATGAAAATTTTGCTGTATAAACAGTGAGTTAATATTTTATTTGTAAGTTAGTAAATTACGAAAACTAATCGTGATTGGTGAAACTAATTGCAAATAAAGCGTACGGCGTTGCCACTTTTACGTTCATAGAATTTTCGATGATAATATATGAATTTATATCATCCGGCAGGACAAATAATGAAATACATGGAATTTGTGTTATTTATTAGATTTTTTTTTTTTTTTTTTTTTTTTTTTTGCAATCGTGCGTATAAACGACGTAATAATAGATATAAATATAGTCTACTTGCGTTCGCTCTAAGCCAACAACAGTCCCTTCTTAAGACGTATCCATCAGGTTTCCTAGATTAATCTCGGAAACAATCTTTAATCCGTCGATGAAAGAAACGACAAACAAACCATTTCTGAATACTTTGTTCTGGACACGGACAGTGACACACAATATGTACCAGTGTATCCATTTCCTCATCATCCTCACACATTCTGCAAAGATCTGAAGAACTTACATCTCAATTGCATGCCATTTTCTCTATTGGACAATGTCAATATACCTTATTATGGTTTCAGGTTTCTCCTTTTCATGCTTAATATTAGATTTGTATCTTGTCATAGAGCCTTTATTATTTTGCAGTCCGTTCTCTTATTCAATGCATGATTGTCCATATAATGCATATTAATGGTCCACATACAATTTTCGATCGACCACTGTTTACGTTCAACATTGAAAAACTTAAACAAAAAATAACAAGTCCTGTATCATTGCTAGAATAACACAAACAGAATAACACAAAATTTTTGAACTGAACTCAAACTCCTCCTCTTCTGTTTTAGTTTTAATATTTATATGCCGCTTTTTTAAATAGGATTTTTATTTAATAGGTTTTATTATAAGTATTCTACTGTTTTTTTTTTATTTTTTATTTTTTTTTTTTTTATTTTTGAAACTTTATGTTTTTTGATACTTTATTTCTAGTATATTTTTCCTTTTTAAATCGTTTAATATTCAACAAGTTCTTAATTTACTTCTTAAATATTAGAAATCAAATGTTTGTTTTTAAACGTTTTTTTTTTATTTCAATAGAAAAACCAAATAAACTACAAACTTTAATTTTTCCTTTTTTTTATTAAATATGAAATAAAATAAATACAAAAAATTACTAATTTTAAGAGTAACTTCTTTTTTAAAATATTACTTAATAATAATGATAAAAATTTAATAATAATTTTTTCTAGTCATACCTAATAATATATTTTAGTAATTTAATTGCTACAACTTAAGATTCAAATAATATTCTACTATTATTATTGTTATTGCTTTTTTTGGGTAATTTCCAAATCATTTCTAATTATAAATTGTTTTTTATTTTATTCTCTCTTCTCCATGTTATCTCTCACTAAACAAATCACAAAAAATGTCGTCTCTGTTGTTGTTGACATTTAAACAATAAACAAAATAATATTCAATTGACCCTTCAAACGAAATGTTGAATTGAATTTTTGGTTTTTTTGGACATACAAAAAACACAAATTCCTTTTGTGCCACACAACTTTCTTCATCCAACTCTTCGCTATATAATAACGATTAAATATATACATATAAATTCATCAAAATGCTTTACATCAACCTGGTGATGATGAATGATAATTATGAAATGATGATGCTACAATAAAAAAATATATATCAAACCTGATATTAAAAAAAAAATTGCAATTTTGCCTAAATATTGTTGTGTTTGTTCGTTGGTTTGTCTGTTTCAAAATTGTCGTTGTGTTAACAATTGTTATTGTTGTTATTTGCACCCATTTTGTGGAACCCAACCCGCCCTTTTTACTATAAAAAACAACATACTTTTTATAAATATTTCTGTGTTTTTAAAATAAAAATGTATTGAAAAAATTAATTAAACTTTCTATTAAATCTAATTAAAATGTATGTGTGGGTGTTGGGGCAATTATTAACAACAATTGTTTTTGTAAAACAACTGCACACGACTCTGGCTGCGTTTTGTTATCTAAATAACAATTGAAAAACGGAAACAATAACAACAAACTCTATGCAACATAACATTTTGCAAATGCAATCAATCAAAAATCATATGAAAATATTTAACAAATAAAACCAAATGGACGCGCTTTAAAATATAATTCTTGTGATGATTCCTTTTTGTGTTGGCTTGATTATGATAAAAAAAATGCAACTGGTGCCATTCAACTACACTCTGCTCTGATCTGCTATTCTACTACCATCACCACACCACCTAATAAACTACTTGTGTACCGTACCTATCTGTGCCGACAAATTGCCACACTTGTGTACAACTTTTTTTTTTTTTTTTTTAACCTTGTGATGATAAATATCTATATGCCAAATCTACTTAACCTGTGTGTGTATGATCGACGTTCGATCTTGTTCATAATATAATGACCAATTTAATTTTATTGATCTTCAACATAAAAAAAAAAACAAAAAAAAAATATGTGTAAAATTAATTAAATTTGGGTTTCTCAACTTTAATTTATATAAAAAATAACGTTAAATTTTAATTATATTTTAATTTAATTGAAAAAACAATAATTTCTGCCACACGCCTTAAACTAAAAATAACAAATATATTTTTAAAATATTTGATTGCCTTTTTAAACCAAAACCATAAATACCACCACTTTCAACGCATTGACCATCGAACACCATTCAAAATGAATAAAAAAATATTGAAATATTTTTTTTTTTTTTTTTTTTTATAAAAATTGTTTTCATATTAATAAATATGCGCCACAACTACCAATCAACAACTATAAAATGTATCAATTTATATATATAAAAAAATATTATGTAAACTGTGTGTAATTTATAAAAATGATTTACAATAATTAAAATTGTATCACTACCACCCTCTCTCTCTCTCTTTAATCATGTAAAATATGTGTTAAATTTAATTTTAAAAAATTCAAATAATATGCAAATTCCCAATAATGTATATAAATATATATATATTTTTTTTTTTCAAATAAAAAAAAATACTTTTTTGTAAATTATTTCAATAATTTAATCTGTAATAAAATTTTAAATGAATTGAATTAAAAAAATAATAATAATAATTTGCGCATACATAAAATAAATAAATTTATGTTAAAATTATAATTATAAATTATAAAACAATTTAAAAACAAATCAACTCGAAAACATAAAAATTAGATGGTCAATCGTGGTGGTCCTGGTGGCAATCGTGCTAACAATCGTCGTGGTCAAGGAGGTTTCCAAAACCGTGCTGGTGCTAAATCAGCTTCTAAGCCCGGCGCTGGTGGCGGCATTCGTAAACAGAATGCCTTTGATCGTGCAAAGAAACTTTTGGCTAAAAATGCCAACAATAAAAAGAAGGATTCCGCTTCTGGCGATAAGAAAACTGAGAGGTAAGCCTTTTTAAACAAAATCTTCAAAACAAAAACAAATTTTCAAAAAATTAATTTTCCATTTGAATACAAACAAAAAATATATATTTAAATGTATTTTTTTAAAAAATATTCCATATTTTTTTCAAAATAATTATATTTGTCTACTACTTACTATATATTATATAAGCCATTCTTATATTATAAATATAAAATATTAGGGCTTGGGAGGGAATTGAGAGTTGTCTTTTATTAAGCTTTTTTTTTTAAATCAACGTTTAAAAGAAACTCTTTTGGTTGGTTATGTTCACTTTTTTTTCTATATAGTCAAAGCTGTGGGAGGATTTTTTAATGAAATATTTATTATAAAATATATTTTTTAATTTTTTATGTTAACTTTAAGTTCCTTTTTTTTTTAATTTTTATTTTTTTATTAAAGGAAATTTGGAAAAAGTGTTTTTTATTGTATTTGTTACATAAATTTATCAATATTTTTGTATTAAATATGATATTAAAAGATTTTTTTCTAAACTTCTTTTGCTAAAAATATAATTGGGGTTTATATATTTATTATTTTTATACAAAAAATATCTATTTCAGCTTTTTTAAAAATGGTTTAAAATATTCTTGAAAGATTTAGAAAAAAAACATTCCCATAACTGAATTTTAGCGTTTATAAATGTTTTAAACTTATTAGCGACATAACCACTCACTTCAAATATGTATGGTATTGTGAAAAATATTCATCATTTTATTTACGTATTTTTTTTTCTTTTTTTTTCTCTTGGAATTTTTATAAACCTAATATAAGTTTTATGTACTTCCAAAAAAACTTTCATGTATAAATTATCATCGTTTAAGGATATGTAAACGTTGTTTGTTCGTGGGATCATAAATCGAATCTAACATTTACAAATTTCGAACGAAATTTTATATCCGAAACTGTTCTAAATCTTCAATATCTATCTTTTCAAACTATTCAGTTAAGGAGTCAAATGGCATGTGTTTATATATCAATATGTCGGTTAAGCTTCCAAGGATTTCGCTATTGAAAACAATCAAAATCTGACCATAAATGACAGGTACAAGACATTCATTTGACTGTCTATTTCAAGATTCCATAAGCTACAGATCTTGTTTCGATCTACTCAATTTTATTATAATTTTTGTTCTATTTTATGGTCCATAATTTAACAAGTTAATCACTCTACCCACTTTCATAATATAACTTCTTTAAATTTTATGAAAATGTTAATTTTCGAAAAAAAAATAATTTATAATTTATAAAAATATTAAAATAATGTATGAATTTTAGTTCTCTCACATATTTTATACTCTAAACCACCATTCAGTAAACACAGAATCATCATATTTCAAACGTTTGAAAAATTTTTTTTTTGGTATCAAAGACTAATTCAAATCTTCATCAAAGTTGAGAAAAAGTTTAATTTTAAATTTTAAATCAAACCTTTGGTTTGCTATTTATCCATCACCCAACATAAGGTATACCAATCGACTCAGAATAATTTTGGAGTTGATCTAAAAAGATGTCCTTCCGTCACAATTTTTAAGATAATTTTATGGCACGTGAAATTGGTCTTCTTTAACGCTCATAAATGCTATAAATAAATTTATGTTATAATAAAATTCTGTACAACAGATACAAGCATTATACAGTGTGTCAAACTTTACGTAGATCGGTCCATATCTGACCATATATCCCATATAAATCCTCATACCGGAAATCACATAAACGTTTTGTACAATTTTACATACATCACACTACCAAATTTCACATTGGCCTATAATTGACCATAACTTCCACATAAGTTCGTCTTTCACAAATCATTTAAATTAATTTAAATTCAAATAAAACAACAAAGCAAAATACATCTGTAATAGGTATAAAACTATTATATAAATAATATACATATCAAAAATAAATTTCTTAAGAATATTTTAAACCATTTATCAACAACAATGATATGAATATCAATCTATCCACATTTAAAGAAAAAAAAAAAACCCTTAATTACATTGCATTCATGTTCCTCTTCCTCCATAATCATCACGATAAATATCTAGTATAGTTTTTAAAACAATTTGTCTAATGAAATTCTTTTATTTCTCCTTTATTTTTTCTCCACAATGTAAAACCATTTTTGGGCTTAAATTTTCAAAATCTAAACCCAAAAATCATCTTAAATATGTGAACGAACAACTACAACAAATAGCAAAGAGTCTCCCTATGCCAACGTACCCAACGATATGTTCTATTGTCATCTCTGCAAGAAGCACATGTGGGATGCCAACTCATTTGAGAACCACATCAAGGGACGCACTCATTTGATGATGCGCGAAGGTATTGAGGAAAGTTATCGTCTAAAGGCCAACATGATTCGTCAAGAGGCCAAGATTGCTGAACAGTTGAAATCAATTGAATTGGATCGCTTGAAGCGTATGGGCAAGAGCAAGCAACGTCAGTTGGACTACTGCACCATGTGCGATTTGAACTTCCACGGTCATATTTCGGCTCATCGTAAATCCGAGGGACATTTGCAATTGAAGAAATTCCTGCATCCCAAGTGTAATGAGTGTAACAAGGAATTTGCTACTCGTATCGATTATGATACCCATTTATTGGCTGCGGAACATTTGATTAAGGCTGCTGAGAAGAATACCAAGGTTGGTGAACGTAAACGTCAGACATTGGCCATCCTAACCGAAGAGGATGAATTGAAGGATGTCCGTCCTCCCACCAAGAAGAAGAAGAAGGTTGCTGCCAAGAAAGCTACAGAATCCGGTGAAGGTGCCGAAGTCAAGAAGGAGGGTGAAGAAGAAGCTGAAGGCGAAGAGGCCGAAGGTGATGACGCTGAAGTTAAGAAGGATGGTGAAGATGGTGCTGATGAAACCAAGGAGGGTGAAGAATTGAATGAAACTCAAGAAGGTGAAGAGGAAGTTGCTTTGCCTGTCGATCCCGAGGATTGCATCTTAGACTTTCATGAAGGTGATGAAATCCCCACTGAAGTCGATACCCGTTTGCCCAAATACAATTGGACTCGCCCAGTTGGTACCGCTCTCATCACCAAACTCGAATGTTTCGAGTGCGCTCTGTGCGGTAAATTCTTCGACACCGAAAAAACTGTCGAAGTTCACTCTCGCACTGTTACCCATCATCGTAACTTCTTAAAATTCATCAACGAGAAAGCTAGCGACACCAAGATCGCTCAAAAGCGCGCTGCTGCCGCTATTGAAGAAAGTGAACGCAAGAAGCGCAAGTTGGAAGAAGCCGAAGCTGCTGCTAACGGTGAAACCACCGAAGGTGAAAAACCCGAAGCCGCTGAGGGTGGTGAAGGTGAATTGTACGATCCATCTGAAGCCACCGGTGAAGATGAAGATGTAGAAATGAATGAAAATGGTGAGGCCGCCGAAGAAGGTGATGGTGAAGCCGAAGCTGAAGGTGAAGGTGAAGAGAATGGCGAGGAAATGGAAACCCAAGAAGAGGAACAACAAGATGAAGCCGAGCCTGAAGCTGAGCCTGAACCCGAGCCGGAGCCAGTTAAAGAAACCCCTAAAGCTGAAACACCCGCTAAGACAACAGCTAAGTCTGCTGCTGCCTCAACACCCGCTTCTGCTGAAGCATCTCCCGCCAAGAAAGCAGCGACACCTGCTGCTCGTGGTGGTGCTGCCAAGGGTACGCCGCGTAACCGTGGTCGCGGTCGTTACAACCGTTACTAAGCTTACGCATCATCATCCTCAACTTTCAACTTATATATCTAACCCTCTCTCCCTTATCTAATCACACTTTCCTTGGATTGTCTTGTGAACGTAATTGACGCGAATATTAATTATTCAGCAGAAATGATTTTCATGACATTTCATCATTGTATTTTTTATATATAAATTAAAATTTACTATAATTTAACTAAACAAAACAGCATATTCATTTATTTACTAAAAAGAAAAATTGCAACCAATCACAAATCATACTTACACAAAAAAAAAAAAAAAAAAAAAAAAAAATACAACTTTTTTTGTAACACAACATTGTATTTCCAAAATAATTATTTTGTTAATTCCTTATTCTTTAAGAGTTGTAAATTTAAAAGTAAAGCCTAGAGCTATCTTTCTTAATCTAAAACAAACAATATTTATTCCATTATAAATGACACAGAAAAACGTTAAACAAAATAATTATAATACACCTTAAAATACAGCAACAAATAATGTTTGAAGGAAATATAAAAATTAGATACAAACAAAAATACCTTTAGCTCATCTCAGTTAATTCTGTTTATTAAAGAAGAAAAACACGGACTTAATTTTTTTAAATTATGAATTGAATGAGCTCAACAAAAACAAATAAAATATTTTTAATTTTAAGATTTTAGTTTAATAAGTATTAATTAAACTTTGATTGATGAACGCTAAAACAATATAACAATTATTCAGAGCCCATTTATATACTTATCTAAACAACTCTCCAAAAAGAAAATATGAAAACAAAAACAAAAAATAATTTTATTATATAAAAACAAGATTATAAATTATAAAAAAAAGAGAAACATTGGAAGATAATGTGCAAGAGAAATTTAAAATTAAAATACAAATAAAACATACCCAATGTAAGTATATAAAACAATAGTAAATTTGTGGTTTTTTGTGTTAAGAAAAAAATGGGATTGAGATGGTTAAGTATTTCTGATACTTTCTATTGTTCTGTATGTAATTGGGTAAATCTAATAATTTATTCAGATTTATAAAGAAAAGTTAAGATTGAAGTGAAGGATGTCTCATGTAAACAAAATTTGCGATTGATTCAATAAATTTTAGTTTCTGAATCAATGTTGCCATCTGGCATCTATGCCTCAAGATGAAAACATCGTGCTAATTTTTGCTAGAAAAAAAAAATTAATTGAATTTTTAAATTTAAAAGTGTAAAAAACTACTTAAATTTGCTTTAACTCTCTTGCTTTGCAATGTTTGCTCAAAAAAAGAAGGAAGCATTGGAGCAATAGCCCTAAATTCAAGGTGTCAAAAACTATACAGTCCCACCAGCTAGTGCCATAGGTTTCAGCTTCTGTCTGAAGAAAAGAAGAAGCAGTTGCTTTCAAAGAGAAGATTCCACCAATAATTGTGGACTCTACCCTCAGTTTTTCAAATGTGATCGGATCAATTAAGGATAAATATACTTATAAACGAATGTCTATTGGTACGAAAATTGTATCAAACTCGTTATCGCTGTATAATGAAACTTTGAGTTCTCAAAGACAAAAAATTCCAGTATTATACGCATGAGTTAAAGGATATAAAAACTTTTAAATTGGTTTTATTTTGTCTGCCACAACTGGACAAAAAGATAATTGGCGAAGAATTTGTTAGTTCGCTCAATATAAACCCGGTAAGCATTAAGAAACTAGCAACAAAGAGATCCAGTGTAGATGACGCACTATCTCATTGAGTTTGATCGTCAACATGTTTCAAAAAGGGAGGTTATGAAAATAAGATATTTTTGTAATATCTCTGTGTATTAGAGAAAACCTCTAGGGCAACAAAGGTCCCACACAATGCTCCAAGTGTGCTATGTATGGTTCTAAAAATTGTAATCGTATCGTAGTTTGATCACTCAACAAAGGTAATAGTGATGGTAGTATAATTTATAAGTGCTACAACTGCATAAGAAAGTCGTCAAGAATATTTAGAAATCCGTAATCGAGTAACATTTGAATCTAGGGCGACCAGCAGAAGAACTAATATATCATTTTTTAAAGAAGACGATCATGATTTTCTTCAATTTCCAAGGCAAGAACCCGATAATACACGCAATTCCCGCTATTTTGGTAATTTGTATTCTGAGATAGCTAAAGGCAAGAGCTACGACAACAATAATAATGATGACATTTCCAATGAAAGACTTCTGAAAACATTTTTTGATGCTGTCGATGCTTTGCAAAGATGTCAAAATAAGTACGACAAGCTACGAGTTTTGGGTATGATGCTTAAACATGCCATATAATTTAATCGGTAGACACAATGTTCATGTTATGCATTGGAATGCCCAAGGCATAACAACTGAGTTAGTAGTTGCCCAGCTGCAATACGTTTTACACAAAAGGAAAAATCGATATTCTCCTTTTAAATGAGACTTTTTTGAAACCGTACCACAAATTTCAACTTGGTGGTTATAAAATTTATAGAGAGGATCGGTCTACTCTCGGCGGAGGAGTTCTAATTGTAATTAAAGGTAATTATTAACCATACGTTGTTACCAAAAATAAAAACAAGTACTGCTGAAAGTATTTCAGTACAATTTATGATTAATAGAAGGCCAGTTATGTATATTCACTTCAGCGTATAATCCAGTTCATACTACCAATTTTAAAGCTGATTTGGAAAAATTAACTTCATTTTCAAACGACTATTTTATTTTCGGTGATCTGAACACGCAAATGAATACACTCGCTTTGGACAAAATATCAACCCCGTTCAACCGTCCACAGTAGACATTATTTTGTCTAACTCGTGTCTCCATTTTTCAAACCTTGAGACACATCCAAATGTTTTACAGTCGAACCATGTACCTATATCTTGCGTTATTTCTGAACAAGTTCAAAACATGACATTCAGCTCCCTTGTGTTATCGCACAGACTGGTCAGCAATCAGAAACTGGATAAAAATTTCTGATATTAGTAAAATGTTAATTAGTCAGAGAAATAAATACAAACGTAATTTTCGAAGATATAGCGATTTTAACTATAAAAATCAATTGAAAAGTATTTTGAAGCTATTAAATAAAATTATTGATTTCCATCTTAATAAAGACCGCAATGATTCTGGACCAAAATTTATTTCAAATTTGCCCTCGGGCTCTAAAAAATTTTGGAAAGTAAAAAAAGCCCTTAAAGGAAACAAAATGTCTTTTACTGATCTTCATGTAAACGGCGAAGTTCTAAAAACTGGCAATGAAAAGGCTAATTAAATAGCAGACGTATTTGGTAACTCACACACCATTACTTTAAATAATTGTTCTCCTATGGACACAGCTGTCTTAAAATTCAGTCGTGATCTTAACGATCTAACGTAGAGCTTACCAATTTAGATGAAGTTAAATCGTTTGTACTTCTATTGGAAAATAATAAAGCCCCCGGTTTAGATGGCATTAGTAGCATTATCCTTAAAAAGATGCCCGATTGCTTTTTTGGAACTTTATGTGTAAACTTTTCAACTTTTGTTTAAAAGGCTATTTTCCAACTATTTTTAAGAAGGCAAAAGTTATCCCAATTCCTAAGCCAAGAAAGGATCCTAAATTACCGTCTAGCTATAGGCCAATCTGCATCCTAAGCCTATTGGATAAAGTATTTGAAAAAATAATTAACAAGAGACTTTAGACTTTTCTAACCAAAATAATATTATTAACCCTCAACAGTTTGTATTCCACAAGGAGAACTCTACAGTACATCAACTAAAATGGGTCGTTAATTTTATTGAATCAAACAAAATAAATCTTAGGATATGTTGCATTTTATTAACAGAAAATTCAAACATTTTTGCGAGAATTTCTTTGTAATATTTATTGCTTTTCAATTTCACAAAAAGTCATAAATTTTACCAAAAATTTGAAAATTTACTAGAAGTTAAAAATTTCACAAAAAAATAAATAAATAAAATGCAACATTTTACAAAAAAAAAAATTAAAATTTCACCAATTAAAAAAAAAAATCTAAAATTTCATAAAAAATCCGAAATTTCGTTAAAAATTCAAATTTTTACAAAAAATCAGACATTTGACCAAAAACACAGCGAATAAAGAACTGAAAAAGTCATGATTTTAACATTGTGTTGTCACTGGAAGGAAGTACTTACTGCTGAAAAAAAGGTGCATGGTTTTTTAAACCATGATTGTCATTGGAAGAATGTTCTTCTTTTATGCTTCTTGTTCATTGCTTTTAAAGTACTTCTCTTAAAACTATGTTTGTAAAATATAATTTAATTAAAAATTACTTTTAGCCTTATGAATAATAAAAATACTTTAAAATTTGTGAAATTTAAATTTTCTTTTAATACTTTTAAGTAAATTCTCATAACAATGTAATTAATTAATTATTTTATAAAGGTTTCAATTAAGCCAATAAAAAAAAGTAAAACATTTTCTTAGAAATTATTAACCTTTTTTCCTGCTAAAAATACATTTATTTTCACTTTTTTGAAGTAATTATTAATAACTCAAAAAAAAAAAAAATATTCAAAATGTGCATTTAGTTGTACTTTTAAAGTGGTGAATGTTTTCTTCATAAATATTTTAGCAGAATTACAGAATTTGGTTTCTTGTCTAGACCGTTTAAGAAAAAAAAAAAAATCAGTATTAAAAATCAAAGAGGGTTCAACGCTCAACGCAGGCAAATACATTTTTTAATGACTAATGTTCATTTTTAACGCATAAAAATACTGTCGTATAGAAAGTAAGACGGCATACCAATAGACATAAAGCAATATAGTGACGTGAGTTCAAATCTCAACCGAGTAAAATTTTATTCTTGCGCATGAAAAAATCTGCATCTAAAACAACTGTTTTATTAGTACCCAAATAAAAACTGGTGAAATTTTGGTCATCGCGAACAAAATTCATCAGTAATAGTAACAAAAAAGGAAGCTGTTTTTCATATTGTTTTCGCTTACAAAACACGTTATTTAGTATACGAAGTTTTTGATGGGTTTATGAGGGTGAGGCTAATATTTAAAAAATGTTTCACAGTAACAAGGTAACATCTATCTTTGCAAAATAATACCCTATAAGTAAAAATTTCGGCCTATGATTCATCTAAAATAAATAAGTTAAAAAACAAAACTTATAATCAAATAGAAAGAATTCCATGCGATATTTTTTCAAATCTAAAATTAATTTTGAATTTGAAATTGCAAAGATGATTTTTTTTGTTGAAGCCTCAACTCTTTTAAATATTTTTTTTTAAATGTTATGCTTTTCTTAAAGCTACCTCTACGGAGATGATATTAGTCAATAGCGATATGTTTAGGCCCTTTTAAATTGTATCTGTTTTGCATAAAAATGGTGTAAAATACAGAAGCGGGAATATACAACCTTAATGTAAAAGTTTTTACCAAACCTACAATATATAGGCTGATCCATTTAGAGGTTTAAACGGAAAAGAACATTCTCTAACACTTACTTTTTAAAAATAATTTAATTCAAATATTGGCCGTGACTACGCTGCACAGTGGGGTCAAACGCAAATTTTTTGGTAATAAATCTGAATCTCCTGAACTACTGGTCGGATCAAATTGAAATGTATGGAAGAGTTGTAGAGGAGGACCTAAGCTTTCAGAAAAATCATCTTGTAGTCACCCTGTGATAACACGAGATAAGCTACAGGGTGTCAAAGTTGACTACCTCGAGTATGTAAAAGTTAAAAAAAATCGTAACTTGTACAAATGAAGTCCGATTTTAAAGATTTTTATATTTCTGGAAAGTGCTTGGCAAGATAAAGAAAAAATAAGCTTACTCATCTAAGTTATCTCTTACAGTTAAAAAGATATTTACGCTTGAATTTTGAATTTTTGATTTTTTGGCTCGACTTTCTTTCGTTTTTCGGGAATAAGTCCGGAGATATATGAGGCAAAAATTTTTTAAAAATATTCTGTAATTTGCTACATATTTCAAAATAATATGCTGAAAGAATTTTTGGATTATCTCAATTCGTCTAGACGTGCAAAATATTCAAAGTCAGCACTCTGAAATTGGCATGAAAAATGGCTATTTTTTTACAAAAATATAGTACAATTCATTCACTTTTTTCTCAAAGTTCAGTTAATAAAAAAATTTTTTCCTTATTAATTTCAAAAGATAAGGCTTCATAAATGGTTAATAAAGAAATTTTGAATTGATTTAAGTTTGCACCCTACATCCAGCATTGGCCGAAAATTGTCAATTTTTAAAAATAGTTTCATTTTTATCGATTAATAAAAAAAATGTCAAGCGAGCTTTTTTAAATTTGGTACCCATATTTTTTATAGAAATAGATTTAGAATGATTTAGCACTAAACTGCTTCCCGCCCGGCCAAAAACGAATGCAGGAGTGGAGATTTTATGTTAAAAGTCAGTTTTTTTAACGACTATTTTTAAAAGCATATTAAAAGCACACTAACATAATATTTTTAATATTATTTCTTATGTAGTGTATAAAACACAAATCAAGCTTTCATTCCTAAAAAAATCAATAAAATAGCTCCAATAACCTATTTTTGGTAATTTTTCAAAAATAATTTTTTTTCCAAAAATAGCTGAAAATCTAAAAAAATTTAATTTTTTTAATACAACTCCACTAATTTTGCAAATACTTTAAAAATATTAAAAGAATATAAAAATAGACTTATTTACCAATTCAACGATATATAAAATGTTGATATAGGTCATTTAATAATAGTAATATAATGGCCACAAAACTACCAAGTCACGTCAAAAGTTGCAAAATTCACTATTTTGTTCCGTATTTCCATATGTGTGTATACGTAACATTTTAGTTTTCTAATGTATTATGTAGGTATATATTTGTTATTATAAAGTAGTAAATTCTTTATTTGAGTAATGTTTATTTAATTTGTTCTACAGATTTACATACTTATTATACATAAATCCCGTATATTTATTTATTTTATTAAGAATATATTATCGAAGATATTATTAGATATTTTCTTGAAAATAATCAGAAACATCAAACGTTAGCAAATTTTTAACTTCCTTAGCTTCGGAATCCTCTTTTTCTATTTCAAGAGTGATTTTTGGTAGCCATCGTGTTCTTATAGAATATATAACTGGATCTGATAATATTAATAAATATTCCATTAAGTCCATATTTTGCGCTATTTTCGAACATTTTCGGTATTGAAGAGTCGGAAATGTTTAACATCTTTATTTCGGGCTTACTGTACTTCCTCTGTTAGCTCTTCCAATGGCAAAATACTATTTTCTATTATTTCTTTACCATGAGCCAATACTTTGTGAATTGTTGGAGTCATTGATTTCCAGGGGTATGTAATGTTAAGTAGTTCTTTAGTTTCGTAAGCAAAAATTTTAAATTTGTCCGCATTAATTTGTTTTTTGCTATTAATGGCTGCCAATATAATCTTAAAACGCTTCAAAATATTTAAGTCAATGCCTGTGATTGAAGATGTGAGTTCCCGTTTTTCAAAGAAACGTCTTGCTGTATTTCCATCATTTGAGCTTCCATAGCCATATAGAGGTTTATCAATTATTAATCCGAGCTGTTCTTTGAATTCTAATTGAATTCTTTTCTTCTCCTCTTTTCGTAATTCGTGAAGTTCCAAATTGTTTTTTACTGTAGCATTTTCCTGCCCGGGAATATTTCTGTACTTCATATCATATGCAAGATGTAAGCAGAACTCCAAAAATCTTATCCTTGCGTGGAGTTGTGATATTCAAAATTTTAAAGAATTTTTATTAACAAGGACTTCAGAATTATCCTGAAATTGTGAACTTATTTTTCCACATATATTACATTTCCATGTAGATGTTGTATCTGTTATAGCGTTTGCAACTTTTCCATCAATCATCGTTAATTGTTGATGAAATGTAACTTTAATAGTTCTGTTTGATACTTTTACATATATCGGGGGCAATGCTTTAATTTCTTCTTCCAATTGGTTGACAATGCTGTTTATTGTAACCGTGGTTTCTTTTGTGTAATCGAAAAGGATTGGACGGCACAAAAATTTGGAACCTGGAGTTAAATTTATCCATATATCATCAAAAAACGAGTCATTTCTTGTCGATGAGGAAGGCTTATTTAAGCGCATTCGAAGTGGTACCAGAGACGCTATAAACAGCGAGGAATAATTATTTCCAGAATTACTTCCATCCAGTTGTTTGTATTCCGAAAATCCTGATGTTCCATCGCAGCCCCATTTGAATATTAAAATAAGTTCAGAGTCTTTGCATTTTTCAATGTTATCATTGCTGAAGTTAGATATAATTCTAGAGGCAGTATTTTCAAGTAATTGCAATATATTAACTTTAGGACTTTTAACAGAAGCATTAACCGGGTGCTCCATAGGCTGTAAAATATTACTTTTCGCTTCTCTCACTGATTTGCTACTGGGAAAGATATCATATCTTTTTCGCTAACAGATTTCCTCAAAATCTCGTATTGGTTTCTTGATAATCCTAAATTTAATATTAGAGCTAAAGCATCTTCAGAGGTAAAGGACGATGTTGATTTCGGTGTCACTATGCTTTCGATTATCCGATGTAATCGATTGGGAGAAGCTGTTGGTAACACATCTATAACTTTTTCTACTTCCTATTGCGTACGTTGCGTACGTGTTACTAAAGCTTTAAATGTATCTTTTATTTCGACATTCGTATGTGAATTTAGAATAGATTCCTGTTTGGTCCTCTTTGTTCTTAGCTGAACTTCATCGTAACTTCTTTTTGGTCGACCCTTTTTCTGCTTTCCGATGAAAATTAGTATTTCTCCCTCCAACCACTCTTCATTTTTCTTCTTGAACTTTGGTATTGACCAATCTGAAGCTTGCATCCTTTTTTCGTATGATTTATAAAAATTTTCGAGCTTTAAACTGTCTTCTGCAGTAAGAGTTAAACCAAAAGATACTACTGTATCAATGAGTTTTCTTATTTTTTCTGGACGATTTATAATATCAGATAGATTATCCCAGATTACTTTGCAAATAGAAAAGTGTTTTAATGTAATCTCCATAATGGCAAATTCACTAATAAATCTGCATATTTATAAGGATACTTATATATAGAAAAAGAATATTTATATCAGGTAAATGGTGACAGGCAAAAATGAATTAAAAAATTTAAATTTTTGCTCAAAACCCCCAATTTCATTCAGTTTATTTTTATGATCTGTAGTGTTAAACAGGTACGTCAAAAAATTGTAAAAAAATCATTTTTGTTATAATATATTAATTAAGTATCTAGGTAAATTATTTAAAAAATTAAAAAAATGTAATAAAAAACGAAGGAAAATATACTTATTTATGTATTTAGGTAATTTTAAAAACCTTTTCAGTAGAAAAAAATTATGAACACTTTAAATAAATTCATTAATAAATATTATTATCTCGTAACAAAAATAAGCAATGCAGTTGAGTGTTACGTATACACACATATAGAAATACGGAACAAAATAGTGAATTTTGCAACTTTTGACGTGACTTGGTAGTTTTGAGGCCATTATATTACTATTATTAAATGACCTATATCAACATTTTATATATCGTTGAATTGGTAAATAAGTCTATCTTTATATTCTCTTAACATTTTTAAAGTATTTGCAAAATTAGTGGAGTTGTATTAAAAAAATTAATTTTTTTTAGATTTTCAGCTATTTTTGGAAAAAAAATTTATTTTTGAAAAATTACCAAAAATAGGTTATTGGAGCTATTTTATTGATATTTTTAGGAATGAAAGCTCGATTTGTGTTTTATACATTACATAAGAAATAATATTAAAAATATTATGTTAATATGCTTTTAATATGCTTTTAAAAATAGTCGTTAAAAAAACTGACTTAACATAAAATCTCCACTCCTGCATTCGTTTTTGGCCGGGCGGGAAGCAGTTTAGTGCTAAATCATTCTAAATCTATTTCTATAAAAAATATGGGTACCAAATTTAAAAAAGCTCGCGTGACATTTTTTTTATTAATCGATAAAAATGAAACTATTTTTTAAAATTGACAATTTTCGGCCAATGCTGGATGTAGGGTGCAAACTTAAATCAATTCAAAATTTCTTTATTAACCATTTATGAAGCCTTATCTTTTGAAATTAATAAGGAAAAAATTTTTTTATTAACGGAACTTTGAGAAAAAAGTGAATGAATTGTACTATATTTTTGTAAAAAAATAGCCATTTTTCATGCCAATTTCAGAGTGCTGACTTTGAATATTTTTCACGTCTAGACGAATTGAGATAATCCAAAAATTCTTTCAGCATATTATTTTGAAATATGTAGCAAATTACAGAATATTTTTAAAAAATTTTTGCCTCATATATCTCCGGACTTATTCCCGAAAAACGAAAGAAAGTCGAGCCAAAAAATCAAAAATTCAAAATTCAAGCGTAAATATCTTTTTAACTGTAAGAGATAACTTAGATGAGTAAGCTTATTTTTTCTTTATCTTGCCAAGCACTTTCCAGAAATATAAAAATCTTTAAAATCGGACTTCATTTGTACAAGTTACGATTTTTTTTAACTTTTACATACTCGAGGTAGTCAACTTTGACACCCTGTAGCTTATCTCGTGTTATCACAGGGTGACTACAAGATGATTTTTCTGAAAGCTTAGATCCTCCTCTACAACTCTTCCATACATTTCAATTTGATCCGACCAGTAGTTTAGGAGATTCAGATTTATTACCAAAAAATTTGCGTTTGACCCCACTGTGCGCTGATTGGACCTTCATTCGGAAGGTCCAACTTTAGATCACACTTTGTAGCATTACTATGGTCTGTATCACCGACCTTTATTGTCAATACCATTCCCAAATTTGAATCTCAGTATCACCGACCTTTATTGTCAATACCATTCCCAAATTTGAATCTCAGTATACGCAATTAGAGCAGAATATTGCGGCTGTAGAGGTGGTTGTGTGTGAAGGACGTGATCAATCGTTTTGACGCCATGCACAGCATCTTGGCGTCTTGTACGGGACATCTTGCTGAATTTTAAGTCAAGAACTTGGTGCAAAGGCATACAAAATCCAACTCTTTCAAGCTTTATTGAGAAATCATTTTGATGAGCGACGAATTTCGACGAATAATGTGAAGTCAAAAATCTTCGTCGATAAGGCAGCTACTATTCAAGACTTGGAAGCCAACATTACTCGCGTAATTCGCGATATACCGGTAGCAATGCTGGAAAGTGTGATCGAAAATTGGACCTTCCGAATTGATAACATATTTTTTTTTTTTTTTTGAAAAGTAAATGTTAGTGAATGCTCTTTCGGGTCATAAAAAAGATTCCGTGATCCAAATCTATTTTAAGTGTTTTATTTAAGATTTTAAAAAATGGATCACCCTATATATGAATTTTAACTTTAAATTCACTCAAAACATTGCTTGGGGAAATTTTCGAAACTTGTATTTCTTTACCAAAAATACAATCGGTCTTAAATAACATTTCAAAAATTCGACGAACGATGAATAAAAACTAATTAAAAAATGTGTGTGATTACCAGGCAACCAAAAATATGCAAAATATCGCAAAATATGCCCTAAAATTAAAAAATATGCTCTTAAAATATTTTTTTTCTATCTATCTGCTACTTATAATAAAAATAAATTGATTTTTTTAGCAATTGCTAAAAAATTTTTAGGGAGTCAGATTTGAAAAACGTATGAGACAGTAAAAAGAACATTTCACTGATGGAAAATTATGTAAAAAATGGAAAATTATGCACATTTTTGGTTACCCTGGAGATAACTAGTCAATGTTTCTCTTTCGAATAACCACTGGTACATGGACCAGCTAGTTTCTGCAAAACTTTTAAACGCAAATTTTAATAATTATACTTTATATTTTATTATTACTTTGTTTTTTATTAATACTTATTACTAACTTAAATTAACCAACTTCTCGTCTAACGATTCGTTCGTAAGCATTATTTTCTTTTTATTTATTTTGCACTTTCAAACAAGTGATACCAGCCTTTACATTAAAGTAATTAAAATACTTAATCTAATTTAAACGATGATTACACACATTTGTATTAGTTTTTGCAATAGACAAAAAAAAAAAAAATAATAATAAAATAAAATTTATGACAAATTAATTAACTTAACAGTGAAAAAAAACAATATTTTTTTTTATATAAACAATTTAAAAATCCTTTAAACTGCAATATGAAAATTGAATTTTTTTTAATTCACTGTTAAATTTACAAATTTATCATTTAAGGTTAAATACATTTAATCATTTTTATGTACTTAATTATTATGGAACACTTTATTTATACACATCAAATTATTTGTTCACTTTTTCATATTTTAATTATAATTAAACTAAATTTATTTAAAACTAAATTTTTAAAAATGGTATTATTTACAACAATTATAATAATATGTAATATAAAAAATAATTATGTTTGTAGTTAAAAAATTACTCTTGAATGTTACTACAAAAATACTATTCTCTTTTTAACAACTTAGATTTAAAGTTAATCATTGGGATGGTGAATAAAAATATAAAAATAAACTAAAGTAATGAGGTTAATAACCAACTACTATTTAATACAATCAATCAATAATAAGTACAGAGTAATAAATGTGATGCTGTCTGGAGGCACAGTGGAAGCAAAGAAGAGTCTTAAATTTAGGAGGAAGGTAATTTTATATAAAAATATGTATTACGTTGCATTATACAACTTCTAAATTAACGGAGATGCTACTTATAATTTTAAAAATAAAAGAAAAGAATTTTTGTTGAATTTATATGCTAACGAAATCAATATTTATTCTCAATAATTCCAATTAACAAAAAATAATAATTAAAACTATTTCGTAAAAAATAAGTCTAAAACTTTTACTTATGCCCTTCACCGAAAGGTCCATGTGGATATTTTGGGTCATTAAAGGAAGACTAGTAGATTTAGCAATGTACGGTAAATCGTCTGTCTGTTGAAATAAACTTTACAAATGCCCCTGATATGTTAGAAACAGGTATGATACTTCAATATGTTAACTTGCTCTTGGGAATTTTGCTATTGAAAGTCACCAAAATTTCAGAAAATTCTTTATACTTTACGTAGTTCCATCTATGACAGTTCTGTCAGCTAGAATTTTACTTCACCAACACTACTTCTGTTAGTTATTTTTGAGGAATGGATTTAGCGATGTTTGACTGAAATTTATCTTCATAAATCCCCATATATCTTTGAAACACCTTTATTGCATTAATATAGCTGAAGTGTAAAAAACTCAGTTTTCTAAAAAAAGTACCAATTTAAAAAAAAGTAAAAAAAATAATATTTTTTTTAAACAAGTACTAATTTTTTTAAGTACTGATTTTCCAAAAAATGGATATCAAATAAAAAATTACTAATGTTGAAAAAATGTATAATTTTTCAAAAAAAAAAAAATAAAAAATATGAATTTTCAAAAAGAAGTAAAAATTAAAATAAAACCTAAAAGCTTTTTTAAGTACTAAGTACTAATACTAAGATGTAAAAATTAAAATAAAAAAATAAAATTTTTAAAAAGTACTAGTTTTCAAAAATACTACAAATTTTTAAAAAAGTACCAATTTCCAAAAAAATACTAATTCTTTAAAGTGCGGATTTTATTTCGGTTCTACAGATGACCGCTTTTAATTTTTTGTAAATATTTGTAATTTTCCCAAGGCAAGGCATAAATAGTTTGTTATTTTTAAAGAAAATTCAAATCTTTTAATTTTTAATTACTCTAAGACATGAATTACTGGTATCTGTTAAATTTTTATTTTAATATTGTTACAATATCGCGGTTTATCCGACAGTCAATCCTATGTAAAATTTTGCATAAACAATCAATATGGCTATCAAAACTCTTCTTTTGATAAGAACTACCCGTTTAAATTAAAATATTTATGAAAATTAAAAAATATTAATATAAAACCAAACATTAATTCATATATCAAAGCATAGATTAATAACCAGATATTTATGTGAGAGAAAAAAATCCTGATTTAATTGTCAAAAACCTATTTCATGCAACAACAAATATATTTTGTTTTTGGGTTTTGAAAAAAAATTGTCATCATCATAAAAGGTTCATTTTCAGGGGCGCAACAGAAACACTTTTTCCAGCCTTGTACTATATATACAGAGAACAAAGTAAGAATTTAGTTTGTCGGACTAATTTAGAACTTACTAAGGTAAATAATACACATATAACATTCGGCGCACACAAATATGAATACATGTGTAGCTCTCCAACTTCTTATAATTAAATATTTTTTTAAAGAGACATCTTAACAATTCACCAATATTTCAAATTTTAAAAAATTCAATTTCAGATTAGTTTTTAATGAGATCAAAACTCTGCTTGATAAAATTACAAAATCTAAATAAATTTCATTAATATATATAAACCACTGTGCCGAAAAAATGATAATGACAATTCTGATAATGTCTTTACGTCACAAAGGAAATATGTAATTATGATAGCGAAAAAAAAAACTAAAGGAAAAAATCAAAAGTGTTCAGCAACTTGAAACAAAGGGGAGGAGATAATGATGAGGATAAATGAAATGAACACATACAAGTATTACAAAATTTAATTGAGACCACAATCTAAAGTATGCTGTTCGATGGTTGTGCGTAAACGACTTTGATCGCTTTGTGAACGTTTTAAACCGGTACGCCAGCGCTTGAGACAACCCAAGATGTATGAATGTTTCGTGCGACTCAAGACATAAACATAAGGGTCCGAAGTAAAATGCAATGCCATCAACATATCGGCTACCAAAAAGAAAGGATGAGCTTTGGGAACACGATTTGGTACTATAGCCATGGGTATGGCAATCTAAATGGAAATGAAAAAAAGAAAGAAAATGATTTAAATTCACATTTACAATAAATTCTTTCAATTAAATATCAATTTACAACTGTTGTCTCTCTGCCGACCATATATTATATTCATAAATACATATAAAAATATATCCTCTTACCATTTGTGGCATCCAGCAGATAACAAATGAAATGCTCAAGAATAACATTAATTTGGCGAATTTAATTTCATCCGGTGATGCGGCTGCTGTTAAAGTCACGCTGTTAGTGTGATGATATTGGGGTATATGTGTACTGCTTTGATGATGTTGATATAGTGTCGTGCCGCTGGAACTCTCAGCATCAATTTGTGCAACCGAACTCTTTTCACAACGATTTACCATATCGTAAGTCATGTGACGTTGAGTGGTACGCGTATGACCAATGAAGCATAGAACGCGTGTAACAAATAAGTTGCAGGCGACTATAACCACACACAGTAAAGTGCCTAGAACAAAAAAAAAAAAAAAAAAAAAAGCAGAAATGAAAATAGGAGCAACAAAAACAACGAAAATATAATTTGTTAATGCTGACAAAAAAAAAAAATTCAATGAAGGAGCAAACAATTAAAAAAAATCAATGATCAAAATTTACGTTACCAACATTACATTGCGTTTTAAAAGGAGAATAAAAATAAGTTAAGGACATTGAAGCAGAACAACTTGAAAGAATTTAAAATCAATTGTTACTTTATGGTGTTTTGTGACGGTGAGTTTTATTTTTGATATTTTTTCTAATACTTAGAGAAGGTTTAAAAGTCTTTATTTTTAAATGTTTTAACTTAAAAAGAACCTATTGCAGATGATGTGTAAAGGAATTTTAATTATTTTTAATTTTTTTTAATCTTAATATATTCAAATTGAAGTTGAGATTTTGAGATTGATTCTTGTAAAATATGTATAAAAATATTTGTTTATACATTTTTTTTATTATATCATCATAGGCAGTTTGTACCCATTATGGCTACAATGTTTAATTGTGTTTGTACTATGTATAATACTTTATGGTACTCTGTATTCAGGGTTCTTATATGCGGGGAAGTCAATTGAAATCAAATTTCCCAAAATCGCCTTTAGTTGTGTAAAAATTTAATATCGTGAATAAGCTGAGATATGGGCAAAAACTTTTCACAATACTTTTGTTCATTTTCCAAAAAAAAAAATAATAATAATTTTTAAAACAAAAATTACAAATTTAAAAAAAACTTAAATTTCATACATTTTCAAAAAAGCTTTAAATTAAACAATTAGTACCCAGGAAAAAATGGATTAATTGTACAACTAGTTCCAGAATGCATGAAAATAGACTGTACTCGATCTACTTTGGTATTACGACCAATGATTTTTTGATCGAAATTTTTTGAAATTGGCACATTTAGAACTATATTTCTTTGATTTTATTTTTCAGTTTAATGAACCGTGTCACTTTTCAAAGTAATTTAAATTTTTTAAGTCTGTTCTTTGATTTTTTTATTTTATAAACTGTTGTAGGAAGTCATTTGGGAACTAGTATTTTTTTGAGTTCTCAAAACCATTATTTAAAAGCAATTTAGAATCACAATACCGTTCTACTCTATGAGTGCCAGATTAGGTTGCGACACCACTAGTCCTAAGGATGTAATTAAAGAATCAGAATTGGTTCTGTTTACACAAGTTCTAGAACTAATAATTTTAGCACAAATTCCGAAATTTTTCCTAAGAAAATTTAATAAAATAATTAAATAAAAAAAGGACAGGAGGTTATTATGTATTTCGATTCGGAAGAAAGTACTTTCGAATTTCAATGCATAAATCACACAAATTAAATTTTTTTCCTTTCAAATTAAGTTACAAAATCAACTTTGATGGCATTACAATTTAGGAAAAATTTGCTAAGTAATTTTTAACAAAAGGACTAATTATTTTAAATAGTACCAATTTCAAAAAAGGGCTATTTATCATGAGACAGATTTTAAAAAATCCTTATAATCATCTTATTCAAAATAAAATTTAAAAAAGTACTAATTTTCAAAAAAAAAAAAAAAAAATTAAAAAAAAATATACTTATAAATAAAAAATATACTTATTTTCAAAACAAAAAATATATGTTTTTTAAAAACATTTTTTAAAAAGAACAAATTTCCAAAAGAGTAACAATTTTCTAAAAAAAAGAACCAATTAAAAAAAATCATTAAAAAATACAATTTTTAAACAAAGTACTAATTTAGTAAAAAACAAAAAAAGATATAGTCGGTCAAGACCGACTATATCTAACATCTAGATGATTTTATGCACTTTAGGGCGATTCCTGGAAGTCGGTTTATATGGGAGCTATGGTAAATTATGAACCGATTTTCATATAATTTGGCAATGTTGTTTCTACTTACATAAAACTTATTTGTGTCGAATATTAACTTAATACTAACATATGGGATTTATGCACGTTAAAGTGGTTTTCAGAAGAGGGTTTTATATGGGAGCTATGGTCAATTGTGAACCGATCTTCATAAAAGTTGGTACCGAATTTCATAAAAATATTCTTATTTTTAAGGCATTTTTGAGCGTTTAAACTCTATTCCGGGGGGACATTTATATGGCGACTAGCTGAAATAATGGACCGATCAATAGACTTTGTTCTTATATCATAAAAGCCCCATGTACCAAATTTCATTGAATTGACATCGTTAGATCCATTTAAATAGTGATCCTGGATCGATTGGCATACTTTAAGGAGGGTGTTGGATAACTTTTTCTATGCTTTACAAACTTCAGCACAAACGCATAATTCCTTAACCACCTATGTTATCATTTTTAATGCATTAATTACTTAAAAGAAGAAATTTTAAAAAAATGTTACCAATTTCAAAAATGTTTCACTAAAAAATTCCAATTTACAAATTAAAAGTGTTGAAAAATTTTTACAGAAAAAAAAACTTATTAAAAAAAGTATTCATTTTAAGAAAAGTTCTAATTTTCAGAAAGTAAAAAAAGGAAGAGATGTGCAAGACCACAATGGAAATGGTGGTTCTAGAGTTCCTTAATGAGCCTCTAAAAGTGGTAGATGGGAATTAGTTTTGGTATTAAAAATGCGTTTTTTTAACATTTCTCTCCTATAAGAAAATAGAATTTGGTCTTTATGGGAAAATAGTGCGTAGTCTAAGAAGCCCATTAGTGGACATTTAAAAAAAAAATAATAATTTTTGATTTGAATAAAATCGATTTGAAAAATAATTTTTTGAGATTATTGGTAATTATGGAAAAATGGGGGTTGGTTCATGTTCAACTGTATATAGGCATGGTGGTCCTGGGGGTCCTCAACGAATTTTTAAAATTGTTTTATATAAAATAATTTTGGAATATAAAAAAAAAGATTTTAATAAATGTCCATTAAAAATTTTAAGAAATGGACCTTGTGTTCAATAGTCATTATGGAAAAATTTTGCATGGCACACATATTACAATATATAGAAATTGAAGTTCAGTGCTTCAGGAAGTCTGAATTAATTTTGGAAATTGAAAAGAAAAAACTGAAACACTGCGAATCATAAAGGAATTAAATTATCTTAGCAATCCAACACTTTGGACAAATAGAAATCGTTCCCGTTCCGTTTATTCAAGATATATATATATATATATATATATATATATATATATATATATATATATACATATAGGTCCCCAAATACAAAAGTTGCCGAACTACATACCTACAGTTAAACTATAAGTTGTTATTACTATTCTTCCATACATTATAATCATTACTAGCATGTCTTTATTTGATTACATATTTTAAATAATTATAAAAATCACTACTTATTTAACATTAACAGCAAGTAGTTATTTTATATTGAAAAAAAAAAATAAGATAAATAAGAACAAATAAATAACTACTACCTATTTTTTTGGCATTGTTTTGCCCTGGTAACTTAGAATATTTAACCCTTTATTTTTGAAAATAATTTATGTTTTAACTTCTTTTCGTATTCTAATAATTAGGTTAATTAGTTTACATAATAAACCATCCTCCAAAAATTTTACTGTAATTATATTTTTAATCTGAAAATTTATTTTATACATTTTTGCTCCGAGCGTTAGAGGTTAAGGCCGTTTTTTAATTACGACCCATTTATCGCAAATGAACGGTATTTATTCCTAATCGATAAAAACTACGAATTTGTTTTTCTTTTTTTATAATCACAACTATTTAATTGACAAAACTAAATACTGGGAAAATGACAGATGGTCTTTTATTTCCTAATATAGCGATAAAATTAAATAATAAGTGATTTTATATTATAAATCAATAGAAACATGAATTTACATAGGCGAGGGTAACACCAAAAGTCAATCGAAAAATTGCAATAGCATCATAAATGTTAAGGTTATTGCTGTTATTTAAAAATTCATTATAGTTTAAACTACAATAAATGAAAATAAATATAGCGCTTAGTTTAAACGAAAGGATCTGAAAGTTTTCAATAAAATAAAGTTCACTGAAAAAATATAATTTTAGTACGACTTTTGTCATAACCCTCGAAGTTTCATATATAACAATATTTATGTATTTTATATGCATATAAAAAGGTATATTACTTTCGTTATCTAAAAAAGAGTATTACACAACATGTATCTAAATTCTATGAATGTATTAACATATGTTTCACATGAAACCACAATATGATTTATGAAATTATATAGAGTTTTATATTAAAAATTAAAAGTCCTTCAATAAATGTAGCCTTTAAAAGCCTTAGAACGTTGAACTTTTAAAATTCTATTTGTGGTAACATATTATTACGTTACACAAACATACAAACATATGTATGTACGTTTGTCAAATCAATATTTATATGTTAGCACATATGTATGTACAATATGTTGGCATGATATTTCAAGTTGTAATTTTCCAATAGTTGTGACTAAATATTAAAACACTTACCAAATAACATAAACAATACTGAATAGGTTTTATTCCAAAAACCCTCAGCATCACGATAACGTAAACATTTCACTTTATTTGGATCACTATCATCCATATAAGCACCAAAGCCAAAGAAAGGCAAAAACGTAATGACCACAGCTATTAATATTAAGGATTTAATAGTTTTACGTACCAATTCATATGTTATGTGCTAAATGACAGACAGAACAAAAATGTTAAATGTTAAATATGAATAAAAAATAAAAAAACAATATTTCAATATGCTTTAAGGAAAACAAATGAAATACATAATAATTTGGTTCATTTCATTAAATTTATGTAGTCTATTATTAGACTTTACTTACTTTGTGATATATAAATGGTCTTGCCAATGCCATCCAACGTTCTATGGCCATAACGGCTGCTATGCAACCGGAACTTAAGCCAAAAAATCTCCAAATGACTTTACCCACGCAATCCCATTTAGTGTATTGTTCAAAGATTTCACGTGGAATATACAATTTTAACAGAAGAGTTGTTAACATGCCCAATAAACCGATAAAATTATTGGTGGATAAGCAACTGAAAGTAAAATATGCAAAAAAAGTGAAATAAAACATGATTGATTTTGCATCAATATGTAATAATAAGTATGTATAGAAAGGTTTTTAATATATTTTATGTACACTGGTGCATATTCCTATAAACGCATTTAAAATTTTTGTTTTTCTTTGGGGTACTCGTATATTTGTTTCTCTTAACCAAAAACAATGTTGTGTTGTTACAATAATTCGCAAATATAACGGTACTTTTTTATGTAAAAAATATTTGTTTCTTGCTTTTTATGTTTTCTTTAATTAGCAATCAGAACATATTTGTGATCATTTCAGTGGAATATTTATATAAACGCAGTCGAGAAAAATGTATCTAAAAAGTTATTGAAAAAAAAAAAATAAATAAATAAATAAAAAATTTTAACAGATTTAGATGTTTGTTTCACTTACGGTAAGTTTCTAATCACAAAATCTCTGTATACTGGAAATATTTTTATTTTAATTGGGAAATTTCATCCGCTTAAAGGATGCCCAAAGATACTTTCCGTACAGACCAGGAAAAAAATTAAAATTCAATTTTTTCATGATCAAAGCTGTTCTAACAGAGAAATTTGATGTTCGGAAGAAGTTATTCGAGGCTTTCTTAAGAAAGGACAGAAATACGGAGCGCGGAAACCAACAAAAGGTAATCAAAAATTAACAAAAAGGCAAATTAATAAAATAAAAAGAAGCCACCCGCATTAAATTAAATGCCACACAAATAAAAAATAAACTTGACCTTCTTGTCACTTCCAAACATGTTGCACAGATTTTGCGAACAACTGGTAACATAAAATGGAAGAAACCAAAATTTAAGCCAATGTTAAAATAGTATCATAAGGAAAATCGTTTAAAATTTGCGAGCAAATGCATGAATAAATTGGAATAAAGTAATCTTTTCTGATGAAAAGAAATTCAATTTGGACGGTCCTGATTCATATCCTTGCTATTGGCATGAACATATAATTTTTGCATATTAAAATATTCATTGAGTGATAAAATTTTCTTTTTATAGAAAATTTTCTTTTTATAAAAAATTTTCGATAAAATTTTCTTTTTATAAAACATTTTCGATAAAATTTTCTTTTTATAAAAAATTTTCTTTTTATAAAAAATTTTCGATAAAATTTTCTTTTTATAAAAAATTTTCGATAAAATTTTCTTTTTATAAAAAATTTTCGATGTAATTTTCTTTTTATAGAAAATTTTCGATGAAATTTTCTTTTTATAGAAAATTTTCGATAAAATTTACGTAGAAAATTTTTGATAAAATTTACGTAGAAAATTTTTGATAAAATTTATATAGAAAATCTTCGATAAAATTTTATGTAGAAAATTTTCGTTGAAATTTATATAGAAAATTTACCATAAAACTTATATAGAAAATTTATATAGGAAATTTACGATAAATTTTATATAGAAAATTTGCGATAAATTATCATTTCATAGAAATTTACGATACATTTTTTATAGGAAATTTACGATAAAAATTCTTTAGGCAATTTTCGTTACATTTTTTTATAAAAAATTCACGATAAATTTTCTTTTCATATAGAATTTTCGAAAAATTTGCTTTATAGAAAATTTATGAATATATTTTTATTTTCATAATTAAAGTTAATTTGTCTCGTAATTTTGTATCCAACCTTAAGGTTCCCTTTTTGATTTAAATGTAATTTTCTCCTTTTTCTCACAATAAAATTTCCCATTTATATGTCAATCTGTCATAAATAAAATGATAAAATCAACAAGTTGCCTCATTCCCCAAAGTAAAGGAAATGAAATCGCAAAAATTCATACTATTTGACCACATGTGCGTGTATTACTTTGTAAATAAGTAGTAGTATATATAGAATATATTCCAATTAAATTGGTTTCATAACAGTAACATACATCCATACATACATAGGAAAAACCACCCAATTAATAAATCTCCAGCCTACCCAAATGTCACTTTTGGTTTGAGTGTGAATGAATTTTTGTAAATGTTTTCTGTTCTTTGATTTCTTTAACTGGGGGATTTGGTTTGTAATAAATAATAAGGTTTAATCGAAATTGCTTAAGAAGTGAAGCCGTTTGCTTTATCTTTTATTGTATTTTTTATTTGGATTGATAAAATATTTTCTAAAGAAATATACAATTAAGGCCCGGTTTTATATTGTTCCCTTAGTGTTTAAGTGCAAACTTAGTTAAGAAAAATTCAAGTTAAAGCTCACACATAAATAATGCTTCGTTTTAAGTGCCCCATAGACACATACTGCACAAGATCCTGCAATAAGTATGTGTTAGTAAATTTAAGAGAGCTTAAGAATATATGCGTCACACACACATTGCAGTATGAAAATAAAAAGTTGTTTTAATTTCAAAATGAAACTGCCTGCAATAGTTTTGTCGCATGATTTTGTTATTTTTTTTTCCTGTCATTTATCAAAATTTTAATTTTATTATAAAAGAAAAAATAATAAAATATTTTTAATTTCATAGTTGTTATTCGTATTTTTGTTCCTTTCATTGATGAATGTGTAGCAAAATCGTCAAGCATGCACGTAGCGCTCTGCAGTATGAGTCTATGGGCTACTTTACAGTTTAATACATAAGTTGATAAGAAAATAAACAAAGAGCTTTAAGCTTTTATGTATTTACAATAGGATGGTCCAAAAATTTTTCTTTAGCCGAAAATCATATATATATATATATATATATATATATATATATATATATATATATTATTTATCCTAAAGCGTTTTATCCTAGTTGTTGTCTTTTATTGAGTATCTTTTAATTTAGATTACTATTTACTTATGGCAATGCAAAAAATCGTTATAAATATAATGCCAAAAATAAATAAAAAGCCAAAAATTTTAAAAAATTTAACTTGAAAGATGAAAAGAAATCCTAAGCTTATGGGCTGTAAAATAAAAAAGGTGCAAAATATATAACCACAAAGAAAATATAAATTTGGACCGTATTTTGAAACCTTTTTAAAATTTAAAATAATTTTATTCAATTTTGTAGTTTTATTTATTTTTAGTAAATATTTTTTAGACGTCAAACAATATTCATACTTAGGAAAAACTTATGTAATGGAAAAAGTATACTTAAGTTTTCAGTAGCATAGAAATTTTAAGAACTTAATTACGATTTTGCCACTAAGTTGGCAGTATAACACCGGACCTAAGTATTTGTTATATTAAAGAAGAAAACCGTGATAATAGCATTTCGTACTAAAAATACTTTATAATTTCTAAGAATTTGATTGAACTAATCAAAGAAAAAAAAAAACGATTTATATGTACTTTAGAGGCTTTTATTTAAACAAAGACTAAGGATTTCTGTGTTTAAAAACTATAGAGGAGAAATATGAAGGAGAAAAAAAAATAATTTAAGTAGTATAATTATTATGATTTATTTTTATTATAAAATTTTATTTAGTGAGCAACTTTCAAATTACTTAATTTGATCGTTTCTGACCAGCACAGTTCTCTTAATGATCAGTTCTTAATAATAATAGAAAATAGGCAATTTTTAAATATTTTAATTACTTCCTTTCGAAAGAAATAATATTCATAATTATTTTAATATAATAAATGTAAAAGTAATCAATAATGCGTATAAAATGTATTTATAATGTTAATTATAATGAATGAATATTCCATATACTTGAAATTACACATTGCTAAAATTAAACACATTGTTAAGAATTTTATAAATAATTAATTAAATTGTAAAAATCTAAAACAACACACAAACATTATGGGTGTGAGTACTTTATTGTAATTTTATTTTTTTTTTTTATATGTTTTTTCCTCAAATGTGCATCTAAAATATTTAATTGTGTTTCTTAATAAACTTCTTATAGGCCGTTTTGCATATAAATGAATTGATTTAAACAAATGCATTTTGATACTTTCCTATAAATTTAATTGCGGAAGCTTTATCATTTTTCAACAAATTTTTTGAAAATTTATTAACATTTTTTATATAAAATTTAAACATTTAAATTTTGCTATTTAATGAAAATGTAAGAGAGAATAATTACCTAATTAACTAAATGAGTATCATACTTTTAACATTAATATTTTTAACTTTTTTATAAACCTTTTTATTTTGGTGTTAAAGTTCATGTTTGTTTTCCCTTTTGTTTGTTAACGAAGTTCTAAACTTTTGTACAACCCGCATCTTTTCCTTTTTGGGTGATTTTGAAGGTTGCACATAATTTTTGTTTTAAATTATTGATTAAGTGTTTATAAGTAAAGAATAAAAAAAAAAAGAAAAAAGGTCACAATCTATCGAAATGTATAAAAATGTTGAAACCTCTTTTTAACTTTGAATTTACTGATTTTTTCTCTCGTCAATCCCCTTGCTCATTCATAACTCAATTTTAAATTTGTTAAGGATTAAAAAAATTTTTGTTTGTACAATTTAATTCTATCTTTTATATTAGTTTTTTAAGCCAGACATTTTAAACAAATTTAAAATATCTAGAAACTTCCTTTTAGTAAAGGATACTTTAAATAATTTTTTCTTATTTGTATTTAGAGTTAATGAAACTTTTCTTCAGAACAAAATCTCCGTTTCGCGACTACAATTAAAAGTTTAGAAACTAAAATTTTTTATTCAATTATAAATTTATTTTTAAATTTTTCCTCCACATAACCTCCCAGCAAAAACTTTTTGGTTTTCGGTAATAACAACTACTTATTAAAGTAGTTTCTTGGTAATGAGGCGTCATTATTATTTGCCTACTCTGTATTACATTAATAAGTACTCAATAGTATAATAGCACAGTAATACTGCAATCACGTGGATGAGTTGGCTAGAGCGCCGTATTAACAGCCAGAAGGTTGTTGGTTCAACCCCATTCTGAAGCTGTTAGTTTTTTATAACAAAATGTCTAAAAAGATATGTTAAACTAAATAGAGTTTTTGTCTCTTAGGATGCTATGTGCGAGATGGTGTACTGAGTAAGACGTTAGTCAGTAAAAAGGAATGGTTAGTGTGTGCCTAAGTTTGAGTCTCACCGTCGGCAAATTTTTTTGTTTTCGTTTAGGTACATATTTTTAAGTACCCCTAGAGTCAAAAAATAACTACATGAATTTGTAGACGAGTCGAACAAAAATAACTAGTTATTCAGGCAAAAAATAAGTAGTTTATTTTTGTTTCCAATTATACCTGCTAGCTTACCAGGAAAGCAAAGTTTTTGCTGGGCTCATTCTTTTGGACTTTTTTTCTTTACAATTGTGTGGGTTATACTTTGGTTACAACAATATTATCATCCCTATTAAAGATATTTTTATGACAAATTATTTAATTAAATGGTAATTTAATTAAATTCCATACAAGTAAAATAAATTTAACTAAAAAGGGAAAATGTAAAAGAAAAGAGGCAAACAAATATGTAACACACACGAATGAAGAGTGGTGTAAACATCAACTTTAGTAAATAATTATTTTGATATTTTTATTATTTTTGCTTTGATATTATAATTTATGTGCATATTTAACATAGATATTTTATGCTTAACTATACATGATAGGGTGTCCCAAACGAAAATTAGAGGTATATATTTCTGGGTGGTTCCTTATGTATGGAGAAGAAATACGTTTAATGAAGTTCTTAATTAAATTGAAAATTTACTTTATTTTAAGTTCAATATACAGACAGATATCGTTAGATAAAATTTGTATGAAAATTTATAACAAATGTTGCTCTTAAAAAAAATTTACGATAATTTAATTTTATAGAAAATTTACGATAAATTTTCTTTTTATAGAAAATTTGAAATACATAAAATAAAAGTTGTTTTTACGGGTAGTTTACGATACATTGTTTTTTTACAGGAAATTTTTGATGAATCGATATATTTTGTTTTTATAAAAAATTTACGACAAACTTTCTTTTTATTGGAAATATACGATAATTTTCTTTTTATGAAAAATTTTTGTGGACATTTCTTTTTATAGGAAATTTACCATAAATTTTATAGAAAATTTTCGAAAAATTTTTTTAATACAAAATTTACGAAAAATTTTGTTTTAATAGAAAAATTATAATAAATTTTCTGCTTCTATAGAAAAATGACTATACATTTTCTGTTTATAAAAAACATTATCAATTTTCTGTTTATAAAAAATTTACGATAAATTTCTGTTTATAAAATTTACGATAACTATTCTTTTTATAGAATATTTACAATAAAATTTTCTATTCTAGTAAATCTACTACAACTTCTATTTATACACAGAGAAAAATAATTCATATATATGAAAATTTTTTTCATAAATATTATGAATCGAACATGATTGTTTTTCCAAACTTTTTTCATAAAAAATAAAATTTTGTTCATAGATATTATTAAGTTGTACTTAATGATAATTTTGCAAATATTGCAAAAATGCTGCTAATATTTTAATTTAGTTTTATTAGATTTGATTCATATTCTAAATAAAAATACTTATGCATGAAAATATTAACAATTAATCCCTTTAAATGGCGAATTTCCAATAAAAAGCTGTTAAAAAGTAAGTATTAGAAATTTTCTTAAATTTGCTACCATTCTACGAGTATATCACATGCATAATTGTTCCTCTGCCCCAAACATGTGCCTAAAAATCATTAAAAACTAAAAATTCTGTAAAGAAAATTTCAAACATACATTTGCAAATTAAAAATATAAATGAAAATTTAAACAATTTGTTTAAGTCTTCTTAACTTTTGATTCATTTCGAAAAATTTTAAAATGTGTTAATATTTAAGACATTATTCTTAAACATTTTTAACTACAACCAATGCAAGTAAATTCTTATATTTATGCACTATGACTTTTTTCTGTGTATAGAAAATATACGATTTCTTATAGTTCTTTATAAGAAATTTACAAAAATAAAAATTTACAATAACTTCTTTTTATAAAAAATATAAGATTTCTTTTAATAGAAAATTTACAATAAATTTTCTTTTATAGAAATTTACAAAAATTATTTTTATAGAAAATTTACGATAAATTTTCTTTCTATATAAAATTCACGATAAATTTTCTTTTTATAGAAAATTTACGATAATTTTTCTTTTATAAATAGTTTTCAGTCGACTTTCCTTTTGTACGAAATTCTCTATAAATTTTCCTTTTTTACGATTAATTTCCTTTTAATATTAAATTTACAATACTTTTTCCTTTTATTGGAAATTTTTGATTAGATTTTTTCCTTTTATAGAAAATTTACGATAAATTCTCTATATAATCTTTTTTTTTTACTTTGTTCATAAACTTTGTTTTTATGCCAAATTTAAGAAAATTTTGATTTTTATAGAAAATCGATAATAAATTATCTTATAGAAAATGAACGCTAAATTTTCGTTTTATAGTTTTTTTTTTGTTTTTTTATTTTTTTTATGAATTTTATTTTTATAGAAAATTTATGATAAATTTTCTTTTATAGAAAATATTGTTAAATTTTCTTTTAATATTTTTTTTTAATTTTTTTTATAAATTTTGTTTTTATTGAAAATTTACGATAAATTTTCTTTTTATAGAAAATTTTAAATTATAAAAAATAAATTTTCTTTTATAGAAAATTTACGGTAAAATTTCTTTCATATAAAATTTACTATATTTTTTTATAGGATAACTTTGATAAACTTCCTTTTTAATTAATTTTTTTTTTTTTTTTATTCGAAATTAATGATAAATTTTCTTTTAGTTTAAAATCTTCGATAAATTTTTCTCTGTTAGAAAATTTTTCAAAAAATGTGTATAAAAATATTCGATAAAATCTGTGGAAACAAAGAAAAACTACATAAATAGTATTTTAAACTTTTCAGGAGAGCAGTAGTTTATATTTTTTAATTTCACTATTATAGACATTTTTAATTTTAAATGTAAATATTAAATACTTGTTAGATTTTTACAAAAAATTGACACGTTATAGAACTGGCTATAAACAATTCAAAAATGAAAAAATAAGACTTTTGCATATCTCAAGTTATGTAGTATTTCCTTGCCGCGGAAATATCTTTATATAAGAACATTTTTATAAAACGTTTTTACACGAAATTTTCGTTAAATTTTACTTTTTGTACAAAATATAATATATCAATAAAATATTTTTTTTTTTATAAAAATATTTCTAACACGTAAGCAGTTTTGTAAGACCGATATATCAATTCATATCTTACCAACCCACTTACCGAAGTCATTACTTTTATTAATGATACCTGCTTGGTTTAATTCCAGCTACTCGTTTTAAGTTCGATTAAATACACAATTTTTGCATTTTTTGTATTTTAATTAACTTTTCAAAAGCACGCCCTACATTAACAATTAAACTAAGTAAACTAAGTATTAACATGTAAAAAAAACTCTATAAAGGAAAAATAAAAAAGTGCAATAACACACTCTTTTTATTGCCCAGATTAGTATGAACTTGAAGGCAAATAAAAAATGTAACACACAATTTTTATTTATCTACTTACTCATATGTAGTACGAGGGCGGATCAATAAGTCTGACTTTTCGAACTTCCCTCGTAGTTATATGAAATGTAACACTATACGCATCAAGTACCACCTGTTAATAGACTACTGTCAAATTTTGAGCAAGTGTCGTCATTTAATTTGCGTTTAACAGCTGTTCAAAACATACAACCATGTGTATTTTTCTAAAAATGGAAAAAAGTGACTTTCGAGTGCTCATTAAACATTATTTTTTGCGAAAAAACCGTTAATCAAACCAAGGGAAAGCTTGATAAATACTATGGAGACTATGCACCATCGATTTCAATGGTAAAAAAGTGGTTTATTGACTTTCGTTGTGGTTGCATAAGTAAAAATGACGCTGAACGTTCTGGACGGCCAATTGAAGTCAGTACACCCGAAAATGTCGAAAAAATTCCACGACATAGTGTTGGCGGACCGAAGAGTAAAAGTGCGTGAGATTGTTGATGCCATATGAATTGGGCTACGAATTGGCACCTCATTCTCCATATTCTCCGGATTTAGCTCCTAGTGACTATTTCCTACTTCCAAACCTAAAGAAATGGCTCGGTGGAAAGAGATTCAGCTCCAACGATGAAATTATTGACCAAACTTATTGATCCACCCTCGTATGTCTAGCAAAGAATATCAATCTAAGAATATCATCTAACTATTAAGTACGTGAATAAGAATAATGAATAAATATCTTTTTTGTCTTTTTTATATTTTTTTTTTCTCCGGAGATTGCTTTACTTTCACACCCATTCAGAAATTATTCTATGTATATAATATTTACGTGAGTGTGTGATTTACAATTATTATCTGTTTCTAACGAGTAAATATAAATTATTTTTATAATAATAAATTATTTCATTTTAACTAAGCGTTCATAAATGAATGAGTACTATTTGTCGATTTAGAAGCATTACTAAAAGTGTAAGACATTAGTCATTGTATAAACGCAATAAATAATATAAGAATTATTTTTTATATGTATGTAATATATAATTTTGAGATTAAAGAACAATTTTCAATAGATTTTATTATCGGAGTTTGAACTTATAAATGATAATAACATTTCTTGAAATCCTTAAAAAAGAAATTTCCTTTTAAGTTTATATTGCTTAAAAATACATTATTATGAAATTAATTATTTATATTGTATGAGGAAGTAATAGTAACAGTGAAATCTTATTTCTCTGCATTACACGTAAATAATAAAGAAAAATGTAAAAATGCGCAAAAATATGCTTAAATAAATAACATAATTATAAAATGTGGAAAAATTCCAAAAATGCTTTTATGTAAGAATTTATTATGATTTTCAAAAATATTTTAAAAATATGCAGATAAGTCCAAGATATGCTGCAACAAATTGCTGTCATAAATCTTAATAGTGTTCAAATTAAATAAAATAAAAATCTGAATAATGTTTTAATAGAAACAGTGAATTTCCAATGCAAATTTCAATATTACCAAAGTTCACATTATATTTTGATAGTTTTCCATTCATTTAAGTAAATCAAATAATATTTTCTCGATTTCTACGGGTTAAATATATTTTTCAAAGGCAACTGAGAGGCTTGTGTGATAGTTTAATTCATGAACTAAGGTTCATAAATGACAGAGTATGGATCCAAAATATATATATATATATATATATATATATATATTTTTGGAAAACTTTTTTTCTTTCCAAGATATTTTTTTCGACAAAGGCAAAAAAACGGAGCTTTAATTAAAAATCGAATTTTCACAAAAAAAAAAAAAAAAAAAAAAAAAAAACGATGACGAGTTATTAATCGAATTTTCAGCAAAAATCCTAATGTTCACTTAAAACCAAATTCGCGTTATCATCAAAAAATAAAAAAACGCGTTTTGAAAAAAAAATTTAACCAAAATTTTCATAAAAAAGACAAATTTATACATCATAATTTTTTTTTATTATCATCAATAATTTATTTATTTATTTTTTCTTTTTTATCTTAATTTAAAAAATATAAATATTATTTGTGATATTTATTACAAAAGTTGAAAATTATTTTAAACTTTTTTCATCCGATGAAACATGATATAACTAAAACAGGTAGATTTATTAAATAGAGTTGTCACTAGGTAGATCTTGTTAAATCAAACAATTCAAAAAGTAAAAAGAAAATCAAATCAAATAAAAAAAAAAAAAATACAAAAGTGTTTTCTTTACATTTGCAATAATCAACGTTTTTGAAAGGAAATTGTTCATTCTTTACCTGGATACTCATCCTCAAGAACATTTAAATACATAATATATCACATATACAATTAGTTTTTAACACAAAATTCAAGAAAATTTAATTAGAAATTCTTTACAAACATTTTTAGTTTCAAATTGAAAATATATATGTATATTTTTTTCTTTTTTAAAGTTTTTTTTAGTTTTTACATTTTCTTTTGTTTTTTTTTTTTTTTTGTGGATGACATTTCAGAGAAAATAAATTTAAGAATGTTCTCTAATAATTGTACCTTGTTATTTATTCTACCAAGGGATGAAAAAACAAAAATCTAAACAATAATTTTATTGAATAAAAAATATTTAAAATGGATTCACACAATACACATACAAAATTTAAATAAATAAAATAGTAGAAAATATTTTTTGAAACAAAAACAAAAGTACATATGAAAAAAAAATCAATAATTTGAAAATTGTTTGTATTGATACTCATTTTAATATATATTTATTTTTTCCATCATGATGGATATTTTTATTAGAAAATAAAAATTCCTCACATATTTTTGGAACAAACGAAAAAATATTTTAAACAGTAGATATTTATTACAATTGAAAAATAAAATTAAAAAGTTTTCGGGTGCTTGATTTAGAGTAAAAAAAAATTATTGAAAAAATTGAAAGAAGATAATTTTTATATAAAAAAAAAAATTATACTAAATTATTAATTAAGAAAGAATGTTCGGCGTGCCAGAATCTATTATACCCATATGTTACGTTTTTTATACCAACCTCATTTTAATATCCACCTTATATGGAACGTGAGCGGTGAAGTAGGCGGAACACGCCCTTGAGGTAATTGTAAGATACAAATTTTTTTAGTTTTTTGGCCCACAAATATTTGTTTATGAATCGTTTTTTTATTTGAGCTAAATTTTATTCACCCAAGAAGGCCCTATTGTGCCAGACGGGGAGACGGACATAGCAAAATAATGTTAGAATTTAATGAGGACCCAGAATATTTCCGAATGTTCCAAAAGGAATTGCGAACTCAATGAACCTCCCCCTCTTTTTACATGGTTGGTATAAAATGAATTAAATTCTTACTTTTCAAACCAAAAACTTTTTTCTTACATAAAAAAATTAAATATTTCCAAAAGTGAAGAAAATAATTATTGCAAAAAAAATCTAATAAATTTGGATTGAAATATCGAGATTTAAGCAAAGAACAAGTTTGAACTAAAATGTCGAATTTTTATTTTTAAAATAAGCTTCAACAATTAAATTTTTAACAAAACTTTAAAAAATTTCACGAAACAACTAAATTTTTCGAAAAAAAAAAATTAAAAAACCAAAAATTTCCAAGGAAAAAGAAAAACAAAAATAACTAAAGAAAAACAATTTTACAAAAAATAAATATATAAATAAATAATTTTCACAATAAACGAGTTGTATTAAAAAGAAAACTAGTTTGGACCCAGAAATCGAATTATAAAAAATATTACTAATATTTTTTTAATAAAGAATTTTATATTTTATGTGAAATTTCAAATTAAATTTTTTTGGTGTTATATTTGACCTATACTCATTGGAGGGTTAATTTAAAATTTGTTCGCTTCTTAGACAGATTTTAATCTTCATAGAATATTTTTACATTTCTTAAAAACCCAACAATAAATTGTAATATAGAAAGAATTACCTCTGAACTCGACAATCCCTTTTTCCCCAAAAAAAACTGTAGAAAAAATTGAACATATTTTTTCTAAACATGAAAAAATTTATCATTTGACCTTGACAAAAAAATCAATGTAATTTTACATAATTTAAGAAATATGATATCGCGTAAGAAAAAGAAGGAAATAACACACTATATGCTTAAAAGGGGGAAAAAGATCAAAACAAAAACGTCGTGGATAACTTCGTCAGAATGAAAGGAGAATAGTTTACATCTTCTATCTCAATTTTCTTACACTATAGTATATATATATATATATGTTATGAGAATTATGAAATAATTCTGTCAGAAATACTATTCAGCTTATTGACATTGGAAATCTTAGAAATAGGTGTATTATAAACAGCGCCACCAAAAATATACAAAATCTTATTTTTTCCAGGGCTTCAAATAAACAAAACTGTTGGTTATATATCCATTTCAGATAATTTAAAGAACTTTGGAATTGATTTATTACTGCACAGTTTTGTATATTTTGATCCTAACAGCATATTTTTGCATATTTTAAACTTAACAGCATATTTTATCGTGTTTTCAAAAAAATGTGCTTCTAAAATCTCTATTTTAGAGCATATTGTAACAATTTTAAAAGCATATATTATACTTAAGAGTATACCCCTTTTTTAGAGCATATTTTTTGTTGACTTGGTTACAAACTTTAGGGCCATACCCTAACATTATTTTTATTTATTTTATTTTTTTTTTATCACATTTTGAGCTCTGATAAGTTAAGAAATATTTTACCTATAATTACATCCCATTTGTAAACATTTTAATACATATGTATGTATAGTGTACATTTTAAATTACAACCAACCAACGATTTTTATATCAATATAGTTTTAAAGCCAACTGCATTTAGAGGGAATTCCCCTCGAATTGTAGGCATAATCATATAAATCATTAATATTTTTCTAATTGTGTAAAGGTTCGTTCACACTAGTCAAATATTTGTAAAAAATTACGTAACCACTATATAAAATATTTTTTAATTTTTCTGTTTTAATGGAAAAACATTTTTTACTTATCACTAATCATAGCTAACATTTTATCGAATTTTGTTTGACGCTGTTTTCTCTTACAAAATATTGCAAGATCTAATAATGGCAAACAATATTTTTATAAAACTAGTGGCCAGGCAATTTTGATCAAATATTTGCCAAATGTGAAAATAGCTTAAGATAAGACATTAATTAAAAAATAATAACAGCTTCATTTAGTATTTTAAAGGTGCTAAACCAGAAAAAACTTAATTTTCTTGAAACTATTAACAAAAACGCAATAAACAGTATTCTAAATATTAACAATGATAATGATGTTTTAGAAATTAGTATTAACATTTTATTTTAAATATTTGGTCAATTTTTGTATACTTAAGGAATATAAGGAAAATGTTAAATAAATAAATGTACTATATTAAACTAAAATAATAAACTATATTGAACTAATTCATCATCACTTAAGTGAGAAAAGTTTTTTTTTAATTAAAAAAATAAAAAAAAAAATAAAAATACAGAATGTGTAAATGGTGTTATTAAGACATCAACAAGTAAAATTTAAATGTTGCTAAAAATAAGAAAAAAATATTTTTTGTTTATACCTACAATTTTAAAAATCTATTAGACTTTCAACATGAGGAAAAAAAATTAAGCAAAAAAATTAAATAAATGACATGCAAAGGAGGAAGTCATCATTATACTACTTAAACCTTAAAAATAAATAAATACAATTAATCCACGACATCATTAGTAAAACGTATCTTTTATTATAATCATAATGAAGTTATTAATAAATATTCATAATGATTTAATTTAATTAAATAAAATTTTGATTTTATATGTAAATTTGCATTTGAATGCAGCATCAGTCAAAATAAACTCGATTTATTTTATTGATGTAAATTAAAAATGTCCAATTTAACAAATAACTAATAAAACTTTCAAAACAAATATTGCAATTATTTAGTTGAGTATTTTAAAGATACAAATTTAAAACTAAACATTGTTCACATAAATAAATAAAATAAGTTCAATAAACCTAATGCCTTGAACTCTACTTAATTGTAAATAAATTGTAATTCGTATTAATAAAAATAAAAAGACTACTAACTACTACTCTAATACACCTAAAAAAATATGCTGGTGAATGCAAAATTATAAAAAAAAAACTGAAATTAATTCTAAATTTATTGAATAAATTATTTGTATTAATAGCAAGGTTTTTGAAGTCTTTATTTAGAGTTTTATGAAAATAAAAATAAATAAATGCATTAAAAAATTTGCAAAACAAACAATTTTTAATAAACAAAAAACACGAAATAAATTTTCGTTTATAATAGACTATGACTCCCCCCATATACAAAGGATTAATAAAAATATTGGCTGTGTTCTTGAGAAATTTGAGATTAAAATCACCAAAATTAGTCCAAAAATATAACAACAAAAAAAGTTAGCAAATTGAATAATTTTCTGGGTTCTTAAATTTTTGAACTAAACTAAGGATTTTGTTCTTTTAAATATCGATTAAAATTTTCTATATACATTAGAGCATGGGTTCCCAAAATGGGAGTCGGTAGAAACTTTTAAATAAATTTGTTTGCTTTTTTTGTCGGAATAAGAGGGGGAATAAGATATTGAAGCCGATCGAAAAACCAATTGAAGTATTAAAATATCTAATAAAGTCCCTAAGTTCTTGTATATATTGTAAGTGTTCCTCGAGGAATAGAGTTCTGATTGTTTTACTTTATTATTATAATTATTATTATTTTGTTTTTATAAAAAGCGATGCAAAAAGTCATCGTATTTCGATGAGCTAAAAAGCTTGAAAATGAAGAATTGATGGCTTTGCTCGAACATGAGTCATGCCAAATGCAAGAAATGCTTACTTTAAATTAGGAGTAGATCAAGCAACAATTTATCGGTTTTCAAAGTACTTGAATTTATTCAGAAGCATCGAAGTGTTACTGATGATGAAAAGAAGAACCACTATGGCAAGCGAAAGCCCGGAAACAGGAAAATTGACACCATAGTACCCAAGTAATGCTCTGTATTTAGTGGGATCTATTATGCGCTGCTAAAACAGGATAAAACGATCACGAGAGACCTGTGCGGAACACAATTGATGCGACCAGGCACGAGTCCATGACTTTCTCTTGGCCTCATGTTGCGCGACCAGTTTAAAAGTGGTTGAGATGGGAATTAATGCAGACACTATATATATTTTAGAGACTCAGCAAACATTTTTTTCTTAATTTTGTATTTAAGGAATTTCAATATGACTGGGGATTTGCGGGAAAATTAAAAATTTCTGAAAGAGATCGTGGGAACCCCTGCATTGGAGTTTCCCTAGAAGCAGTTTTTTTGCCATTCTTATTTAAGAATACCACTCGAACTATGCGTATTGATGGGCTTATTAAAAGAAAAACAAATATTTTAAAAATATATGTTCAGTTCCCTACCAGCGCACAGATTGGCGAAATTGCAAAAAGTGGTTATTAATTGAAAATTAATATTTTGAAAAAATAATTAATTGACTTTATTTAAAAACAGATTAAATGTTAAAAAAATTCTTAAATTGTTTTCATTTTACGTCACAGATTGTTTATTATTTTCAATCACAGTGGTAAAAACTGAAAATTTATTGGTTTTTTTCATTTTAGTTCATAAAAAGAATTCTTTACAATGAAGTTGTTAAGCATAGATATTTAGAAACATATTTACGGGCTTTTTTTTTTATTAAAGCAAATGTAGAAATATTTTGGATATTTTTAAATCGATCTAAAAAATGGATATTTTTTACTTTTATTTAGAAATTCAAAAAATTTTAGACGAACTTGGGTGAAAATAAAGTTTTATATTTTAATATGTGCAGTATGAAAATTAAAACAAAATATTTTGTGGAATTTTTGCGATTTGGAAGAAAAAAATTCCAAAGAACAAAACAACTAATATGAACAAAAACAAACTAATATGAAAGTATTATTTATTTAAAACTAAAATTGATTTAACTTATTTATTTGCTTTATTTAAAAAGAGATCTTCTATATAGAATTATAGAAAAATATTAAAAACGAGTCGGAAAGTTACAGTCGAAAAAGTTCAGCTTAAATCACTTTAAAGCACAAAAATAAATTTTGAGTTAGCGTTGACAAGGTAGTTCCTTATATGGAAGCCATAGTCAATTATGGACCGATCGTTGTGAAATAGGCTGTAAACTTTATATCAGTGATCAGTAAAATAATAATTTGGTTATTACCAAATTTAATATACTATGTTATTGGTCGAAGAAAATATCATATACGAAATTTCATTAAGTTATCTTAAAAACGGTGACATACATATTAGTTGAAATATTGGTTTTTGATAAACAGTGGCTTAGGCTAAAAATAAATTGTAAATTAAAAAAGTATTTTTTTGATGTGGTTATGAGCTAATTATTACAACAAAATTATATATCCCTTCCCTGAATTAAGCACCCACTATGCGCCGACTGAAAATCATGAGTCTAGTACACTATAGCTCTATACTCCTTCCCTAAATTAAGCGCTACTGTATAGTGATTGAAAATTATAGGTCTGGTACATTATGTCTCAGAAAAAGTTTTGAGGTTTTTACACATATATCTAACAAAAGTACGAAATTTTTATGTTAAATCATGGTTCCAAATTTGTGCAAACATTATATTTTTTATATTTTTTTCATAACAACTTGAAATTATGAATTTTTTGATAAACATTTCAAGATAAAACTTAAACTTTTTAGGAAAAAATGTACTAAAAGTCAACTTCACAAAATAAAAAATAAAAAAAATAATTAATTTAAAAAATTTAGTAATTATTAAAATCGATTTTATTCAAAAAAAAAAAAATTTCGCCACAAAATCTGCTTTTTCACTAAACAAAATTTATTATAAAAAAATTATCAAAAACAAAGTTCAAAAATATTTTTTTTTTATTTTTTGTAAAAACAAAAAAGAAATAATTTTTTGTAAAAACAAAAAATCTCAAAAAAAATCGATTTTTCAGAAAAACGTTTTTGTGAAAAACAAGTTAGCATAACAGATCGATTTTCCATATATAACCCAATATTTTCACCGTAAATCGATTTTTAACAAAAAAAAAAATAATTTGATTTTCTTTAAAAAATCATGAACAAGTTAATTTTTCATTTAAAACCATAAACTTTAATTAAGTTTTTCACAAAAAACTAATTTTTACCAAATAACTAATTTCTTTGCTAAAAACCAATTTTCATGAAAAACTCCTGGTTCCATACCAATTTGCATACAAACTAATTTTCTCCAAGAAAACCAAGAAAAGAAAGTAGAAAAATATTTTACATAAAAACAACTAAGAATATCAATTATATCCATCATCTGCAACTTTTTTCTGCCACCCTTATTTAAAATTTCACCTCATGTGAGAGGTGGGCGTTAAATTGGGCGGATCACGAGTTTATATCGATCCTTAAAACATTTGTTCAAAATTTCATTTCCGTACATACTTTTTTTTAGAAAAACGAAAGTTGTAACGGGCACTAATTGTTTCCAATATTTGGCCCATAACTTTTTCGTTTATAAACCGATTTTGTCAAACAAAATTTCGTCCTCCTAGATTGTTTCCCTTGAGCCCTATCGTGCTTTCAACAGACAGACGGACATAGCTAAGACGTTTTAGATTTTCACGAGAACACAGAATATATATACTTTATAGATTTTTAACGAATATTTCGATGGTTTGTAAAAAATTCTTTCCCAAAAAACTTTAAATCTATTTTATTTTTCGTAAAATCTTCGATTTTTCACATTTTTTTTAATAAGGAAAAACATTTTACATAAAACCGATTTTACATGTACTACGTAAATGTAAATTTTAGAATATAGAAATTTTTAAAATTAGCGAATTTTTATATATATATATATATATATATATATATATATATATATATATATATATGTAAGATATTCTACAGTGGTTTAAATAACCAAATGCTTTAGAACAAGGATTTACTTCAAAATATGCATAAATGTACTTTTAATAAAAAATATAGAATTCAGCCAAAAAATGCAAAAATATATGCTCTTATGATTTAAATGAGCAAAAAATGTCTGTTTAAGAGGGCAAAGGACTTTAAAGAAGGATTTACATATTCATAAATATATATCTAGTCCAAAAATATAATTTGATAATTTTTTCCTGAAACAAAGCTACAAAATATGCTTTTAAGATTGATAAATGCGAAAATCATCTTTTAAAAAATCTGGTAATTTATTTTTAGGACAAATGTTTTCTAATATAAAATCTGCTTATATGCACAAATAAGCTTAAAAAAAGCGAATATCTAAAAAAAGGATAACAACTTTAAAAAAGGGGAAAAAATAGAAGATTAAAGCGTAAATAAATCGTTAGAAGTAAAATAAGCTTTTTTACCACAGAAATGTACAAAATATGTTCTAAAAAACTGAAGTCAAACATTTGCGTCCAGAACGTAATAATAACCAATTTAAATTACGCTTCAAAGCATATTGAATTTAAAAAAAAAAAATCTTTTTTTCTCACAATTTTACCAACATTTTACTTTGAGTGTATAAACATTTATTTTATTTATTTTTATTTAGATCTATTTTTCTATAAACAAACCAAAACAACTACTTACCGTAACATAAATGTATATTTACTATGTTTGGTGGCCTTTTTGCGCGCCAAAATCACCAGAGCCAAAAAATTACCAATCACGCCAAGAACTATAACGATGGCACTCAATACTAAACGGCGTTTATTTTGATACAACTGCTTTGGCAACGGTGATGTCGAGGGTTCTGTACTGGTAAAATTATCATAATATTCGTGATTGGTTTCTGTGGATTCCGCATTAAAGCCACAGCTAAGGCTTACGAATAATAGCATAATATAAATTAATTTTAAAATTAATTTAATTAACATTTTTGTAAGGTGATATTTAAAACGTTTGTTATTTATGTGCTTTAGTATTAAAACCAACTTTCAAATTGTTTTGCTTTATAACGATAAAATAAAATTCTTTGATTTATTTTCTTGTTAACAAAAATATTTTGTTAATTTGTTTTTCTACACAAAATTTTTTCTTTTAAATCAGCCGTAATGTTAAGAAAAATTTGTAAAAAATTAAAAAAAAACTAGTTTTTCTTTAAACAAGTGAAATTTAATTATTTTTTACGTAGATTTATTTTATAATTTTTATTTATATTTTTTTATAATAAAATCAAAATGAAAATAAATAACGATACTATCACTTGTTGCTGGGAAAAACGTGTCCATTCGTTTACGCGACTCTTGAGAAACTGTGCGATTTCGATGCGTTGTTAACGATAGACTTTAATTACAACACTTTTTTAGATACATATGCCGGCAACAGCTACAGCAACAGAAGCAAGCAGCAACAGCTGCCAGCAGCTGTTGATGTTTGTTGTTGCTCACTTGTTGTTGTTATTGTTCCCCCTAACGAAGTGCTTTCGTATTTCCAAACGATTGTACAATTGTATGAGTCTTTCATTTTATATCGAAATTTGTTTTTGTTATTTTATTTACTCGTGCTTTTTTATATTTGCCGTATACATATAAACTCTTCTTATCCATATTGATTGTGCATAAATGGAACTTATGTTGCTCCTATTCAAATAAAAGCCGCGCCCATGGCTGCCAGATATTTTTTTTTGGCCAACCCGAAAATTTAAAGAAAATCTTCAAAAAATTCCCACTCAAAAAAAAGACGTTCTATCATACAAAATAAATAATTCTTTTGCTTTTAACAAATATGTATGCTTTCAGTTTACAGAGATAACTTTTGTATAAATATTTTTACATAACTACATATCGCTCATTTACATTAAGAAAGTCATAACTCAGAAAGGCTAGTTTTGCAGAACTCACGTTCAAAGTTTTCAAATGCTTCTTAATCTTAATATTATTAATCTTAATATTCTTAATCTTAATATTATTAATTTTGATATTCTTAATTTTAATAGAAAAGTTAAATTCTCTTATCAAACGGTGTCCATAAAAGATATGTACACATTATTTTTTAAAGAAGATTAAGCTTGATATTACGCGTATTTCTACATCATTAACTCAAAAATCTCGGTTTTAAGTTATAACGTTCTTGAGGTAAATAAGCGATATATATTTTATAAATAAGTAAATTATGTGGGTACTAAACTTTAGTTTCACCATCTTGTAAATCAAAAGAGTTGGTACTATATGTATAACTTTAAAATTAAAAATTATTCAACATGTTGGATTAATACTTGTCAACAGATTTTATTAATATTCACATATTAATGGCCAAGATGATATTCAGGGGAGATATTTGTGCTAAATCGTTTTGTTTTACTATTGTTTATACTTGATGCATAAAAATTAAAAATTCTCTCTCTGTGGAGGGTATGTTTAATTGGGAGCAGTATCGTGAGACTTTTCAGGACCATAAGAAATTGTCAAATGACATGTTTTGTTGTTTTCCAGAAAAAGTGAAAATTCACAATCAACTTTACGATATTTATCAATAATATCCCCGACATTTTTTATTACTGTTAAATCGCTTTTTGATACTTATTTAAGTAAGACAGAAAAAAATGCAACTCATTAAACTTTAAAAATTACAACCTATAATTCAGCTGCACTCAATCAGGTACGATCGAATATTAATGAGTTAAGATGCCTTTGCCCTTTTAATTAATATGTTAAATTAATAACTGAAAATATGCACTCTACACATGCATTGCTTGTAGGGATCGTTATCATATCAAGAAGTATTTGTGCAATCTCTTTATAATGACATGTAAACACTGCATTTTAAAAATTATATACTTCTTATCAAAATTCCAATTTTATTAACTAAACAAAAGATACAATTATTTCATAAGATATTTTAGATATACCCAACAAATTCCCCAATCCAAAACCAAAATTTCTAAATTTAGGGTTAAAACCCCAAATCTGGCAGCCCTGGTCGCGCCGTCGTTTACAGACGATATGTCCTTGTATTGCAAGTGGAAACTTTTTTTTCGATTTTAACATCCTATTTATGAGATATAGTTATAAGGAGTATTAACTGATATTTGCAAAACAGACTAGAATTATAAAAGGATCACTCACCATCTTTATATTAAGAAAATTTAACGAATTTTAAGTGCCTTAGGTGTCCTTTTAAATGGTGTAATAAAATTTTAGAGCTAACTTTTTACGCAAAAGTTTTCCTCATTTTTAGTAAGAATTTCTTTAAAATAGGTTGTAGGGAAAAAAATAAAAGATTACTATCCTTTGTGAAACGTAAATTTTCATAATCCATAAGGAAGCAAATTAGTTGCGCTTCAAATAATTTATCAATCACTACTTCATTGATATTTTAATTTCCTATGACGTTCACATGTTGCTTGTTTTAATTTCACTAGAGCAACCTGTAATATCGAAAATTAAATATCTAAAATCTCAAAATGAATAAAAAATGTTTATTCAAATTGATATTTACAGCACAGTATCTGTTCAACACGAACAGGGATTTTTAAAATTGTGATCAGGTTTTCAGTTTAATTTTTTTTTTTTTTTGACAGCGTTTTTGTTTAACGGCAATTTGATACAACACATTTAAAAAACAAGTAAGAAAGATATAGTCGGACAAGCCCGACCATATGATACCCCACACCATTGTGCAGGGGTCTTATATTTCTTGGAGGGGTCTTATATTAACATGTGGACAATTGTGGACCGATACTTTTACTAAGTGTAAAATAAAATATATGAATACAGAATATTACGTTAATACTAACATTTATATGAATTTAGGATGTTTCCCGAATGTGGGCTTATATGGGAGATATGGTAAATTATGGAGCGATCCTCATAAAATTTATCACTGTAATTTAAACTTATATAAAACTTATTTGCGTCGAATGCAAACTTAATACAAACATGTGTATGCGATTTATGCACGTTAAAGTGATTTTTTATATGGGAGCTATGAAATTTGGCACAAAGATTAATACTTATACAAAACTTCCTTACAATGAATTTCATTAAAATATTGTTATATTTAATGCATTTATGATCGTTAAACCCCTATTCCGGGAGGACATTTGTATGGGGGCTAGGTGAAATAATGGACCGGTCATCACCAATTTCAATAGGCTTTATCCTTGTGTCATGAAAGTCCTATGTGCCAAATTTCATTTAATTATCTACAAAATCCTGAACCTTGTGTACAAGGTTTACATGGACAGCTAGCCAGACGGACGGATGGACATCATTAGATCGATTCAAAAAGTGATTCTGAATCGATTGGTATACTTTAAGGTGGGTTGTTGGATGATTTTTTCTATGCGTTACAAACATCAGCACAAACGCATAATACCCCAAACACCTATGGTGGTGTGGGTTATAATAGTGTGGGAATTTATAGAATTTATAGGGAAAATAATTAAAATAAAATAAGAAAGTGTTTGAAATAACTAAAATTGCTGGAAAATATCAATGTTTTGGACAAATTAAAAAAATTTTAATGAATCTACAATAAGAAGAATCCAAAAAAATGTGCTACTAAATCAGTAAAACAAGTGTCCTAAATCCAAAACAATTGAGTATAAAAAATGTAAAATGCACTTATAATTTGAATACAACCAGATTAGAGAAAACAAAAATAATATGTGTGATAAAATTAAAAGTTTTAAAAAAATTGTGATTGCAACCTGAAGATAAATCCTACAAAAACAAATTTTTGACTAACAATGGCATTTTCTCGAAATTTTATATTTCCAGAAAAATCTTCATCAGGTGATTTGAATGCCACTAAAGGCCATATTTCACTATCCTACATAATCATCCTATTCTGTCACTGAAAAATCTGACAAAATTTTGTTCCACTCAAAAAAAAAAAAAAAAAAGAAAAAAATCGTAATATAATGTGATGTCGGTGCCACACTATCACACAAATAAAGCGTACATTGTTGTTTTCTTATTAGCTGCTACACATAAAATAGCAAAAGATATTTTATGAAATTTTTCAAAAAAAATTGCAAATAGGACAGACTTGTCAAAAAATCTTTCGCACATATTCATTTCAAATCCACACTATCCTACTTTTTGAACATACATACGTTTTTCACAGATCTAACGACTAAATAGAATAGTGAATAATGGCCTTAAATAATTTCCTCATTATTTTAATTCAAAATCAATTAATAATAGTATCATTCTTATCAAGTATTTAGAGCACCATATAATTCATTTTTAATTAGTGTTTCAATTTACACGATATGTAAAAGTGATAGTCCCAAAATATAATTTTGTACCTGTTTTGAACTCACACTAATACGAGTAAATCTAGGATTACCTATATATATATATCTGTATTAGCCATTTGTCATTTCTTCGTTATAAATTAAGATTAATGATAACGACTTTGAAAATTTTTACTGTTGTAAAGTGTAAATGGCCACAATAAAATTTATTAATACTTGAAGTATTTGCTTAAGTGCGGAAGTTCACAAATTTTACTTGGTCAAGAAAACCCAAGAGGAATAAATTTAAATCTTATAGAATTTATAAATTTTTTTATTTAACCTTTTTATTATTCCATCCCATCAATATTCCACTGTATTTCATTTACTTTACTTTTTCTGGTAAATGCAATTGAATTTTTATTTATTCAAAATGAGATTTTAAATATATTTTTAAAATACCAACGTTTTCCTCTTATTAAAATACTTAGCGTACATTTAAATAAGAATAAAATAAGTAAGTAATGAAAATTTTATGTCTACAATCAACATATCAGAAATCCAAAATATTTTTAAATAATTTTTATTAAAAATATATACGAACACAAATATGAACGAAACGTACAAAAACGTCGAACGATCCAGCGAAATCTGTATTGTAAAAATTTATATGTATTTCTCATGTAATGCAATGCATTCTTAATGCTAAATTATGCAAAATAGCAAAAACAAATACAGATTTCATTTGTATCCAAAGTGTCGGTAACTTTTTCGCAATTTATGGATTGTTGTTTGTTTAAATGTTTAGTACGTTTGCCTGGTTGGTTGTCTGCCGGCCTGGATGGGTGTTTGTTTGGGATGGAGTCAGTGGTAACATAACAAAAGAGCAGCTAAAAATTAAATAGAAATAAGCAACAAAAATAGCATAAAGCACGTGCGTTGACTGTTTATTGAATTCGGAAATAAATCTTATATTAATGAAAAAAATCAAACAAAAAAGGGAGTCAATTTTTGGTTGTTCTGCTCATTTGAAGCAAAAGACAGTGGTTTTGAAAATTAAAAAAAATAAAGGCTTTCGCTAAATTATCTTTTTATAAAAAATTTAAGATAAATTTTCTTTTTATAGAAAATTGTCAATAAATTTTCCTTCTTTAGGAAATTTATGATCAATTTTCCTTTTATAAAAAATTTACGACCAATTTTCCTTTTATAGAAAATTTACGAAAAATTTCCATTTTAAAAAAATTTACGATAATTCTTTTATGGAAAAATTACGATAATCTTTTTATAGAAAATTCACGATATTTTTTTTTTTAAATTTACGATACATTTTATTTTTATAGTAAATTTATGATAAATTTTCTTTTATAAAAAGTTTACGATAATTTTTTTATAGAAAATTTACGATGAATATTCTTTTTAAAGAAAATTTACGATAATTTTTTTTTCATAGAAATTTTGCGATAAATAACCTATTTTTTTTTAGAAAATTTACGTTAAATTTTCTTTTTATAGAAAATTATCAATATATTTTCTTTCTTTAGGAAATTTACGATTAATTTTCCTTTAACAAAAAATTTACGATAAATTTTCTTTCTATAGAAAATTTACGAGAAATTTTCTTTCTATAGAAAATTTACGAAAAATGTTCTTTCTATAGAAAAGTTACGATAAATTTTCTTTTTATAGAAAATTTTAGATAAGTTTTCTTTTAACAGAAAATTATCGATAAATATTCTTTTAATACAAAATTGTCGATAAATATTCTTTTAATAGAAGATTGCCGATAAATATCCTTCTTTTTTAGAAAATTAACGAAAATTTTTCTTTCCATAGAAAAATTACGAAAAGTTTTCTTTCTATAGAAAATTTACTTCTAAATAAAATTTTTGATAAATGTTTTTTTAATAGAAAATTTTCTTTTAATAGAAAATTTTTAATAAATATTCTTTTAATAAAAAATTGTCGATAAATATTCTTCCTATAGAAGATTTTCGATAAATATTCTTCTTATAGAAAATGTTCGATAAATATTCTTTCAATAGAAATTTATGTTAAATTTTCTTTTTATAGAAAAAAATTCTCTATAATTTTTCTTTCTATAGAAAATTTACGATGAACTAATTGTCTCTCTATTTTTATATTTAATGGAAAATATACGATATTTTCCAATTTTATAATTTTATATAAAATTTACGACAAATATTCTTCTTATAGAAAATGTTTTATTTTTATAGAAAATTCACGATATTCTTCTTATAAAAGATATTTGATAAATATACTTTTTATAGAATATTTGCTATAAATATTCTTATTGGAAAATATTCGATAAATGTTCCATCTATAGAAATTTAAGATAAATTTTCCTTTTATAGACAATGTTCAATAAATTTTCTTTTCATAGAAAATTTGCGATGAACTAATTGTCTCTCTATTTTTATATTTAATGGAAAATATACGATATTTTCCAATTTTATAATTTTATATAAAATTTACGACAAATATTCTTCTTATAGAAAATGTTTTATTTTTATAGAAAATTCACGATATTCTTCTTATAAAAGATATTCGATAAATATACTTTTTATAGAATATTTGCTATAAATATTCTTATTGGAAAATATTCGATAAATGTTCCATCTATAGAAATTTAAGATAAATTTTCCTTTTATAGACAATTTTCAATAAATTTTCTTTTCATAGAAAATTTGCGATAAATTTTCTTTTAAAAAATTTTCGATAAATTTTCCTTTCATAGAAAATTTGCGATAAATTTTCCCTTCATTTTCGATAAATTTTCTTGTACAATAGATTTTCGACAAATCTTCTTTTATAAAAAATTTTCGATAAATTTTCTTTTATAAAAAATTTTCGATAAATTTTCTTTTATAAAAAATTTTCGATAAATTTTCTTTTATAAAAAATTTTCAATAAATTTTCTTTTATAGAAAATTTTCGATAAATTTTCTTTTATAGAAAATTTATATAGAAATTTTTCGATAAATCTTCTTTTATAGAAAATTTTCGATAAATTTACTTTTATAAAAATTTTCGATAAATTTTCTCTTATAGAAAATTTTCGATAAATTTTCTTTTATAGAAAATTTTCGATAAATTTTCTTTTATAGAAAATTTTCGATAAATTTTCTTTTATAGAAAATTTTCGATAAATTTTCTTTTATAGAAAATTTTCGATAAATTTTCTTTTATAGAAAATTTTCGATAAATTTTCTTTTATAGAAAATTTTCGATAAATTTTCCTTTATAGAAAATTTTCGATAAATTTTCTTTTATAGAAAATTTTCGATAAATTTTCTTTTATAGAAAATTTTCGATAAATTTTCTTTTATAGAAAATTTTCGATAAATTTTCTTTTATAGAAAATTTTCGATAAATTTTCTTTTATAGAAAATTTTCGATAAATTTTCTTTTATAGAAAATTTTCGATAAATTTTCTTTTATAGAAAATTTTCGATAAATTTTCTTTTATAGAAAATTTTCGATAAATTTTCCTTTCATAGAAAATTTGCGATAAATTTTCCCTTCATTTTCGATAAATTTTCTTGTACAATAGATTTTCGACAAATCTTCTTTTATAAAAAATTTTCGATAAATTTTCTTTTATAAAAAATTTTCGATAAATTTTCTTTTATAAAAAATTTTCGATAAATTTTCTTTTATAAAAAATTTTCAATAAATTTTCTTTTATAGAAAATTTTCGATAAATTTTCTTTTATAGAAAATTTATATAGAAATTTTTCGATAAATCTTCTTTTATAGAAAATTTTCGATAAATTTACTTTTATAAAAATTTTCGATAAATTTTCTCTTATAGAAAATTTTCGATAAATTTTCTTTTATAGAAAATTTTCGATAAATTTTCTTTTATAGAAAATTTTCGATAAATTTTCTTTTATAGAAAATTTTCGATAAATTTTCTTTTATAGAAAATTTTCGATAAATTTTCCTTTATAGAAAATTTTCGATAAATTTTCTTTTATAGAAAATTTTCGATAAATTTTCTTTTATAGAAAATTTTCGATAAATTTTCTTTTATAGAAAATTTTCGATAAATTTTCTTTTATAGAAAATTTTCGATAAATTTTCTTTTATAGAAAATTTTCGATAAATTTTCTTTTATAGAAAATTTTCGATAAATTTTCTTTTATAGAAAATTTTCGATAAATTTTCTTTTATAGAAAATTTTCGATAAATTTTCTTTTATAGAAAATTTTCGATAAATTTTCTTTTATAGAAAATTTTCGATAAATTTTCTTTTATAGAAAATTTTCGATAAATTTTCTTTTATAGAAAATTTTCGATAAATTTTCTTTTATAGAAAATTTTCGATAAATTTTCTTTTATAGAAAATTTTCGATAAATTTTCTTTTATAGAAAATTTTCGATAAATTTTCTTTTATAGAAAATTTTCGATAAATTTTCTTTTATAGAAAATTTTCGATAAATTTTCTTTTATAGAAAATTTTCGATAAATTTTCTTTTATAGAAAATTTTCGATAAATTTTCTTTTATAGAAAATTTTCGATAAATTTTCTTTTATAGAAAATTTTCGATAAATTTTCTTTTATAGAAAATTTTCGATAAATTTTCTTTTATAGAAAATTTTCGATAAATTTTCTTTTATAGAAAATTTTCGATAAATTTTCTTTTATAGAAAATTTTCGATAAATTTTCTTTTATAGAAAATTTTCGATAAATTTTCTTTTATAGAAAATTTTCGATAAATTTTCTTTTATAGAAAATTTTCGATAAATTTTCTTTTATAGAAAATTTTCGATAAATTTTCTTTTATAGAAAATTTTCGATAAATTTTCTTTTATAGAAAATTTTCGATAAATTTTCTTTTATAGAAAATTTTCGATAAATTTTCTTTTATAGAAAATTTTCGATAAATTTTCTTTTATAGAAAATTTTCGATAAATTTTCTTTTATAGAAAATTTTCGATAAATTTTCTTTTATAGAAAATTTTCGATAAATTTTCTTTTATAGAAAATTTTCGATAAATTTTCTTTTATAGAAAATTTTCGATAAATTTTCTTTTATAGAAAATTTTCGATAAATTTTCTTTTATAGAAAATTTTCGATAAATTTTCTTTTATAGAAAATTTTCGAAAAATATTCTTTTATAGAAAATTTTCGATAAATTTTCTTTTATAGAAAATTTTCGATAAAGTTTCTTTTATAGAAAATTTTCGATAAATTTTCTTTTATAGAAAATTTTCGATAAAGTTTCTTTTATAGAAAATTTTCGATAAATTTTCTTTTATAGAAAATTTTCTATAAATTTACTTTTATAGAAAATTTTCGATAAATTTTCTTTTATAGAAAATTTTCGATAAATTTTCTTTTATAGAAAATTTTCGACAAAGTTTCTTTTATAGAAAATTTTCGATAAATTTTCTTTTATAGAAAATTTTCGATAAAGTTTCTTTTATAGAAAATTTTCGATAAATTTTCTTTTATAGAAAATTTTCGATAAATTTTCTTTTTATAGAAAATTTACGATAAATTTTCTTTTCATAGAAAATTTACGATAAATTTTCTTTTTATAGAAAATTAACGATAAATTTCCTTTTTATAGAAAATTAACGATAAATTTCCTTTTTATAGAAAATTAACGATAAATTTTATTTTTATAGAAAATTTACGATAAATTTTCTTTTTATAGAAAATTTACGATAAATTTTCTTTTTATAGAAAATTTACGATAAATTTTCTTTTTATAGAAAATTTACGATAAATTTTCTTTTTATAGAAAATTTACGATAAATTTTCTTTTTATAGAAAATTTACGATAAATTTTCTTTTTATAGAAAATTTTCGATAAATTTTCTTTTATAGAAAATTTTCCATAAATTTTCTTTTATAGAAAATTTTCCATAAATTTTCTTTTATAGAAAATTTTCGATAAATTTTCTTTTATAGAAAATTTTCGATAAATTTTCTTTTATAGAAAATTTTCGATAAATTTTCTTTTATAGAAAATTTTCGATAAATTTTCTTTTATAGAAAATTTTCGATAAATTTTCTTTTATAGAAAATTTTCGATAAATTTTCTTTTATAGAAGACTTTCGATAAATTTTCTTTTTTTATAGAGTTTTTGAAAATTTTTCTTTTATAGAAGACTCGATAAATTTTCTTTTATAGAAAGTTTTTGAAAATTTTTCTTCTATAGAAAATTTTCGAAAAATTTGTCGTTTATTGAAAATTTTCTATAAATTTTTGTTTATAGAAATTTTTCGATAATATTTCGTTTCTTTAATAGAAAATTTTAGATGTTTTCTTTTTATAGTAAAATTTTCGATAATTTTCGATATTCTTTTTATAGAAAACTTTCAATGTTTTCTTTTTGTGGAAAATTTTCGATAAATTTTCTTTTTATAGAATATTTTCGATAAATTATCTTTTAGCGGAAAATTTACGATAATTTAGCTGTTTTACGATAAATTTTCAATTTACAGAATATTTTACTTTTATAGAAAATTCTTGCTAAATTTTGTTTTAGTAAAAAATGTTGTATATCTTTAAGTACTTTTTTTTTAGAAAATTTTTGATAAATATTATTTTGTTGTTATTATGTCCTTAATTGTATTATGTCCTAATTTAAGCTTTAACTTAAATTTAGCTTCATTATTCCCGGCTTCATTTCTAACCACTGTAACTTGAATAAAAGCATAATTTTATTATTAATTAAAAATTTCCATCTAAGATCTTTAAAACAAAAAAAAAAAAAAAGCTTATTAAACGTATTCAATTATAGAAAATATTTCATTTAAAATGCAATAAAATAGTTTAAATTATAAGGTATTTAAGGCGTATAAGTAATGTATCCTCTTATAAATGATATCTACAAATATAAAATACATGATTATCTTCTCTACATTTACGTCCGTTTTTTATTTATTTAATTCCATATAAGAATTAAAATAACTTATACGTCATTATGAAAAACAATATTGTCACAGAACAAATGAATACAACGCGTTGTTGGCATCACATCCCATTGTGTATTATTATTATTATTATAAAATATCATTGTTTATTGTGTTTAAAAGCATTAAACAATATAACAATATATACAAAAGTATGAAAAAGTATTTGACCTAAATTTCATAATTTATTATTAATAATATGTATACATCCAATTACCATTAGGATTAAAAAATATGTTTTTCGTTTGTTCTCATTTTTGTTTTTTAATATCGTTTTCTATCTAATCTTTATACCTTTTAACCTTTTCTTTTGGTTATGCGTTTCTTAGAAAATGTAATTACGTTTCTTCAATGTTTATGAGAAATTTATTCCAAAATTTATTGTTTATCAATAAAACACATTGTGTCTTTGAGCCAGTCAGTATGACTAATTGAGCTTTATGAAGATTTTGTTTTTAAAGCTTAAGGAATTTATGTTCAATTCTACTGCGTATTACTCGTATTACTATAAAATGGTATTTTGTTCCTTTTATTACTTGTTATTATTGTAGCTATATTTGTTGATATCTTTAAGTATTTGTTGCTCGTCATATTATTGTTTGGTTTCATTAATGTGTATTTTTGTTTTATTTCGTGTTTTTTTTTTTTTTTTTTTTTTGTCTTGTGATGGTTTTACACCAATTCCTGATTTGTTAGAGAAATTCTTTATATAATACATTGATGTTTTAATCTTGTACTGAAAATGCTATAGGGATGTCGTGAACCAGCTTCTATTTTAAATTTTAAAAAATCACAAATGAAAATTTATTTCATTCAAAGATACCAGTTTTCAAAATTTTCGTCCTGACATTTTCCTTTTGTGAACTGGATCATTTTTTGAGTTTTTTCGATTTTCTGCATTTTTTTTTTTGCCAAAGGAACAATACGAAAATTTTGTATCACTTAAACTTAATTTATTTCTTTGTTTGTTAGTAGAAATATAAAGTATTATGTATCATTAAAAAGCTAAATTCATATAAATTCTCTCAATATAGTAATATTTTTTATATAGAAATGAAAATTTGTTTTGAAAAAATGGAATAAATTTCAAACAAATTTGAATTTTATAAAACGGAAAAACCGGTACAAAAAGTTAAATAGTAAATTATTATTAAATTATATAAAATTTTTGTTTAAAAATTGAACAAATTTGGACTCACTAGGACCTGATGCAAAATTTTTGTTATTTCATTAAATGCGCGTCTCATAGGCCTATCTTGAGATATCAAATTTTTATATTGTTCCTTTACAGAAATATGAAAATAATCCGAAAAAGCCGAAAAAAGGACATTTTTTCATTTTGATCCAGCTCACGAAAATATACTGTCAGGACTATAATTTTGAAAGCATAATGTCAGGACGATAATGTCAGAACAAAGTATATTTTCATTTGAGTTGGGAACGTAGATAATTTTTAATTTTGGGGCCACCCTAATGTACATACATTAAAAATAAGTTTAAAAATTTTTATGTGTGTTGAAATTAAATTTAGCAGCATAAGCGTATGAGTAATATTAATCAAGTTCTCAGTGAGAAATTATATTTTTATAACTTTTAACTTACTAAGACAATTTAACCTAATTTGGTACGAATCTTCATGGTACTGTCAGTTGTTCGTATTTTCGAGGAAAAGGTTTTTACGGAAGAAAATTTTTGAAAATCTCTCCGGAAAAGTCGGAAAATTGGAAAAATCGAAAATCGAGTTTTTGTATGAAATTTTGTGTGAAATTATTCCTTAATGGCTTTCCAAATCAAACAATAGAAAGTTCTTAGAGTAAATCATGAAAAATTGTGAAAAATGCGAAATGCGGAAAATTGGAAAATCTCTCCGCAAATGTCGGAAAATTGGAAAAATCGAAAATTGATTTTTTTTGTACGAAATTTTGAAAAAATAGAAAGTTCTCAGCCAAAATCCGATAGATGGCGTTAGATTAATCTCGAATTTCCCTGTTTTTCGCACGGTCAGCTGTACGTTGCATGTTCGCGTGTTGGGAAACCGTCTTCGTTATTTGTTTTTGCGACAAATACTAATAGAAAAACATTGTTCATTAAATCGCTCTCTACTGATTCCATTCAAGTAAATCATATTGAAAATTGAAATATTTGTGTTGTATTATTACTCTAAAGTTTGTCTGAAGGCTTAAAATTGGGGCGAGGCGAAGTTCGCCGGGTCCGCTAGTACATATTAAAAATAAATTAAGAAAAAAGCACTATTTACCATAACTTCGCGAATAATGGGGTTAAAAGATTTATTTTTAAGTGTGACCTTTAGTAGACTTAATATTAATAAATCTTAGAAGAACGGATTTGAAAAGTGAGTGGAAAAACTGTTTTTTACGCTCTCGATGACAATTGGGTTTTTTCATATGGCCCTTTTTCAATATATATATTCGGTAATATGATCAGGATAGGGCCTGGTATTATATCATTCTTTAAAACGAGCTTCGACTGTATATTGATGTAGCACACATAATTCTCTGTTATCGGGTACTTTCAGAAAATTTATTTCAACAGGCAGACGATTCATCTACATATAAAAACAGAGATTAATACTAATTACTAGTATATGTGAAACACAATTGAGGGTATAAAAACCTGTATTTTAGACAATAGTGATAAAATGAGATTACACTATATACTCTCAGTTGTAAATTTTCTTAAGACATCATAACGTAGTCATTTATGACATGTCAGCGTCGCTACTGACATTATCCCCTGTTACCATATAAAAGACATAATGACACCTTATGACATTTTCATATATTTTATCAAAATTTTTTAAGAAAAATTCAACAGGTTTTTAATGGTGCAGAAAAATTGTGACTTATCTTTAATACGCATTTCAAACAGGAACTGAATAATTTCCGCCGACCTTGAGATGTATTTTCTTTAATGATGGTAACACTATTTTTATACTTGCTAATCACTGATATATTTTAAAATTATTTAACAAAACAAATTCGAAATTAGCCTATCACTTAACAGCGCTACCATAGTCATTAAGACATCTTATAATTTTGGTCAAAATATTTTAAATGCTATATTTTTGCATATTTTATATTTAGGAACATTATTTTGCATATATTTTACTAAAGAGCATAATTTTGCATATATTGCGCTTAAGAGAAAAATTTTGCATATATTGAAGCCAAAAGAATTTTTTACATAATTTGCCATTAGTGAAATTTTCGTTTTACTATCACACACGCTTCTCAAATCAGATTCCCTAATAATTTTCATCCTATAAATTGATAGAAATTTTTTAATTTCCTGATGCAATGTAATAGCTTTGAATATTTTTAAGTTGAAAAAGAAAATATCTTTTTTGCAGTTGCTAATAAAAATAAATTATGAATAGTAGATAATTTCAAATTTAGTCAGAAAAAATAATATTTTAAGAGCATATTTCCTTAATTATAAGGGCATATTTTCCAATTTTAAGAGCATTTTTTATGAGCGTAACACTTTTTTATAACATATTTTTGGTTGATCTGATCATTACCTAATGACTTGTACTTCAAGAATCACTTGTGAAATTGTCGTTATATCATAATATCCAGCTAGGCTGCTATGTAAATAAAACCTGTATAAATAAGATTTTTGATGTCAAATTTATTAAATTTTAGTATTCTTTTTTCATTTAAATACGGTTTCTTTGTATGCGGTTTTTTCATTGTTGGAAATGATATTTGCTATTGAAATTTTATTGTTCATAACTCAACGTGTCCAAAAAAAAATATATAAAAAAATTAAAATATGTTAAACACATCAACTGATGAACCCGTTTTAACCATCTTATGTTGCGTATGAGAAATATCTTAATAAGGCCGTTACAAATTTTCACAAATTTCCATTAATACAATAATGAAATTAGATTTTATTTTCTTTTTTGTTTGTGAGGAAACAGTGCTTAGCATAATATTTAACATTTTTATGTTTAATTTTTGTTTTTCAACTTTTTATGTTTGTTTATTTCAGTTGGTCTTTGTTTAGAATCCACTCTTTATTTCCATTTTAATGTCAAGCCTAATAAAAAAAGATACATTTTCATTCAACAAGTAAAGACCATAAACTCATCTTTCTTTCTTGTGTGTGTGTGTTGTTTTCCCCTAATTTTCATTTTATTTATTTCCATTAAAAGGCTTCATTTCTTTCCTCTAACATTATGAAAATGACCTTAAATTTAGTGACACTTATTAATTTGATAAATGTGAATTTTGTAAATATATTTATTCAAATTTCTTTGTTTCAGAAATTTTATTAAAAAGAAAACAATTAAGAAATATAAAAAGAATTAATTTAGAAACTTTCCTATCATAAATTTGTTTAATATTTAAACATGTATTACTTTAGGCCATTGACACATCTACATATAATTCCATTATACACTTTTCTATTTTTCTAAATGAAATTCTTAAACAAACACTCGTGTCAAGTGTTCTCTTTAAACATCATTAGTTAAAAAATAATAATAATAATCAAACATTAGCGTTAGTTCATTAACCGCTATAAATTATTATTAAAAAAAAAAAAAAAAATAAATGGAAAAAGAAAATTAAAAAAATTACTAAGAATTTCCAACTTGAAATTAATATAATAGTGTGACTTAAATATAAAAACAATTTTCAATTTAATGATTGAATTAGAAAAAAGAATAAAAGGTACTTTTTTTTAAATTAAAGAAGAATTTCTGCAGACAGGTTAAGATATACACGTGAACGTATGAGTGTTATGGTAGTCTAACACTGATATTACTTATACACCTTGAGGTACAAAGTTTAATTTAGATTTAACAATTTATATACGTATGAGTGATTTTAAAATAAGGTAAAATAAACAAAAAAAGATGTAATACTTAAATGATTTAATTATAATTACTCTTGAATTAATTAAATATGTAAATAGAAAAAATTGCTAGTGTAATAAAATGTAATAAATAAATAATGAAAACATGCGCATATATAAGTTTAATTTACTGAAAAATATTGCTTATAATATTTACAATTCAAATTTCATTTATGTATTTAAATTAGCAATAGTTTGCTGGTCTAACATTTGTAAGCTTTTTTACTTTCTTTTAGATATGTATTAGAGAAATATACACTTTTAATAAAAAATTGTATTAAATTATATTTCTTACTTAAAAAAAAATGGTTTTGAATTTTTAACGATTTTGAAATATTTTACTTTTCCATATTAGCAAATTTCCAATTATTTTTTTTTTAATTTTGTTCAATATATTTTTAAGAATTTTATATTAGTCTTTTGATTTCTAAGATCGTAGGAGTCCAGTTTAAATTATGATGCATATTTACTGGTTTTCGCTATATGCACTTTATTTCACGCACTCTTCCAGAAATGTTTTTCTTTTTCTACGAATCATTATTATTACAAATACAATAGCAGTAAAATAAATGTTCCTTGCATAGCCCACAAATAATGAGAAACTTTCCATACAACTTTTACTTGGAAAGACATTTCGAGACTGATGCCTATATTAACAGGTCGATAAATGATGAATGAGGTGGTTATGAAAATACCAGAAAGGAATAGTCAGTTCTTCACCTAAACGCATTCTAAAACAGACTCTTCCGAAAACATTTACTAGAAAACCTTTTCAATTTTCATTTTTTTTTAACACAATAGAAATTAGTCTGCAGTTTTTCATATAAAAAACGGACAATTATTGTTAAAGAAAGAATTGTGTTCTATTCAAAACGTTCTCCATGAATATTTTCTATGGAATATTCATATGGTGTAAAGTGCCCTTAATCGAAAGTTATATCTGGTGAATACAACTGTTGAAGTTTAATTGCTCGGTATGCGTGATTTTTCGCTGATCGCAAACCGTCAACTAAAATCTAAATGAGACCATTTTCACACGACTACACCACTAATCAGATGTATTGTCGCCTAGTACATGTCCAGTTACTAAGAAGTAGAGTACTAGATTCATCTTGTAGCCGTGAGGTATCTCAATAGTTCATTTAGTCTAGTTCCAAATATCACAAAGGTTATCTGGTATGTAATTGTCCAGGAACTTATATCTCTTGATATTTAAGGCAGGTCATTCAGCCTGAAATATACTGCTCTCATTCGGAAGACATTATGAGATATTTATATTAAGTTCCCATAAAAAAAAGAACTAAAAAAGATTTGAAAAAGTCATAATTTTAAAATTGTGTTGTCATTGAAAGTAAATACTTAGTGCTGAAAAAGAGCTATAGAAATTCTTCTTTGGTTGTAATTTGTAGTGTGTTCTTCTTTTATGCTTCTTGTTTATTGCTTTTGAAGTACTTTATTTCAAATTATATTTACAAAATTATTTAATAAAAATATGGTTTCAGCTTTGTTAATAAATAATAAAAATACTTTTCAATTTGTAAAATTTTTATTATCTTAGAAATTATTCACCATTTTTCGTGCTAAAAATACATTTATTTTCACTTTTTTGGAAGTAACTTTTATTAACTTCCAAAAAAGTGCAAAATATGCACTAAGTTTTACTTTTTAAGTGGTGAAAAAGTTCTTTTTTGAAAGCACTTGCTCTTTTTTTGCTGGGTTCTCCAGTGAAGACGACGGATCTGTTTGTATAAATCCTGATGTCATAGTTTCTACAAGTTTACCCCTACATCACTTGATCCTAGAAGGAACCAGAACTTTGAACACTCTGTCTAAGGAATTACATAATCAGAAAGTTTATAGGGATTTGCAAGGGTTATTTATGTACAGAGTGAAAACCGGTCGAAAACATAACGTGCTGTTTGCATTCTGGCAACACATGATTCTTATTTTAAATCCCATGTAATCACAACATAAAGAAGTGAAAATAAATGTATTTTTAGCACGAAAAATGGTGAATAATTTCTAAGATAATAAAAATTTTACAAATTGAAAAGTATTTTTATTATTTATTAACAAAGCTGAAACCATATTTTTATTAAATAATTTTGTAAATATAATTTGAAATAAAGTACTTCAAAAGCAATAAACAAGAAGCATAAAAGAAGAACACACTACAAATTACAACCAAAGAAGAATTTCTATAGCTCTTTTTCAGCACTAAGTATTTACTTTCAATGACAACACAATTTTAAAATTATGACTTTTTCAAATCTTTTTTAGTTCTTTTTTTTATGGGAACTTAATATAAATATCTCATAATGTCTTCCGAATGAGAGCAGTATATTTCAGGCTGAATGACCTGCCTTAAATATCAAGAGATATAAGTTCCTGGACAATTACATACCAGATAACCTTTGTGATATTTGGAACTAGACTAAATGAACTATTGAGATACCTCACGGCTACAAGATGAATCTAGTACTCTACTTCTTAGTAACTGGACATGTACTAGGCGACAATACATCTGATTAGTGGTGTAGTCGTGTGAAAATGGTCTCATTTAGATTTTAGTTGACGGTTTGCGATCAGCGAAAAATCACGCATACCGAGCAATTAAACTTCAACAGTTGTATTCACCAGATATAACTTTCGATTAAGGGCACTTTACACCATATGAATATTCCATAGAAAATATTCATGGAGAACGTTTTGAATAGAACACAATTCTTTCTTTAACAATAATTGTCCGTTTTTTATATGAAAAACTGCAGACTAATTTCTATTGTGTTAAAAAAAAATGAAAATTGAAAAGGTTTTCTAGTAAATGTTTTCGGAAGAGTCTGTTTTAGAATGCGTTTAGGTGAAGAACTGACTATTCCTTTCTGGTATTTTCATAACCACCTCATTCATCATTTATCGACCTGTTAATATAGGCATCAGTCTCGAAATGTCTTTCCAAGTAAAAGTTGTATGGAAAGTTTCTCATTATTTGTGGGCTATGCAAGGAACATTTATTTTACTGCTATTGTATTTGTAATAATAATGATTCGTAGAAAAAGAAAAACATTTCTGGAAGAGTGCGTGAAATAAAGTGCATATAGCGAAAACCAGTAAATATGCATCATAATTTAAACTGGACTCCTACGATCTTAGAAATCAAAAGACTAATATAAAATTCTTAAAAATATATTGAACAAAATTAAAAAAAAAATAATTGGAAATTTGCTAATATGGAAAAGTAAAATATTTCAAAATCGTTAAAAATTCAAAACCATTTTTTTTTAAGTAAGAAATATAATTTAATACAATTTTTTATTAAAAGTGTATATTTCTCTAATACATATCTAAAAGAAAGTAAAAAAGCTTACAAATGTTAGACCAGCAAACTATTGCTAATTTAAATACATAAATGAAATTTGAATTGTAAATATTATAAGCAATATTTTTCAGTAAATTAAACTTATATATGCGCATGTTTTCATTATTTATTTATTACATTGATTCTTATTTTAAATCCCATGTAATCACAACATAAAGACAGACATTTAATATTATATTACATTTATTATGTTTAAAATTATAATATATTATTAAGCTGAGGTATATATACAAAATATACCCAAGCTTTTTCCAAAAAAAAAAAAAAATATTTTTTTCTCGGAATTCTGCACTTTGGCTATTACCAAATATTTTTATTTTCTATAAATTTAAAACTTAATGGAGTAAATCTTTAGTTACAATAAAATAGGTACACAAGTGTTTCACGTAATATTTATTTTTATAATCCTTATATCTATATCAAACACTGGCGCCCACAGCACTCCGGAAGCGAGTGTTTTCGTCATTTTCACATACATTTAACGAAGTTAAGCAATTTTTAGAGAATAAAAAACAAAAAATTATTTAGTTTTGTTCTACCTTCAAAAAGGTAGGTTCGTTTCGTATGGTTAAGCAAAAATAAAACCATAACATATAACAAAGGGCGTAAGGGAATATTATTACTTTTTTGTATGATACATTCGCAACAAAGAGCAAAACCAAATACTCTCTTGTGTCTATCACTGATATATATATATATATATATATATATATATATATAAATGAATTATTGTGTTTCTTTGTACCTTATAGACAGTTAAACTGGTGAACCGACTTTTTTGAAATGTTTCATCCTGTGAATCCCAGAATTAAAATAGGTTATTTTATTTTTCGATAGGAGCAGGGGGTGTGTGACGCCATACAACGGAAATATTAAATATCGCATATCTTAAGAACCTTTACAGCAAAAATCTTAAAATTTTTTAGGAATAGCTTTCTCATCAACCTCTATAATTTAGAATGAAAATGGGACGGGTAGTACCAAGGAGTGTAGTAGCCCAATAGAAAGTAAATAGTAGTTATTAATAAAACTGCTTACATGAAATTTGAAACACAGATAGTGCTTGCATTGGAGAATGTTATAGGCTTGCTATATTGGATCTTGATCGAATGTCACGCCCACTTTTTTAAAACTCAAAACACTGAACCGATTTGCTAAATTCAAATATGATATTTGTGTTGCTAAATTCAAATATGATATTTTATTTTTCTATCGGAGCAGGGGGTACTCCTCATACAAAGCAAATATTTATTTTGGCATATCTAAGGAACTATTATAGTCAGAGCTCTCAAACTACGTGCGAACCGTTACCTTGTTATATCGCACTGATGAAATGAAAATAGGACGGATAGGTCCAGGGACACAGGTAACATCCATACAAAGAAACTATTCATTTTCGCATATCTAAAGGAGTATTACAGTCTTAAAAAGTATTAGAAGTCATTTTCATACCAAATTTCGAAAAGAGCGGATTGGTCCAGGGGGAGTAGTAGTTATCATATAAAATAAATATTTGTTATCTCATCAAATGGAGTAGCGAAGCGTACCGAGAAAAGCTAGTTTTCTTTATAAATAACATATTAAATGCTTTAAATATTCAAATGTTTTTATAATTTACAACTCTAATAAATTCTAGTTTTGTTATCGCTTCGTTTACGATAATGTAAACAATTGTTCTCAAAATATTATCTGTCGTTGGTTTATATTTGATGCCATCAGCTTAAAATTTTTGAACGTTTTTTTTTTTTTTTTTTAATTAAGTAAATAATTTATGAATTAATTAATAATTCCCTATCTTTTTACTAACCAATTTTTTTAGGTGTACCTTTTTGTACACCATGGAAATTATTAAAACCAGTAACGCAATATGATTAAATATTTGTGTAAATTTTTTGGCAATATGTATTTCCAAAACAGGAAAATTAAATTGTGTTTTACATATCGCTGCCCACTAGTAAATATTATTTAAAAGAAAACAAGTTAAAGTTCCATTATACGCACAAATAAAAAAGATATTTATTTTTATTTATTTATTTTTTTCTAAAATTTATTTAGTCAATACAAATCTTTTTTAGTTTTATATCACACAAAAGAAGCGTGTTTTTGCGCCAAATTCCTCTTTTACTTTATTTACATACATAATAAGGGTCCTCATGAAAATGCGCAAAACCTTCGTAAACTGCGCAATCTGTGCAAATTTGTGCACTCGCAAATGAACTGTAAAAATTGTATGGAAATTAATTTGCACGACACTTATAAGTTTGCGCAACTATTTAGTCCCGCAAATTTGCGCTGTTTAATTGTGCATTTATAAATTAACTGTCTTTTGTTTATATTTGAAAGTTATTAATAACTGCGATGTAAAAAATTATAGTTACGTTAATTAAAATAAAATCATTGTATGTATCTTTGATTTTGAAAAAAAAATTCAATTGTTTACAAAGATTTCTTATTTTCTTATCCTTAATATTGCATAACATTCCCCACCAGAAGTGAATGGAGAAGGGGAAATCTTCTTGAACAGTATGTAACTAAGATATACACTGACGGCTCAAAGATGAACTGCGATGTCGGCTCTGGTGTCTTCTCTAACGATCTTGGAATTAGACACTCATATAGACTCCCTGACGAGGCAAGCGTATTCCAAGCGGAAATACTAGCGGTCAGGGAAGCGTGTAAATTAATTCGAGATATAAATATTCAAGGGAATATTGGTTTATTTGTCGACAGCCAAGCGGAAATTCCATCGCTCAAATTACCCAAAACTACTTCTATTCTAGTCAGACAGTGTAAAGAGGAGCTGCTAGGACTAAGCCGACTGTATGACATTACTATAGTCTGGGTTCCTGCGCATAGGGATTACTATGGTAATGAACAGGCAGACGAATAAGCCCGGGCAGGCTCTGCTATTAATGCCTCCTTATCGGCTTCTGTCGCAATCCCGTTGGGATCAGTAAAAAGCAGAATCCAAAAGCACTATCTAGGCGAAAAATAGATGGCGAAATCTGGGCAAATATAGAGTCGCAAAGGAAACGTGGCCTACCTACAACGAAAAACGCTCAATGCAACTCATTGCCTACAAACGGAAAGACATCTCGAGACTAATAGCATTGTTTACAGGTCACTGGACGATCGGAAAACATGCAAGCAGACTTCGTCTCCCTTACAATGAATACTGTTGTAGTTTTGGCAATCAAGAGAAGGAGCAGACAGTATATTATCTTCTGTGTGAATGCCCAGTCTTGAACGCAATTAGACATAAATTTCTGAGAAGGCACCAATTAGACAACCTCTATGAGATATCTGACACTAGACTCAGTGACATTATTAAATATCTGAATGCTACAGGCTGGATATAATTAATTTATGTTCTCATTTTTCTTCCCTACACTTCTATCTCACTACGGACTCAATCCAACTCATTCACCTGGCGAGTAGTGTGGTCCTATCAAAATGGATTCTAACGAATCTAAATGATTGCCCGTAAGGTTACGGGCTACCACGTAAACCAACCAACCAATTGCACAACATTTGAAATGGGGTTTCATGAAACGTCGCTTAAATTTTCACAATTGCACAAATAGGAAACTTAGGCGTTGAAATGAGTACCCTTAATAATTATTTTCGCATTATTATAATAAACAGACAATTTTTAAAATATAAATCGTCGTCGTTAAAGAATAATTTATTTATTGTTAAGTATCAGAACAATAAACATTATACTTATATTTTTTTTTTTTTTTAACAAAACAATTTAAATTATTTTTGTTATTGCTGTTATTATTGTTTTTGTATTTGGGCTGTATTATGGCAAATAATAACAATACACACAGAAGAGTATAATAAAAACGTGATTAAACTATAAACATTTTAACTGAAATTGGCTGACTGATTGAGTGCGAAATAAAATTTTTATTGTTAGTAAATAAATTGCGAAAAAAAAACATAAAATAAAAATTTCGTCTATAATAAATATGTATGTATGTATTTAGATTCTAAATTTTAGATGTATAGTAGGGGCGTATATTTTGTTAAAATGTTTGTAACACCTGTTAAGATGTGTGACAGAGCCTCTAAATCTGATTACTGCAAGCTTCAAAAGGAAATACTTTCCTTATAAGAATTAAAGTATTTGTAACTATAATAGATTTTTCATTTCATCATTAAGAATTAATATGTATATGATATTAAATATTTAATAGTCTAGCGTTCAAAAAATTCGTTGGACGCTTAACTTTTTAACAAATTTTGATTTGCATCTTATGAGTTTTTTCATTTCACTTATTTAGCTCAGTAATTCAAAGAATCAATTAATATTTATACAGACATTTTTAAAATAGATTTTTTTAACTTTCTAGATATTGCTTTAATTTTAATATCATTCTCATAAGTGAGTCATTATATTCTTAAATTCGGCTGAAAATTACTGAAATTTTTTAGATTTTCGGTAACGAATTTTATCTATTTCATAAAACTGCGATAATTATTTTGCAGCATTTTTTTTTTTTTTTTTCAAAATAATAAAATAATATTTTTTCTGATATATTTTTAAACACAGTGTTTTGACAACGCACCATTCTCATTATAAATTGTTAAATAATCTCATAAAATTCCAATATAAAGTACTTATTCAACTTATTTTGAATGTACATATTTATTATACGATTAATTTTATATTCAAAAAAATTTTACTATAAATTCTATTTTTAAAGAAAATTTACAATAAATTTTATTTTTATACGAAATTTTCAAAATTTTTTATAGAAACTTTTTGATTTGATAAATTTTATGAGAAATTTTTGATGAATTTTATTTTTATAGAAATAAATTTGTTTTCATAGGAAATTTTCTTCACATAGAAAATTATATAAATTTCCTTCACTTAGAGAATTTTTGATAAGTTTAATTTTTATAGAAAATTAAATTTTTATGGAAAATAAATTTCATTTTTATAAAATTTTTGATAAATTTCAGTTTTTTCAATTTTCAATAAATATTATTTTTATACGAAATTTTCGATAAATTTTATCTTTATACGAAGTTATCTATAAATTTTATTTTTATGCGAAATGTTCGAAAAATTTTATTTTTATACAATATTTTCAAAAATTATTTTTTTTATATGGAAATTTTCGGTAATTTTTACTTTATAGGAAATTTTTGATGAATTTTATTTTTATGGTTATTTTTCAATTAATTTTATTTTTACAGAAATAAATTCATTTTCATATTTCAAATAGAAAGTTTTCGATAAATTTAATTTTTATAAAAAATTTTAAATAAATTTAATTTAAAAAAAGTTAAATAAATTTTATTTTTATAGAATTTATTATTTTTGTTATTTTTAATTTTTACTTTTATAAGACATTTTCGATAAATTTTCATTCTTTTTATAGAAAATTTTCTTTTGTAAGAAATTTTTATGAATTTTCTTTTTATAGAAAATGTTTATTGATTTTTTTATTTATAGCAAATTTACAATAATATTTTCTGTTTAAAATTTTCTGAAAATATATTTTAAATTTTAGTTTTCTTTACTAAAAAATTACAATTTTTTCTCGAAATTCTACACTTTGGCTTTGGTTTGAGTTTTTGATATCTGCAGTTAATAATTTCGGACCGTCTGAGTTATGTGCTGGGTTACGATAAAAAACTTGATATTATCTTTGATGGTTCTAGAAAAGCTATAGGCTGATTTATCATAAATGTTATAACATTTATATGTATATTGTTTTGTTGAAAAATATAATGATTTTTTTCTCGAAATTCTGCATTTTGGCTCTAGTTATATGCTGTGTTACGAGCACACACTTAACATTATCTTAGATGGTTTAGTATATTGTTTTGTTAAAAAATATATAAAATAAATATAAAACATAAAATTCATATTTTCAACCTTATAGTTTGGGGAGTCGAAATAACGATGTTCATCTTGGAAACGTCTAATACACATATCAAAATATCGAAAAGTCTGCTGAGAATTTTGCTATTGAAAACCAAATAAATCGCTCTTTAAATTACTGAGTTATGAGCAAAAATCCGCCACAACTCTGTAAGCCGCTGTCAAGCTACAGGCAGACAAACCTATTGGAGATATTGTCTTTTTTTTATTATTCATCGAGCTTCGACTGTAATTCTGCAAAAAGAAACGGTGCGTAGTTTATATATTTTTTATACGAAGTCTTGTTTTTAATTAATGTAATTCGACCACCTTAAACATTTCATATTTCGTCATAAATTTTTATTAATCAATAAAATCTTTCATACAACTGGTTTCATTTCATTTGTTTGTCTGTATAAGTTTTATTTACATTAATTGAATTTTAAATTTATCGCATTAATCGAGTGCAAATGCAAGTTATATGAAGCAGAAACAAAACATTAAATTAAAACAAATAAAAAATGTAATTCTTTTAATTTTTTTTTTTATATTTTTCTACAAATATTCTTTACATGGAATATGCAAGCGCACTCAAAGATACGGGTATTATAAATAACACATGAAGCCAAATTAGAAACAAAACACTGCAAGTTTCATATACATACCTTATCTATAAAATTCTTCGTATTGATCATAGAAAAAAATAAAAGATACTTCAATAAAGTATTTTACGGAATTATAAAGACTTTTAGAAAAGATTTTTTTTTTGCACACACAAAAAAAGTGGAATGAATGCATTTTGAAAAAAAGTAAAATAAATGATTGATTGAGTAGATGATATTGTGTACCATATATTGTATGCATAGTGGGTTAAAAAATATTATAAATTTATTTGGAAGATACATTTCAACATTAAATTACACATTTTTGTTCGAATTTAATTTTAAATTTAAGATTAAATTAAGATTTTAAGTAATTTCTATTTTTCTTTAATGTAATTTTAAATCATGTTCGAATGAAAAAAAAAAAACTTATTGATCAATAAATAATTAATTTTTTCACTTTTATAGAATTTTTGTGAAATCTATGCCTTTTATCATAATATTGGAACACTTTTAATTAAATTAGAATTGTTGCACATAACGAATAAATTAAAAAAGAAACAAGTAAGAAAGATATAGTCGGTCAAGTCCGAACATATGATACCCCACACCATTGTGTATGTCCATCAAAATTCGTGGATAATTGTGAACCGATACTTTTACCAAGTGTTAAATAAAATATATGAATACATTAGACATTTTTGTTCGAATTTTTCGATCATGTATAATTAATATTAAAATTAAGATTTTAAGTAATTTCTATTTTTTAAATGTAATTTTAAATCATGTTCGAATAAAAAAACTTATTAATCAATGAATAATTAATTTGTTCACTTTTATAGGATTTTTGCGAAATCTATGCCTTTTTCATAATATTGGAACACTTTTAATTAAATTGGAATTATTGAACATAACGAATAAATTAAAAAAATAAAACAAGTAAGAAAGATATAGTCGGTCAAGCCCGACCATATGATACCCCACACCATTGTGCAGGGGTCTTATATTTCTTGGAGAGGTCTTATATTAGACATGTGGACATTTGTGGACCGATACTTTTACCAAGTGTAAAATAAATTATACGAATACAGAATATTACGTTAATATTGACATTTATATGAATTTAGGGTGATTCCCGAAAGTTGGCTTATATGGAAACTAAGGTAAATTATGGAGCGATCCTCATGAAATTTGTCATTGTCATTTCTACTTATATAAAACTTATTTGTGTCGATTATAAACTTGATACTAACATGTGTATGCGATTTATGCACGTTAAAGTGATTTTCGGAACAGAGATTGATATTATACAAAACTTCTTTACACCGAATTTCAAATATTACTAGGTGAAATAATGGACCGATCATAACCAATTTCAATAGGCTTCGTCCTTGTGCCATGAAAGTCCTATTTGCCAAATTTCATTGAACTATCTTCAAAATGCAAAAGGTTTACATGGACAGCCAGCAAGACGGATGGACATCGTTAGATCGACTCAGAATGTGAATCTGGATCGATTGGTATACATTAAGGTGTGTGTTGGATGATTTTTTCTGTGCATTACAAACATCAGCACAAACGCATAATACCCCAATCCCAATATATATATATATATATATATATATATATATATATATATATATATGACAAAGCGTATAGGAAAATCGGAAAATTCTAAGAACTTTTTAGAACCATGGTTCTAAAATCAAAATCGAGCTCCCGGTTTTTTACGAGAAATTTTTGTGCTTAGGAAATCCTAAAATAATGCTACTTTTTTAAATATTTATTGCAATTGGTGAATAGTTTACCTGTATCGCTAGAAGAGGGCTTGTTTAAAAGTACATTTTCTGAACTTTCTATATCTGTGCTCATTTTAAATAATGGTTTCAAAGGCTTTTGTCAAAATAATGTTCAAACTGGTAAAAAAAACATAAAACTGTCACGATTTTGCTACCCTAAAATTAAAAAAAAAAAAAATTAATTCAAAATTGATTTAAAAAAGCAATTGATTCAAATGAAAACAAACAACGTGTTAATCAATAAATTATACAACTTTTATGAATTTTCGCAAAAATTATTTTTTATAAAAATTCTCATATTTAATTAAATTCGACTTTTTGAAAATGGTTGTAAAAATATAAATCTTATTTTATTTATATATTTTTATAGCGTGTTTTGCGAAATTTAAATATTTAAAAAAATTTTTGGTTATGTTCAAAAATTCGAAATTTATTACAATTATTACTAATTCTAATTCGCAAAGTATATTTAGTAAGTTATTGTTGTATATATTATCTGAAATAACACATTATTTAACATTTTCGAAAATTTAACAAAAAATTATAATTTTCAGCAAAAATCCAAATTTTCACCAAAAATTCAAAATTCAACAAAAATTTAAATATTCAAAGATCACGTTTTTCAAAAAAAAAAAAATCAACATAAATTTAAAAAAATCGATTTTTCAAAATATAAGATTTTTACCAAAATTTTTATCAAAACCCTATATAAAAGAAGAAAACATTTTCAAAAATTATAATATTTTAATAAATTTATTTATACAGGGTATTATTTTGTTTATAAATTTTATTTTTCTTCATATAATACTTTAACAAGGTTGTGAAATGGGTAAGAGAATTTAGTTCATTTCAATTATTTATTTTAATAAAATTCTAATTTATTTCATATATTTTAAAATTATCTATTTGAAAACATATTTTAAAATTTTTAATTATGTTCGAATTTTTTAGTATACATATATTCCAATATCTCCTTAAATTTTTATTATTTTTAAGTGAAATCTAAGTTTTTCTTTTTTTTAATGATCGAACACTGAATTAAATTAGAATTTTCGAAAGAACTTAAAAATAAAAATTTAAAAAAAAAAAAAAAAAATAAGTGAAATAAAATTTATGTTTTAATTTTTAACAAAATTTAAAGATTTTTGTAAAGTTCCTTAATTTGTTTTTAAGTTCGAATTTTTCGAACATGTTGAAATATTCTTATAATTAAGAATTAAAGTATTTTTTTTTTGTGATTTTAATAAAATTCTAAATTTTTAAACTAATTTTTCAATTCGTAACATTTTATTTCTCGTAATATTTTATTTAAATTATTTCTTCTCTAAATTTAAGTGATTTTTATTGTGTGCTAAAATTATTTATTTTTTATTCTATTTGAGATTTATTCAATATTCGATCCTATTCAAAATTTTCTGATAGGAGCCAACATTTTCTATAATATTTAATTTAAATAACAATTTCTTTAATTTATCTATAAAATTTAGTACATTAATAAAATTTTTTGTAAGGTATCAAGAGTTGAAATTAAATTCGAATTTTCGAGCATTCGCTAATATTACAAATAATGTTTGTTACGATATTTAAGTATTTTTTTTAATATTGAAAAGTGTTATATTAAGTTCGAATTTTGGATAATAACGAAAATGTTTAAAAATTCCAGTTTTTTCGTAACCTTTATTTTAAAAGATATACAATTTTTTTTAAATTATTAGAAAGAAAATTTTCGGGAAATGTATTACTACATTTCGTATATTGCATATTTTTTGTATAGTTTTTCAATAAAATCCGTGTTCATGAGCATTAAAGTATAAATTGATTCGTTATTCCGTTGAATAGAAAAAAAGAACTATGGAAAATAAGAAAATTTTATTGGAAAACAAAATCCGCATTCCTTGTCATTTAAGAGTTAATTTATTTTATTATATTAAAACATATTTTGGATATTTAGCTCGAAAATAAATATTAAGTTTGAATTTTTTCAAATATCTTCAAGTATTATAATTAAGAATTTAAGTTATTTGTTAATATTATTAAAAATGTTGTATACAATTCTTGAACTTTCGAATATGATTTCATACGTATTATAGTAAAATAATACTAAAATTAATGAATAAAATTAACTAAATTACATTACCATTTCCTTCACAGCAACCCACTGTTTACTGCAATATAAAAAGTTCAATATCTTTAGTCTAATTGAATTTATTTTTTTATTAACCCACTTTTAAGAATTCAATAAAAAGAAACTAGGTCAATGAAAAAAACACTTGTATAGGTTTCTCTTTAAGCATCTTTGTGACCATATATTTATTATTTTTATTAATTTAATTAATACATTATATATAAATTTTATTCAATATGTATATATAGATTTTTCTAAATTTTAAGCATAATTTGGTATACATTCTTAAATATTTTCTTTAATAATTATAAATAGGATTTATTTTGTAACTCTTTTCTTTTCGAGACTTAAATAAATTTTATAAATATTCCCTAATTTGTTTAAAAGCCACAGCATTGAGACAAATTACTTTTGGTATTATTGGTAAATGTTGTTTTTGTGACAATTTTATTATATTTTTAAATGATATATGTAAATTATAACAATAAAAGATATAACAAATATAACTAATAAACATTAAGATTAAATTGCACTTTTTTAATTATACTTTTGAGAGACTACTTTCTCTGCTAGAGCTAAAAGTTGTAGATATGGAGGTTTTTCTAATGTGAAAATTAAAAAAAATACAATTTGTAAAGAAAATATAAACATTTGTTTCATTTCAGAAGGAGAACTTAATAACTAAGGAAATTAAAGAAATAATTGCAATAATAATTAAAGTTAAAATGAACTAACAAAATCACAGCTGATTGAAAACAAACAAAAATAAGAAACTATTACGAAATTGCAAAATTTGTCCTCATTAATTTTCTTTTTGTATTTACATGCGACCGCAAAAATTGTAGAGCAATTGTTTATCTTCGAAATGATAAACATTGTTGATATGACGTAAAACACGACCATTAACTAAATGTTTGGCATAGTTTACTGCTTCCAAACGATCCTTAGAAAGACCAACTTCTATTAACCAATCAACAAATTCACAGCCATAAAATACTTTGCGATAAATTCGAATGCGCCACCTGTAACAAATAGAAAAAATTATAATGTTTAAAATAAGAAATTTAAAATATTCATTACGGCATTTAAGAAATTTGAGACAAATTTCGGATAAAAGCTAAATATGAAATGTTTCCAAGTACGGAAAAAATTTACTCCCAAAAATGATTAAAATATTAGATGTTTTTTAAGTTAAATTATGAACAAGCTACATTAAAATTAAAAATATAACTTTTTCTTACCTTCTGTCTTTAGCAATATCCTTTTTGCAATTTTCCAAATGATGATTACGAAACTGTTCACATATATGTTTAGTTTCCTGACTAACATGAGACCAATGTGGTAAGGTGACAACATTCGCTCCATACCTTTAAATAAATTAAAATAAAATTGTATAAGTAATTTAAAAAAGTAAAATAAAGTTATTAAATTACCATATTTTACGCCAAACTTTTACAACAGGCATTAACAATTCACCAGTATCACCAATAAATACAGCCATTACGATTAAACTTTGTCCGAAATTCAAGAAGGCATCTAAGAAACTTAATTCCAAATAAATACCGGACATGCCCTCCATTACCAAAGTCCAAATGGAAACAGCCAAACCCTTGAAATTTAAGATATATTAAATATAAATATTTGAAATTTCATAAAGAAGGTCTTATAAACTTACCACAAACATTGAGCACAATAAAATGATTAACAATACAATATGTTTTAAAGTTTGATGTTCATCTTCATCGTCGGTTTTCTCTAAGGGCTCCAAACCTCGACGTGTATGTTCTTCATAGCGTTCAATTATGGACTGACAATTTTGTGATGTACTAGCATTACAATTGAAAGCGGGACCACAAATGTTGGGACGTCCACTGTGATTTCTGTAGAAACATAATATATATATATATATATATATATATATATATAGATATATTATATATATATATATATATATATAGATATATTATATATATATATATATATATATATATATATATGTATATATATATATATATATTAATTAAATTTTCTTCTATTAACATTTGTGTGCAATAATAATCCAAAATTAAAATTGAAAAAATATTTTTAATTTAAACACCTTCACCAAAGACGGGAGGAATATACATATGTAAGTCTATTTTATATATAAAGTATGTTGAAATCTACTAATTTAAAAACGGAGGCAGGAAAAAAATTATTTTTTACATACTTATTCTAATACTTACTATATTCTAAAGAATTTGAAAATAAAACGAGAGAAATTTATCATTAAATTCATTTAAAAATCCTCTTAATTGAAAATATTCAAAGACGTTAGCAAATTATAGGTTCTATCAATTTATGTTCGTCCTTCCAATAATTTGTTAGTTGTTAACGGTCAACTTTTAAATGCAATTTGGTATGCTGAATACGAATTTAGGTCTCGTTTGTTTTAGTTTTCGTAGTTCTGAATTTTATTGGATTAGAAGTTCTTTTCAAATTTCCATATGAAAAAATTAAAGAAATGGTATTTGTCGGACCTTAACTCATTGACGATCAAAGAAAATATGCTTCCTTGAGGAGTTTTTAGGTTATACAATTTTCTAGGTAATAAGAATAGCAAATTATTCATTCATGTTTTATAGAAAAGAAATGGTGTTACAAAAATGTAGTCTCCAACTTGCCGCACATAAACCCCAGAAGTCTTTAAAATTGTAAAAAATCAGGAATTTCTCAATTAACTTCATGTCCATTAAATACATGTTCTTATTGTTTAATAATAAAGGTTTTTGCAATAAAATTTCTTTCCCCATAAATTTAATTGTAACGAATGCTAATAACGATAATGAAATTTAATAGTAACATTTAATAGTAACATTTTGTTTAACATAATAATGCTGAAATTGACAATAGGGAAAACATCTCATTAAACCTATAGTTACAATATCTCACCAGGGTATAAAAGGTAAATTTTTTCAACAGCTTTTTTATCAAATTAGTTCTTAATTCGAAATAATTTCTTTAAATGTTTTACAATATTTTCTTTAACTTACGGTTCATTTTCCGATGACAGTGTTACATCAGAATCCTTAGAATCCTTATTTTGTTGCAAATTACGTTTATTTAAAAGATCTTCAATATCCACCACAACCGTAGTAGTTGTTGGACTTGTGGTAGTACTAGAGGAGCAACAAGTTCCCAAACCATTACCACAACCGCCTCCAACAGCGTCATTACTAGAAGGATTAATATTGTTAGGTAACATATCGTCATCATCGGATGAGGAATATGAAGTATAACGACGCCGCTGATGAATATTACTATTAGCCGAGGAGGTAATAAGATTTGCCGTGGAAATAGTCGATTGCAAATCAGAAGTTTCTAAAAACAACAAAAGGAAAAATATTTAATTAAAAAGTTATTTAATGAAATTAAAAATATTTATGATTTTAAAAGTAAAATACCTGATTCTGGATTAGATAATTCACGCGAGAAAGTTATATATTTTTCATAACGTTTCTTGTAACGTTGATGCATGACCAAGCATCCCACGGTAACTAAAATGGGAGGTATATTTGAGAAAATATTAGTATATTTTAGGAAATTATAATTACTTTTTTATGTCTGATTTGAAAATCAGATTGAAAACTTTATTTAAACATCACTGTAGAATCATTAACTATAACAATAATATGCAATAAAACTATAACTGAATTTTAAAAAAAATTTGAAAACCTTAACTCGTTTTTAAAATTGTTTAAACCAAACAGTTTTTTAGCTTTATTATAAATTATTAAAATAATTTAAGATTAATAACTGTTCAATAAATGATTAGTTCATCATTAAGCTTATTAAATAAATTATAAACTTAATTTTATTTAAATTACCTATAAAACACATAACCAACATAAATACTGATATGGCTGCTTGAGCATTACCATATTGAAAACTGGGATTATGTTTTTCCCCCGACATAACATTACTATCAAATGCTACCAATAAGCCCGATATAATCGCTGGAACACCCCAAGCAAAAGCAATCTTAAAGTAAACATATATCATGTTAAAATATTTTAAAGAAATATGTATTTAAAACCACCTACCATATAAGGCCACAATTTTAAGACAAAACAAAGACTGCGGCATTGTAAGAATAGCAATGAAATGGCTAATATGCCAGTCCATAAACGGCTGCTGTAAGTGCCGACATTGAATAAAAAGAATTGTATTAACAAAGGCCATTTTTGTGTATGTTCCAATTTTGACCATAAAATAACACCAACACAACACATTAACTAAAACGGATACATAAAAAAAATTTAATTAAAAACAAATGTTAAAATAATTTTTTAATTATAAAGAACTAACCTGTGACAAAACCAAACAAAATGTAATACGATGAGGCATACGCCTGAAACGTTTAGTGGTTATAAGCAGCAATAACATCCAAATACAAGCTGCCACTCCAGCTACACTGATATCAAAGGAGAAGGTATCCAGTTCGTGGATATAATCAATTGGATTGAGATTCGTTAGAGAAATCATTTTAGCGGAGATAAACATTAAAGGAGCAGAAATGAATGTGCACAATACCATGCTTTTTGCAATCTAAATTTTAAAAAATTTTCATAATTTAATAAATCTCTTTAAAATGATTTTTTACCTACCAGTTCTACTTCAATGTTATATTGAGTAGCTATAACAAAAGCTCCTGGAGCAGCCGGAAAAGTACCATAAAGAAAGCCAAATGTACTTAGTTCGGTGGTATCATTGAAATCCGCACCAGCTTGCATTATATTAACAGTTTGTCGACAAACCAAAGGCAAAGCCAAGCTAAAATATTTTTTTAGTTTTAATATAAAAACGCCTAAAGTTATGCTTTATAAATTAAAAAAACTTACATTTTAACCAAAATCAATATGCCGGGTAACAAAAATTCTGAACCTTTCAATGAACTACCCTGGCCAACAATTTTCAAACCCAACAAGAATAAAGCTGTGGCAGAGAAAGATTGACCAAAGACTCTTAAAACACTGGCTACCATTTCGGGTAAACCATTAGGGAAAATAAATGAACCGGCCACACCCAAAAGAGTCATTAATAGTAATGGATTGAAAAATAACGATTTAATGGTGGTCAATACAATTAAAGATTTTTCATTTAAGCAACGATTACGTTTAGCCATTTGTTCAGCCGGACAAGTTTCAGGGCATAAAGGAGGATTTTGGGCCTGGATAATAAAAAGAGTATAATTATATTTTCATTCATTTTCATAATTATATTTTATTATAATAATAATAATAATAATTATTATTATTATTATTATAATAATAATAATTATTATTATTATTATTATTATTTTAAGAAAACCTTACCTGCTCATTTTTATTTTGTGAAATTTTGGCAATTTCCATTAATATTAAGCCTATAGGATTTAAAATGGCCAACGATATGGGTGCCATTAAATATAAATATGAAGCATATTCTGGATGTATATCCTTATACAAAGCCATTACTAAAAAACAAAGATATATTATTCAAATAAAACATATATTTTTTTTTTTCTCATAATTATCATAATCACCTATGGGATAACCAATTGCAAAATCATTGGATTGTGTACAAAATATACCCAGTAGACCAGCTCTGGCTACATTTAATGGTCTCGCTATAAACAATGATATTACGATCACAGCAAAAAATACCACCGCCTTTGATATTAACATGGCCAAGAGAAATGTCCAGTTGACTTTACTCCAATTTAGTTCCACCAACGACAAAAATATTAACGAGGGCAAAGCAAATGTGCCCACAAATGTTCCCAGACCTTTGGTTTCAGCATTTGAGATAATTTTAAAACGTCCTGCTATGTAACTGTAATAAAATGTAAATACGGGGGAGTTTTATAATTTATTTCCTCTATTTTTTCGTTAATTAATTAATTGTGTGTTACAGTGATTAATGCATAAATTAAAATTTTTAAAAAGTAATGTGAATGCATTAAAATGATTCAGTAATTTCGAAAACAAGCACCGAAATTTTCAAGTTAGCAATCCCATGAAATTTATATGCGTCATTGAAAATGTTTTCCAATAAAAAATAAAAGATTTAAAAGAGTGAAAAATGGAAGGTGTATTATTAAAATGTGTTTCAAAATAGAAGTATTTTTTAAAAGTAATGTATTATTTCAATAAGAATATAAATTTCTTAGTTTTTTAACGTGTATATTCTTTTGAGAAATCATACGGGAAATTTTTATCAATGGTTTAAAAATAACTTGTCCCGTAATATAAAAAATATTATAGGTGTAAAAAAATAAGTACATAGTCATGTGATAAATAAATAACTTTCCATCGAACTTTAATTATTATATTAAACAACAACAAAAGAAACGAAAAAAACCCATCATTAAAACAGTTAAATACTTTTAACAAATCAAGTGATTTTACCACATAATTTGCATAATTTAATATATTTAAATTTTATTTTTTAATAACTTTTAAAAATGAAAAGAAATCTCTTAGAAATAGGTAATCAAATTTTATGCATTCAAATCTTCGAATAACGAATTTTTGTAAATATTTACTTTCTACTTGTATCTCTTCTAAAATTTGTATTCAATTCATAAAAATAAAATAAAATTCACTTTAATATTAATAAGAATCATAATATGTTTTCTATGACTTTGATGTTATAACAGCTAGAACTTTTTAACAAGTTTTAGTCTCAGGATTTTGCATGGAGGTCAAGTTCAAGAAATTGAGCTACTTCTAATGGGTGAGTTCATAAATTAAATACACAAAGTGAAGTATGGCTAGCTGAACAATTGAATATATGGGGTGTATCATTTTTTAATCTGTTTCGCTTGTTCCTTTTACATTTGTTTGAAAATTTGTATAAGTATTTAATTGGAATTTAATTAAGATTAAAGTATGTAATTTAATTGTTCTATAGTTTTTTCAGTTTAACATATATTATAAATTTATTGAAATGTTTTTAAGAATAAACAAATTAATTTAGAAAAATCACTTTTAAGTTTGTATTTGTAACCACTTAGACTAGGAATTGGTTCCTAGTAAAAATTTTGCTTTCCTAGTAAGCTATCATGTATAATTGGAAACAAAACTTACTTATTTTTTGAATGAATAACTAGTTATTTTTGTTCGAGTTGTCCACAAATTCATGTAGTTATTTTTAATCTCTAGGAATACTCAAAAATATGTACCTAACGAAAAATAAAAAAGAAACAAACAAATTTTGCCATCAGTGAGATTTGAACTTGGGCAAAAATTAACCACTCGTTTTTAGTGATCTTGCACTTAATATTCTAAGTGACAAAAACTTTTTTTTAGTATAAAAAATCTTTTTAGACATTTTGTTATATAAAACTAAGAGCATCAGAATGGGGTTGAACCAAAAAACCTTCTGGTTGCTAATCCAGCGCTCTAGCCAACTCGCCCACGTGATTACAATATTACTGTGCTATTATACTATTAAGTACTTATTGATGTTTTTTTAATCGGCGTTTTGATAAAAAAAAATTAAATTTTTTCTTATTGGTAAAATTTTTAAAATAAATTTTTAGTTGAAACTTTTCACGAAAAATAGGAGTTTACATGATAATTTTGTTTTTTGTAATTGGTTTTGGGTAAAAATATTAGTGAAAACAAATTTTCCTAGAAGCAAAAAATCATAAAAGCATTTCCGATATGTTAAATTATAGAAAAGGACGCCGTTATGTTATTTCAAATCATTTACATATAAGGATCTACATAATTACTTACGATAATTGTTTCCCTTCGTTCTTTCTATTTATATACCAAACTTCTACCTACTCTTTTCAAGATAACAGCAACATGACATCATCATTCAGTTATAGAACAAGATTGATTATAGAAATTGCTGCCTGAAGGCAAAATATTAGTTTATCGTGATATGGTAACAGTCAATTTTAACACCTGTAAGTTACACAGTTTTGTATGTAAATGGAAAAGAAGAAAAAAGAAGTATTCAGATTTCAGAAACGGTGTAATAGATACTTCATTTCATCAGATCATTTGGAAAACAACTCTCATATTTGGACCGGTGCTTCAAAGTTTATTGTGAAGCGTCCCCATAGTTTCAATGATTTTTTTAAAATAGCATGTGAAATATAAAAAAACTGCTGACATGTGTTAATTCCCAGAAAACCAAAGGTTTTATTTAAAAACTGAGAGTGATTTCAAATATTTTTTTTTTTCTCAAATGTAAATGTTTGATAATGCTTTGAGAATAATAGCATTCTCAACAAAAAGGGATTCTCAAATTATGATGCAGATTTTAATTAAGGCTTGAATTAACCTTTGATATTAAAGAAAAAAGACATCATTTTTTAAACGTTTGAAATATGATGACTTTTGGATTGAAAGTAAAACAAATTTTGTCATAAAATGAGAATCTACATTTAAATTTCAACTAAAGCTTTATTTAATTAAATTGTAATATATTTACGTCAAAGATATAATAAAAATTATATTATTGTGATTTTCCTTCATCAAAATTTTCGGACCATTTTCTTATCACCACTCATTAATTTTTGTACAGTATTTTTGTCAGCATTAGAGCAGGCTCTTCGCCACTTATTCCGAAAATCTTGGCAACTTTGTGCTATCTATTTGGTCTTCTTTAATGATCTGTTCCTTAGCGCCCAGTATCTCTCAGTGGCGGATCTCCGAGTAATTTGAAGAATTTACTTCTTTAGGAATAAAATTTATATTTTTGTATTGTATAATTCGATTGCGTCTTTTGCATAGTGAGAGGTGTTTTTATAAACCTTTCTTCAAAAAAAAAAAAAAAATTGATCATTTTTGGAACATTTCAAAACGTTTTTTTTACATATTTTACACAGACCTCTCTCTATATCGACACATAACCCACACAACAGATTTTATTGAAAATTTTGCATCCCGAGGTACTTTACTATACCTTAAGTAAGGATTTTTAAGTATTTTGCACAAAATTGTTTCTTGATTTTTTCTTGTACCGACAATATTTTACATTTACTAATTTCTTAAAGTTAATAAAAACTAAAAATATTTTATCACTGACGAATTTGGCTTAAAAAAATTGCACTTCTTTTGTGCCATTTTGGTTAATGTTTACCAAGAAATATTAGTTTGAAAAAACATATTTCTTGCTTTATTTCATTAAAGATTCAAAACTTTTCGTAGACATGCTTTACCATATAATAGCTTATTAAAAATTATTGCATTTTGATTGTACTCACTGTCAATTAAATTCGTTTTAAAAATTTAATAACACAATAATTCAAACAAATCAAATATGTTTGGGGGCAGGGACCACTCCAATGAATGGCGTTTAAAAAACTGCATATTTGCATTTCTAATTTATTATTATTATTTATTTATTTATTTTTTTTTTTATTTTAATCAAATGTCAGTTTATTTAATATACCCTTTATTCTATTTATTTAAATATTAATCAATTTACGTATTTATTTCATAATCACAATATTTCATCTTCAATAGATTTTTTACTATATCGCATGTCTATAAATATTTAAAGTTAAATAATAAATAACACACAAATAAATAAAAATAAAATTTTAAAGCATCACCTCAAAGGTTAATGAACAGCTGTCTGTATAATATGACTATTAATAAAAAAAAAAAAAAAAAAAAAATAGTCTATGACAGACACTGTCTTAATCAGCGTGACTTATCTGTAATTTAGATTTTTTTTCTAAAAATCGTAAATATGTACGTTATTTGAAACAAAATAAATGTTAAACATAATTGTACTTGTTTATTACATACTCATAGAATGTTGAAAAAAATAAATAGCACGATAAATGTATATTTCTTTATTGTTGACAAATTGAATTGTGGACTATTAAGCACGTCCCTAACACAAAGATGAAATGAAGCAGTGTCAGATTAAAATTTAAAAAGTATGCGTCGGATATTCCCACAACAATTCTTATTTACTTATTTGCATATTAAATTACTGTGCAAATAAATAAAAACTTTCGGAAAAATATACTTATTTTTAGATTAACTACTATTATTTAATTTTGATTAAAAAGAATTTAATTTCTGGTAATCGTTTTATAGTCTGTAATAAATTAAGTTTGTTTTTTTTTTATTTTACTTCAAAAATCAAATCAATTACTTTCACTTTTTTACGTTGATAAGATTGTTGCAATTGTGGTTTTGTTATACATTTAAGGTCAGACAAATTAAGAAAAAAATTAATAAATAAATAAATAAATAAATAGTCGAAAATTAAGTGTACTATATTGTTGAGAATATTGAATTACGAATTACATACATATTTCGCAGAGATATAGAATATTGTGTAAAATTATATAAAGTTATTGTAATAAATTAACACTTTCAGTCAATGATCCCAGATACAATTTTATTTTATAAAAAATACCATATTTTCATTTTTCAGGCTTAGAATAAACTTTACAGGTCAGAGCCGTAGTTTAGAAAAATGCCGGACGTTACCTATAATTCATATCAACATAAATAAAGTGGAAGTCTAGTTTGGGCTGGTGTGGTCTCATAAAATTTCGTCGCACCTCTCCTAACGACGACAAAGCATATACATCACTATTCTTTCCGTAATTACAATGACGTTAGTAACAAAAACCTTCACGGTTTGCAATAACAGAATAAAGCTCTCTCCTCGATGTGAACACTACAGATAAATATCTTGAAGTTCAAGGTAGTGTAGTCAAATCGGGAGATACAGAATTAGACTACCATTCCGATTAAGAGCCATATGGGGTGATGATACCCAATTGATTCTATGGAAACTTTAATACGCACCATCTTCCCAGGCACATGGATCATAGAGACTACTAGAAAGGTGTGTCGTTGGCGGAACAAATAGAAGAATTCATCTTCTGTGCTTTGAATGATAACTGCCCCACATGAATTATAGGTGTCTGCGTCAACTTGGGGACACAACTATTTCGAATCCTGGTCTGATTAACTGAGCAACCTTGCAAGTAGTAATATAGTACATTGGACCGATCCAACGATTTCAACGTCTCAGAACGCCACACGTAAATAATGATTAGATTTACACAGCTATGAACTTGTCAAACGCCACTTCAACGATCTTCCTATGCCCTCCAATGCATACGAAGTCGTGAAGGACACCCGCGAAACTATCACTTCATTCTAGGTAATCGAATATCCATAGTGCTTCTACACTTCCCAGCGCAAGTAGAGAAGTTCGCAGATATGAGTGATGACACCAGAAGCACAATCGCTAAGGACCGAAAGATCGCCAAGGTGAAGATCTAGATCATTTAACGAACTACAACTTGAGTACAGAAATTGGCAAGATGTAGTCAAAATTCGGTCTCTCTAACCCAAATGAGAATGATGACAAGGCCGCAATTAAGTTTAAAGACCACAACCAACCCCAAAGAATGATCGCGTGCCTTTGATGACAAGGCTGCAATTAAGTTTAAAAACCACAACCAACCCCAAAGAATGATCACGTGCCTTTGGGAGAATAATAATAATTGAGCACCAAAAAAGAGAAATACAAGTCAAACTTCGCAAACTTCACGAACGAACCAATTTCTTTCACTCCAGTTGCGGTTGCACACACCATGAACGATTGTCCTTGTCGGAATCTCCATGATGATGCAGAAAAACCTTTGAGAGTCGAGTACCTACCCATGCCTGAAAAATGGGTGGATTACTTCCAGCTGCAAGAACCTGAAAATCGAGCGAAGGATAATTTTACATGACGATATCCCTCCAATTACCTATCGCAAAGACTCTTCAGCACATTCTCCTCCCCCAGCTCATCAATCAGCTACCAGCATTTATTTTGTAAGATGTACAATACTATCACAGCATTAAAAAATCTGACGTGATTTAAACAGCATCGGGCATATAAAAGGATGATACTAATAGCACTTGCCCAGTCGAAGGCCTTCGACATCGTCAGTCCATAATGATAAACGACTTGAAGGAATGGATAATAAATTATACTCGTATCGTTCATAAAGGTTCAAGACAAATAATCAGGACGATATTCAGTTGCCACTCCCATTTATCTTCTATCTCTTGAAACTCTCAGCGTCTCCCGATATCCTATACGGACGACTCTACCAACGGGCCATAACGTATGTGGTCTGTTAAATGTTTATAACAGCGAAATCCATATTTTACTCACTGACGAAGTAAGTATAACTGAAACTAGGCTTTGTAGTCTATGAACCAAACAAAAATACTAAAAGTGACATTTGATAGCCTTTTACATCCTAAACTCATGCCACTAAAATCATGCATTATTTACGAAATAAAAATAAAGTCTTTAAGGCTTCCATTTCGCTGAGTGACATTAGGTGGATACAAATTAAAAACTGTACAAATAAAGCATTATGGTACGACAAGCTACCTACAAATTACTTTGCCACCAGTATCTACATGAAGATTCAGCATGCTAACTTATTAGTTCCCCTTTTAGAGGACAACGGAGGGGTCATCCAAACTTTAAAGACCTCGACTTGTACGAGGAAAACATACAGTGGTATATGTCTAGGATTTTTTTTTTTGTATGATATGCACCCACCTATCGCAGACAGCGCAAAGAACCTGTCACGCAAAAAAAGAATAGTAATACCTACAAAGTACACAAGGGCCTTCATCACCTGAGTGCTGTTTAATACGAAAAAATATTAAGTATATATAGAGAGCTCATATTTGAAAAGCGCGTTCTGCAGATCTGTAAAAATATTCTTTAGACGTCAAAGACTTCTTTTTGAAAAGAAAAATTAATTCTAACACATTTTATATATAAACGCAAAAAAGATGTGTTATATATGTGTATATATAGCAACAGTTTTTATACACTCGTGATCAAACGGGATAACCCTTTTTGAATATAAGCCTTCGATATTTTAACATCCAATAGTTATTTTTAATTTTCAATTGTAAAAACCTTTGAATAAACATTTTCAGCACAGTAAACCCACACCTGTTATATTTCCATTGCACTTTTATTTATGTTTTATTGTGTGTTAAAGTGCGTTTAAATTTCTAATTACAGCAATAATACAAAATAATACCCCTTCTCGCTCGAATAAAACAATTTATAGAAATCAACAAGCGACAACATGATTTACCAATAAATTTAATAATATGGATTTGAAAATTGAAATTTGATTATTTATGTTCAACGCCCACAACGATCATTGTTTAAAGCATATAATTTTTATTAAACTGGTAGCATTATTTCCTCTTAAGAGTTTTAATGTAAAAAAAAAAAATAAACTGTTTAAACAAATGTGTTGTTATTTAATTTGATATTTAGATAAATGTGTTTTAAATGATTAACCGGATTTTAAATCATGTCATTTACAAATTACGCGTGTTTTTATACCCTACACCATCATAGGTGGTTGGGGTATTATGCGTTTGTGCTGATGTTTGTAACGCATAGAACACCCACCTTAAAGTATACCAAACGACTCAGAAACACTTTTTAAATCGATCTAACGGTGTCCATCTGGCTGGCTGGCAGTCCATGTACGAAGCCTATGGAAATTGCTTGTGATCGGTCCATTATTTCACATAGCCCCCGTACAAACGTCCCCCCGGAATAGAGTTTAAGCACTCAAAAACAAGAATATTTTAATGAAATTCGGTGCAAAGAAGTTCTGCACAAGTATCAGTCTTTGTATCAAATTTTATGAAGAGCGGTCTATAGTTGACCATAGGCTCCCATATAAACCCCTCTTCCGAAAATCACTTTAACGTGCATAAATCCCATACATATTCGATACAAAAAAGTTTTTTGTAACTAGAAACAACATTGCCAAATTTTATGAGAATCGGTGCCCCAAAATGCATAAAATCATCTAGATGTTAATATCAACGCATTATTCGGTATTCGTATATTTTATTTTATATTTAGTAAAATTAGTCACAGGTGAAATATAAGTACTCTTCAAGAATTTTTATGCTCGTACAAAATGGTGTAGGGTATCATATAGCCGGTCTGACAAACTACTATATCTTTCTTTCACGTTTAATATAGAAATTGACGACTAAATTATGTGGGGTGGAGGAACGACCGATTATCTCAAGTAATCGGCAAGACTTTTAGATTTGAATATTTTTAAAAGAAAATTCTAAAATTATAGGTTTATCAGAAATTAAAGTAATTTAATATTATTAGTAAAGTTTCTTTCTTACATTTAGTTTTATCGCCCATAAAGATTCAATCAATTTATTAATTTTTTATTGTCATATAATATTTCTGCTTTCGTTTTATCTCATTGATTCTATTTTTTATAGTAACAAAGATGTTGCTCATAAACAGTGTTGCCAGTTTAGTCTTTTTAAGACTAAATCTAGCTTTTTCATTTTGCTTTTAACCTCAAAATTTTCTCTTTAGCTTCTAGCTTTTTTTTTAGTTCTTTTAACTCTCAAAACTTCCTTAAAAGGGCTAAGATGTTATTATTTCAACAAAGGAGAAAATAATTTCTTATTTGCTATTGCTAGTTTTATTTTTACAAAATCATCCATTTATGCATTTTTATGTATTTAATCGAAGAAAAAATCATGATTATTTATAACTAATAAAAAATTTCGCCTGCGGCGCTTCATTCTCCAAATTGAAAGTGTTTTAACAAATTATGTAACTCTACATAAGTCGATTATTATAATTATTTTTTAATATACTTCATCAACAATACAACAAAACAATACCATATGAAAATAATTAAAAAAAAAAAATATTAATTATTAATGCGAAAAACCACCCAAACATTTGCAAATGCTTAATCAAAAAGGAATTAGAGTTTAAAAATTACGAAAAATATTTTCAAAACTTTGAGTAATTTTTCATATGAAATATAACCCAAATTTGTAGGGGAATTTTTGGGTCAGTCTTCATTGAGGCCTTTTACTGGGTGTTATTTATAAATTTATTAAAATGTCTTTAGAAAGATATCAAAAACTAATGAGAACGAGAAAAAATAAGTTTGTAAATAAAAAAATAACAATTTTCTGGTATTTTTTGGTTTAATTTAGTTCAATTTAGCCACTCCTGGCAACACTGTTCACAAAGAACAACTTGTGTTATTTGTATTGAATTTAATTAAGAACATTTTATTTTATCATTATTCGGTTTAAAACATCTACAATATTCGGTCGGTAAACTACTAAAATTTACCTAAAACTCGTTTAAATTGTATGCTGGTTGGAGAATTACGCGTAATTAATACTTTTGAAATATTTGTATTTATTTCCGCATTTAACAACAGAATATACGATATTTTCTTAAATTTTAATATAAAACAAGGAGGAAACACTGAAATAGTTAATTATAGCTGTGCAATCTAGCGAAAGTAAAAAAGGAACTTATTAAATTTATGTATACAATATTTTGATTTAACATTAAGATTTATAAAATAGTAGCTATTTAAGAATGATTTAATGGTTTGTAAAACATTAATTACTATTATTAATTAAAAATTACCAATAGTAAATTTTAATACAAATATTCAAGTGCATGTTAAATGTTTATAAAATTGTTCAAGAGTTTTCAAAATTTTAGATTGATTATATTAAAAAATAGAAAAGCTCTAGAAAATAAGGAAACTAGGAAAATATTTATATAAAAATATATGGAAGAAACTAAAGTCTGACTGTAGAAAGATCTAGGATTGAAGCTTAGTCGCTAACTAGAATGACTTTGATTTGAAGCTAAGATGTGACTATTTAAGATTGAAGCTAACCTTTGATTACATAAAGATGTAGAACTGAAGCCTAAATGTTATTGTATGGAGATCTCCGACTGAAACGCGACTTGTTTTTGGTCCTTCGAATAGGATGCTGGTGGGCGACGCTGCAGCCATATCTATAACATTAGTGTTAACGCGGAAATATATATTTAAAAAATATTTAAATATACATTTAACTTGAGAACCATATAAGATATTAAAATAAAATTTCACATGCGCAGATCTGAGATGTTTTCGAGTTGATTTGCAGGAGCAGGATCTAGCAGGTCTGGGGGCAAGGCGTGAAACTCAAAAGTTGCTCAACTTAAAAAAATCGCTAAAATTTTATTTATGATTTAATTGTAAATAAATTTTACACATTGATTGTAAACCACTGTGCGACGCTCTAACTTGCCCCAAAACTATTAAAATAATTTTACATGAATTTTATTGAAACACGACGCCGGTTTTACACTACAGTAATCTTGCAGCACTAGGGGTTTAATTATTTATTTTATTTATTTATTAATACCCTGAACAACAAGTTAAAATCTTATAATTATAGTGCAGGATTATAATTGTTGTAAAATGGGCCACATAATTATGAATACAATAATCAGGATTAAAGATAAAGAAAACAAATTTTAATATCAGCTCTTAGGCTTACAAAAAATTACAATTTAAAAATTAAAATATAAGACTTACAATATAAAAAATTAAATTATATTTTAGGTATAAATACATAATTCAATATTAGAAGTAACTATAAAAATAAATTAAAAATTATAATTATTTGCAGAAATTATATGGAGATTTACTAAATTGAATGACTAACTGTGTGTTGTGTGAAATTGCATTTCAAAGACGAATTGCGTTTATGAAAAAGTGCCATTCTGATACCAGATTTGGACGAAAGGGGGAAATAATACTTTTACCTCTTCTTAATCTAGCGAAATTTATCAAATTATATAAATATTTAGGTTCTTTGGTAAAAATAGTTTTATGAAGAAATAAAATTATCTTTATACTGATTAAGTCTGTGAAAGAAACTTCATACAGGCTGTGTTACTCAATCATGTAATGTATTTTATTTATAGGACTCGCCGCTGACAAAAAATATATACTAAACGCTAAATTTAATTAGAATATTTTCAAGTATTTCGATTATATAACATACGTACGATTATCTCTTTATATATTGGTGTTGTAAGGGTAGACGGACATCGTTAAGTTATCTCTGTGTAGGGAATGAAAACTAAATTAAATTTAATCGTTGAATGTTGTTTTTGAGTTGTCGACCATTCGTTTTTTTTTTTTTTTTTTTTTTTTTTTACTAAACACGGACTTTATAATGTATTCCTCTCAAAAATTTAATTTATTATTCCAAAATTTCATAAATAATAATAAAAAAAAATTCTCTGTATTTTCATCATATTAAAAAAGCCTGTTGTTTTGATAACATCATCTGATATTTCTTTGCCGTTCAGTATGGCAATACTACAATATTTAATCGCGTACTTAAAAACACAATTGGCCGATTAGATTAACTAATCTAATTTTTAATTGACATTTAATCTAGAGGTGAAAAACTGCCTCTAAGTGTTTTAAAAAATTATGCTTAGGTTAATTTCTAATAAAGTTTCCTCTAAATTTTGGTCAGTTTTGTATTTATCATAATAAATTAAGTTTTTTATATTTGTAGATATTTTTTATTCAATCTTTTTATAAATACACTTTGTAGAGAACATTCGTTTTTTTACGGAAACTCTGTATTGTCGGGAATTATAAATCTGAGGATCCCATAAAGTATACTCTGATTTCTTATAGGGAATAGAGTCGTAATAATGATGGTCAAATATCTATTGAAATCAGCTTTGTGACAAAAATTTTTTTTTTTACTTTTGGCATTAAGTTCTGTTCTTTCTCTATCTTTGCCACAGTGAAAGGTTGTACAATCAAAATATTCTGAAAGTAAAGCTATAATTTTAAACTGGCTGATTTTATGGATATGCAATTTAATTTGAATAAAGGTGATGTTAACGTTCTTACATACAATTCTCATGTGCAGAGCTCTAAGGTCCCAACAAAAGAGGCACTTAAAAGAGAAAAAACTATATTAAAAGAAAATTTAAACGCATCTGACAATACATAGCAGTATTACATGGAATTATTTTGTATGTGGTTAATATTTTAAAACTCTCAACAGTTTTTGTTTTCTATTCTTTTTTTTTTTTCTTTATCTAACCATAGATATGCTGAATAGTGAATATTATCTAATATTATAAAACATAATACAGTGCAAGCTGGGTATTCGCGACTACCCATTATCGCGACGGCTTAATTTTTAAAATTGCAGGTTCTATAATCGTGACAGTTTACGAAAAACGTGTTCCATTTTCGACTTTTATCTGTTTTTTTTTTCTTCGATTTGATTACAATGTCTATAACCAAAAAAGGGAAATTCCTGTCTTTTGGTATATTAACCTTTTTGGATAATTTTGATCTTCAATTTTGTCAGTTTATACATGTCATTTATTATGTAAATACATTTATTAATATGGGAAAAGTTCAACATATTTTAAAGCCAACGATTTTTCAAAAATTAGAGATTTTCAAAAAAAATTTAAATGTTGAGATTCCATAAATTCAATTTGCCTCAATTACAAATTACATAAGTCTTCGGTTTACCGCATTATAAAGCAAGAAACTTCATTAAGAAAGTTCGTAAGTACAACAGAAAGTTATATGGAACATCTTTTCACGAATGCTGACATAAACAACTGGATTCAAGAAGAATTTTATGTGAAAAGTAATGAGGAGTAAATGGAATTATCATACACGGAATCCGAGGATTTATACAACAGTAGTCATAAAGGAAACAGAATTAAAGTGGACGATTGTATAACATCGATAAACATATGCATACAATGGACTTTGGAAAATGATAAGTCGACAACAGCACTATATGAACTACGTGATTCAGTTGTTATTTTAAAAATAATTTGCCAAAAAAGCAACTCAAAATCTCCAATTTCTTTAAAAATGTTTAAAATGTAAATATGTCAATAAAAACAATTCTAATTTTAAAAATTGCATAAAATTTTTCAATAAAATTTTGGGTTCCGTTATCACGAAAATTATGTTTTCGCGACAGGTCTGGTTTTTTTTTTGCACTTTATGTTTGTTTTTTTAAAAATACTTATTTTGGTAAATATTAATGCAAACATTATCTACTTTTTTAAAAATTGAAACTCACTATAATAATACTAATCTTTATTTGCCGTGAATGAAATTAAGAAAAGAAAATAATATTAATATAACTAATAAATTATTTGCATGGAATATTTTGGACTACTTACATAACTCAAAGCTTCTAGATTATTATTTTTATTATTTTTACTTTTGGCATAAAGTCCTGTTCTTTCTCGATCTTTGCCACAGTGAAACGTTGTATAATCAAAATATTCTGAAAGTAAATCTATAATTTTAAACTGACTGATTTTATGGATATGCAATTTAATTTGGGTAAAGGTGATATTAACGTTATTAAACACAATTCTCATGTGCAGAGCTCTAAGGTCCCAAAAGAGACATTTAAAAGAGAAAAAAGAAAACTTAAAGTTGATTTGCAAAAAGCTATGGCTGACTTAACGTATCTAACAATATATAGCTGTATTATATGGAATTATTTTGTATGTGGTTAATATTTTAAACTCTCTGCAGTTTTTGTTTTCTATTATTCCATTCTTTTTTCTCTTTTCTTCTTTTTCTTTTCTTTATCTAACTATAGATTTGCTGAATTTAAATTAATTAAAGTTTTATATAGTGAATATTATCTGATATTATAAAACACAATATGTTTATTTATAAAAAAAAAATACCTATTTTGGTAAATATTTATGCAAACTTTATTTACTTCTCTAAATATTGAAACTCACTATAACAACACTAGTCTTTATTTGCCTTAGATGAAGTTAGAAAAAGAAAATAATATTAAAATAACTAATAAATTATTTACATGGAATATTCTAGATTACTTGCGTGAATCAAAATTTCTAGATTAAGTTAAATACATGCAGCTATTAGTAGATATAAATACCAACATATTTTCAAACAACTCGACAGTATTGCTAGCGCAATTAAAGCAACTAACATTTAAAACTAAAATAAAATAGAACGATGAAGATATTTTCTTTACTTTTTGCCTTATTGGCCATTATATTTGTCTTAGTGGTTCAATCTGAACAAGCTAATTTAGAGGATACTATTTTTGACTCAATTGCGTTTGATTTACACTATAAATATTATTTGGAAATCGATAAAACAAATATTAAGAATGCCATTGCTGATTTAAATGAAAAAGTGTATAAATTGAAAAATGAGTTGAAAACTGCTGCCAACGAAAAGAAAGAACAAATTAAAAATGCTCTAGAAAAAGTAGAGGCCGATTTGAGTGCGAAAAGAAATGAGCTAAAGGAAAAGATAGCTGAATTGGAAGCAGCAATTAAATATGCTATAGAAAATATTGAAGCTAACTTGAAAAAATATGAGACTATGCTTAAAGAAAGGGTGGCAGAATTAAAAGAAAAGGATGCGGAATTAAAGGAAGATGAAAAGGCTGCTTTAGAGAAAAAAATAACTGACTTAAAATATGCAAAAAAACTGGAACAAGAAACATTATTTCATCAGAGAAAAGAGGCTTTTGAATTGAAAAACGAAAAAATAGCTAATGTTAAGGAATCCATTGCTGATTTGAAAAAAAAGTGTATAAATTGAAAGATGAGTTAGAAACTGCTGCCAACGAAAAGAAAGAACAAATTAAAGATGCTTTAGAAAAAGCTAAGGCTAATTTAATTGCAAAAAATGCGGAGCTAAAAGCCGAGGAAGCTGAATTGGAAAAAATAGTTAAAGACATTTTAGAAAACACCAAAGCTAAATTAGAAAAATCCGACGCCATGCTAAAAGAAAAGATGGACGAATTGGAAAAGAAGGGTGCTGAATTGGGTGAAGAAGCTAAGGCTGCTTTAGAGGATAGTGTAGCTTTATTACCGGATGAAAGAGCAAAGCTGCAAAGCACTGTATCTAAATGGGAAGATAAGGTTACTGATTTGGGTGATAGTGTAATAGCTCAGTAGAAAAGGCTAGTTTGGTAACAAATATTGTCAGAGATAATGTCAGAGATAATGTCAGAGATACAATTTTGTTTCTTCTTTAAAATGAAACAATTTGAATTACCTTAATATTTTATTGTTATACTCTTTACTTCTCTTCAATTCTGTTTATCTTTTGAATAAATATTTGAGAATCTTAATGCAATAAATTGTCAGTTTTTAAACTGTTCTTTGAGCAATGTTCGGAAATAAAAGTTAGGGGGACGATTTGCATGCCATAATAAATGGAGAGAATACAAAGTAAGACACCGTCACTTATTATTATAAAGGACTTGAAGTTTCCTCATACTGGAGTTGTCACAATATCCAGAAATCTCACAACAATATATCAAACTCGGAATTAAATATGCTTTTGCAAGAAGTTTTATTATTCTGTATGGTGTAAAATATTCAGTCGCCTTAATTTTATATAAATCTGAATCAACAGTGAATCTATGTGGCTTGACGAAGTTAAGTTATTATTTAACACTGCACCAAGATTCTTTACTTTGTGAACAATTTCAATAGTCTGATTATTTACCAATATGTTATAGCTCGGAATTTCGGTTGAGATTTTTTAAGACAAATTAGAGAATCTAACGTTAACGCAGAGGTTACAGATGTGGCTGAAGCGTTGTCAAAAAAACATCTGGAACATGAGCTAATGATATAGGCTCTTTATCATCAATTCTGGATGACCACCTATCTTGCCATATTATTGTTCATATGAAAATGAATTTTATGAAAATCGAACTTCTAGTTTCTTCAAAGTGTTAATAGAAGCTAAGCTACCTTAAAAAAGCATTTCCAATTTTTTGAATTATCTCTATATATTCACCTTCACAAAATGATTTATATTTTAACTCAGATGGCAACGAGAGTCAAGAAAAAATTTTTTCGATAGATGTAACCCATTGATAGAATAAATAGGTAGATAGATAGATAGAGAAGGGTGTGAAGATAGCTACGAAAGTTAGCTACGTTTTTTTAATTTTAATGTTACCTAACAGTTCTCTCACTCAAAAAAGACTGTTAAGTTAGCAGAATTTGATTATTTTCACTTTTAGTAACCTTTTTGAAAATATTAATGACTTTTATTTAACAGAATAGATTTATCTGCACTTTTGTTAACATTCTTAAAAATGTTAATAGCATTTTCGTAATATTTTTTCATTAAAATTATTATAATTTAAGTGTCTGAATAAGACAAAAAAATTATAATTAAAAACTATGATTTTTAATCTATCTTTTATTTCAGAAATATGTATGTGTTGAAAATAAATACTTTTAAAAATTTTTATTTCTCAAAAAATCTTTATAAGAGGAAGGTACTCTATTTGGATATAGTAGGCTCGAAAGCTATTGTCTTAAGAATTTCAGAACAAAAAAGATAATATTCAGATTGATCATAGGTTTTGAGTAATAGAATATTGATGATCGAAAAATGGATCAAAATTAAAAAGGTGCTCTATTTGGACCTAGTAAGCTCGAAAGCTATTGTCTTAACGATTTCAGAGCAGAAGAGATAATATTAAGATTGATCATAGGTTTTGAGTAATAGAATTTTGAAAATTTTAAATAAGTGACTTTTCTCATATAAGGGCTCTATTGATAATCGAAAAATGGGTCAAAGTTAAAAAGGTGCTTAATTTGGATCTAGTGGGCTCGAAAGCTATTCTCTTAAGCTTAACTCGTTCTCTATCTATGTTCCTAATTTCATAAAAATTGGTTCAGTATTTTAAAAGATCCAGGCTTATACCATTTATTTTGTAATTATAATTTTCTTCATCGTTATCAGATAAATTTGTAACAAGAAGTAATGAAACTTATGATGACTTTTTAATCACAAGATCATTTATTGTTGGCAAATATATACGAGATTGACAAAGTAATCTAAATGGTAATTTAAAAGTAGTTTATAACAATAAAATTTTGGTTTAACCAAAATGGAAAAAAGTCATCATCTCCACATTGGAAAATAAAATAACCAATTTTGGTTAGAAATAACCAAAACGGCAACACTGGCATTTCAAGAGATGATACGTGCAAAAAAATATGAGTGATTTTTTGTTTTGGTACATGTTGTGTGGTAATCTCTAGTGTTGTTGCCCATTAAACCAGCGGTATCAATTCAGCGCTTTTTGCGCTAGGTTTAATACTTTTTAACAAACCAAAATTCCCATTTTTTCTGTTAGCGATTTTTTCAAAAAAAGCGCTAATTGGCGCGTTTTATTTTACTCCAAATCTACACGTAGACATTTTTATGTTGGCAATTGTCAAATACTATCTCTCTCTTGAATATGTTCCGTGTGAACCAATAAGAAATCTATTGCGCAATTTGTTTCGCAGTAAAAGTTTAAGCACAAGTTAAGCAATAATGTTTATTCACATGTCTTGTTTTTTTCTGTTTACACATTTTTTTTATTTACTGATAAAATTTTAATTTGTCAATATTTTATAAAGTTTTCATTTCCCACAATAGAAACAAGAATTTTTCTCACCACAGAAAAGACATTTCCTATCACAGAGCATTATTATTATTATTGTTAATTTTAAAGTTCAAAAAAAACTAAAACAATTTTTTTAATTTCGAAATGGCAAAATATACCTTCAGAATTCCTTTCTTTAAAGTGTTCATTTGAGGTATCTATGCGTTTTCTCAATTCCGTTGAATGAAGCGTCGAATAAGCAGTTTTCCATATTCTGCCAAACACGTTCCTATTCCTTTTAGGAAATTAATTTTTTGAGGGAAAAATGGATTGATTAAATTAAATAACAGTTTTATGAATTTAAATTCATAGATAAAATCTTACGAATCTGGAACTTAAATATACAAACAATTTTACCGCTCATTTCTGTAATAAAAATACCACACATTTAAAAAAATAAAAAATGTGGATCTTATGTGGTTTAAGTTGTTACTTTTTGTAAAAATCAGATTCGAATTTTAAAAACTAGCTGAAAAGCGCTATATTGAACCAAATTTAATGGCTCGATTTATCGCTTTTTAGCGTGTTTTGAATTCTTTCCTGAGCGTTTTGGTTACAAATAGTTAGCAACACTGCGTTAAACATTTTATTTACAAATGCACGCTCGCTTGTTTACTCACTTATGTATGTTAGAAGTACACTTTGACCTCGATTTGAGGCTTTCAATTTGCGTCGTTAGGATTTCGATTTATAAACAGCATATTTTTTCTCTAGAAATTAAAGTAACTTAAGTAACTGCATGTGACAAATTCATTAGAGTTTTAAAGAGTTTTATTATAACGGGTGTATGTCTTGAAGCATATTTTATTGCAAAAAAATTTTAAATTCTTTGTTTTTGCTAGAAAATTAAAATAGAATTTATATAAGTATTTTAATTTCACCTGTTTGTAAAAAAAAAAATAGTAATTTTTTGTTAAAGATTAACTTCTTTTCTGGAAAAATATGTTTATCCAGGAACTGCTTTTAAGAAAAAGGTGTAAATACATAAAAAAGTGATTTGGATTGTGTCGATTCAGTTTGCATCGCAATTCTCCAGACCCATTAACAACGCGGACCGGGGCCTCAGTGTATATACATACATATACCATATCCATATTTATGTACGTATATGAAATTTTTATTTGTCCAGCATCCCATCAAAAAAGATGTCAAACGTTTAAAATATGATGACTAACGTTTGATATCAAACGTGTTTTTCAAACTTGTTTCAAATATAGGTAGAGGTTTGAATTTTAAGTTTGATTTAAAATTAAGGATCCTCTGAGAAAAAAACGTTTGAAAAACTTTACATTATCAAATTGATATCAAATAATATTATTGAATCATTCTCAAACCTAAAGATAACTTTAACATTATTGGAAAAATAGTACATTCTTAATTTGATATTTATTGTTAATATCAAATCATTCATAAATCTAAAGAGAAAAGTTAACAAAAATTTGAAAAATGGTATATTCTCAATTTGATATCAAATGTCATATCAATATCAAATTATCAAATCAATCTTAAAGATGTTTGAAACAATATATTAAAAAAAATATTTGAAACATATACAAATAAATAAATTAATAAATAAATAAATTTATGTAATCAAGTATTTTTCAACTAATAAATACGTATAATGATAGGACATAATTAAAAGTGTATACAAGAGAGAAATAGAATACTTAAAAAAATATAAATGCAAATTACTTTTATTTGTTACACATGTGATCACAATCCACATTTGAAAAAAGTTTGAGAATTACATTTAATAATGATTTGATAACAATAGCAATTTTCAATTTAACAATTAATTCCCCTTTTTGTTGAGAAAGCTATCATTTTCAAGTTATTTTCAAATAATGCTCAAACTGTTGTCATTTGAAAAAGGACTTGATTTCAAATCACTCTAAATTTGATATTAAAAATTTGTGTTTGCTGGAATATTACTCACTTGTTCCTTATTATCTTTGTATAATAGAGCGTTAAAATACGTGTATGCATCTAATAAAATAATAGAAAATTGTTTTGCAATTGTTTAAAACCTTCTATATTCGTTTACAAAAATAAAGTAAAAAAAAAAATATATATATATAAAACTACATTTGCTTCTCAAAACCTATGATCAATCTTAATCTTAATATTATCTTTTCTGTTCTGAAATCCTTAAGATAATTGCTTTCGAGTCTACTAGGTCCAAATAAAGCACCTTTTTAATTTTGACCCATTTTTCGATCATCAATATAGCCCTTATATGAGAAAAGTCACTTAATTAAAATTTTCAAAATTCTATTACTCAAAACCTCTGATCAATCTTAATATTATCTATTCTGCTCTGAAATCCTTAGGACAATAGCTTTCGCGTCTACTAAGTCCAAATAGAGCATCTTTTTAATTTTGATCCATTTTACGATCACCATTAGGGCCCTTATATGAGAAAAGTAATTTTCAAAATTCTATTTCTCAAAACCTCTGATCAATCTTAATATTATCTTTTCTGCGTTGAAATCCATAAGATAATTGCTTTCGAGCATACTAGGTCCAAATAGAGCACCTCTTTAATTTTGACCCATTTTTTGATCATCAATAGGGCCCTTATATGAGAAGATTCATTTTTTCAAAATTTTTAAAATTCTATTACTCAAAACCTATGATCAATCTTAATATAATCTTTTCTGCTCTGAAATCCTTAAAACAATAGCTTTCGAGCCTACTAGGTCCAAATAGAGCACCTTTTTAATTTTGACCCATTTTTTGATCATCAATAGGGCTCTTATATGAGAAAATGTATTTTTTCAAAATTTTCAAAATTCTATTACTCAAAACCTTTGATTAATTTTAATATTATCTTTCCAGCTCTGAAATCCTTATGACAATAGATTTCGAACCTATTTGAGAAATAAAAATTTTTAAAATACATTTAAAACTAAAAAAAATAGAATGATGAAGTTCTTTTCTTTACTTTCCGGCCTATTGGCCATTATACTTGTCCTACTGGCTCAATCTGAACAAGCTAATTTAGAGGATACTAATTTTGACCAATTTTTTTTTTTTTGATTTACTAAATAAATTTCATTTGCAAACCGACAAAATAATTGATGTTATTTTATCCATTGCTGATTTGAAAGAAAAAGTGAATAAATTGAAAGATGAGTTGGAAACTGCTGCCAACGAAAAGAAAAAACAAATTAAAGATGATCTAGAAAAAGCCCAGGCTGATTTGAGTGCGAAAAGAGATGAGCTAAAGGAAAATCTAGTTGAATTAGAAACAGCAACTAAAGATTCTATAAAAACTGTTGAAAATAAATTGAAGGAAATCACGACTACGCATAAAGAAAGGGTGGCCGAATTAAAAGAAAAGGGTGCGGAATTAGATAAATATGCTAAGGCTGCTTTAAAGAAAAAAATATCTGTATTAAAAAATGCAAAAAATAAGGCAGAAGAAACAATATATAAACTGAGAAAACAGAATTTATCATTGAAAAATGACAAAATAGCTAATGATAAGGAATCCATTGTTGATTTGAAGGAAAAAGTGCATGAATTGGAAGATGCTTTAGACAAAGCTAAAGCTAATTTAATTACAAAAGAAGTGGAGCTAAAAAAATCGATGCCATGCTAAAAGAAAAGATGGACGAATTGGAAAAGATGGGTGCTGAATTGGGTGAAGAAGCTGAGGCTGCTTTAAAGGATACTGTAAATTTATTATCGCATGAAAAACAAAACCTGCAAAAAATTATATCTGAAGTGGAAGATAATTCTACTAAGCAAAGGCTGGCTTGATAACAAGTGTTGTCAGATCTGTTTAACTTTTGAATAAATATTTGATTGTCTTAATGCAATAAATTTTCAGTTTTTATCTTTTTTTTAAGCAATGTTCGGAAATAAAAGTTAGGGGGACGATTTACATTCCGTAATAAATGGAGAGAATACAAAGAAAGACACCATAACGTTCCTCTAGTCCATGTAATGAACGGTTTCATCTAAAATATTGCTTCCTTTATGTTTTATGCTTTATGTTCTTTTTTTTCTAAAATTATTATTGTGCTATTCACTCTACTTTTCTTGTCATTTTTTTGTATCTGAAAATCATATTACATTTCTATTGTTTGTTGGGAAACTTGTGTTATTCATATGTTGCTATACTATTAATAACAACATTACTGTCGCAACATTATTACAAGAAAAGCTTTTACTGTGTAGGACTGTTTATAAACAACTGTTTATAAACATGGTATGATCGATGTAATGATCATTAAGTGTCATTAATTATAATTTAGTTGAGAATCTTTTAATTTTGTTAATTATCCATTATCGCGAATAAAGTAACGCTAAAGAGAGGAAAGGTTTAGGAAAAAAATAATCAAAAGTTAAAAGTATTAAAGATATTGCATACTATGAGAGACCTACCAAATAATCATACCTATGTCATTGCCAACCTAAACAAAAGTTACCTTTTTATCTTATTTTCTTGTTAAATTCTTTGACTGCATTTGGTGTCATCAAAACCAACGAATAGTTAAAATTATACTTGGTTGTCATTGCACGTATATTCATACGAGGTTTCATATTTCTAAAATTATATTAATTCGGCCATTTCAATTTTGTATCCACCACCATCAACTTCTTGGGAAAAATAACTCGTCATCGAAGAAAAACTTAAGACAGTGTTTGAAAAGATCTATAAAATAAACCTTTTTAATAAAATTACAAGGTGAATACTAAGCCGTATGGATAAATTAATTTAAACAATATTATTAATCAAAATTCAAAGTAAAAATATTTTATCCATTCACGTAAAATCAGTTTCACAGTGCATATTGCTTGATTAATTAAATCGGTGGCTACACATGCAAAGGTAATTATAAAATTTGTTTATACCTATAAGCGTTCATTTGATATAAATACCCTTTTGTCACATCAAGGTTCGTCGAATTACCAACATTTCTCCAGGAATATATCATTCGCATTTGCCTTTTTATTCCTGGAGAGAATAATATAGGAGAACCCCCACCAAAACTTGCTAACAATTCTGGCAACAAAGAAGAAAAGTAAAACCAAGTGGGTAAAGACATCAAAAGTTCCATCATCCCAAAACACTCTCCAAAAAAAAGTATTATTACCTAAGATCATCGAAAGTATAATTTTTAATAGGTTTTAATAGGTTATCTAATGAGTTTTTTTTTTCAAACAGATAGTCAACAAGTGATCTCTAAATCTACTTTAAATTCATTGTTTCTAAATCACATACCAGTTAAATCTTTGCTGTGCTACACAATTACATTAAAAGTTTATCTAAATACTTAAAAATAAGAACTTTAATTCTGTGCTATTTAAAGTTGCTAAATTGTTTTAAGAGTACTTGTAATCATTACTAAAAATCCAAAAGTTATAATATCTAAACGGAAAAAAAGATTTTCATTTAATGGAATTCAATCATTTATAAATTTATAATTTTTTTCATTTATGTATTTCATTCTTTATTTTGTTTTAAATCATAAAGAAATTGGCAAATACAGTTTTACAAACTGAATAAGATCATGATCTATGTTAATAAGAAAGATTAAAGAATATCCATAATGATCATTAAAGCCAATTTATTTTAGTTAAAACTTTTTTATTCTTTCTCTTGATAAAAGACAAAATTATAGAAAAAAAATATAAATGAAAAAAATAAAATTCTTTTAAACTTTAAGAAAAACAAAATATAGATTAGAAATCATTAATTTTACTTATACATACTCATTATTTGGAGAAATTACACTAAATATTGTTAGGTGTGAGCATTATACAAACGTAAGTTAATGTGGTATTTGGTATCAGAAATTTGATGTAATTATATATATGAATAATTCCAGCAACATACATTCATTCAGATAAATATATCATCCACGACATGTTCATCGAGCTCTAGGAGGCCTTTTAGATCGTCGAAAATCTACATGTTGATGAGTTGAAATTTTTGAACCTCTCTAATAATATTATTATAAATGTATATACGTAAACATGTATGTGATACAAAAATCAAAGTGCATTTTGTAATGTGTTCCTCTGCAACAATGTTGCTGATCTTGTTTTGAGTAAAGGTATTTAATTGGAAACTCATTTAACATAAAAGCTTTTATTTATTTCGTTTGTTTATTTCGACACACATCAACATCCATACTTACGTATAGATAAGAAAAAAAAGAAAGGAAAAAATGTTAAATTGCCAAAATTTTATTTATGATTTGATTGTAAATAAATTTTACACAATAATTGTAAATCTCTAGAAAAAACATATTTCTTTTAGTTTAAGAGATATTTGGACTGAAGCAAAATTTTGAATTATTTCCAAGCGTCGTTTTGGGACCACTGTGCGACGCTCTAACTTGCCCCAAAGTTATTAACCAGTTGCAATCTGTAATTCTACTTGGATTTCATTGAAACATGACCCCCATTTTACACTGCAAAAATTTTGCAGCACTAGGCGTTTATTTATTTATTTTATTTATTTATACTCTGAACAACAAGTTAAAATTTTATAATTATAGTGCAGGATTATAATTGTTGTAAAATGGGCCACATAATTATGAATACAATAATCAGGATTATAGATAAAGAAAGTTTTATATATATACTCGTATTATTAAATAACTTTTATATTTCTTTGCTTCAATCAAAGCTCAAACTCAAAACTATTTCTTTTTTATTTTTTTATTTTTTTTTCGTTTCTTTACAAATTAAACAAAACATACTATTTCTAAAATTATTTTAAATAACAAGTACAGTTACTATTATCATTACAGTTCGGCCAACCTGATAAATTTATTAACCTTAATCAAATAAAAAAAAAATTAAAACAACTAAAAATTATTATAAAAAAATATTATTTGAAGGGGTAGTCGCTTTTTTAAATATGTACATAACTACACAATATGTCATAATTCAGGAAGAATTTATGCGGCTATCTTATGATATCCAACTTTTTAAATTGTTTGCATCAATAATACCCTTGTATGGCAATTGTGTTAATTGACAATTTTCAATATTATGTATCACATAAGATAGGTATTTCTAATATCTTACTTATTAAATACGATCCGCGATAATTCTCTGATAATATTCCATTTCCGTTTTTAACAGTATTATGATTCTGCTTTATTACATCATAGTCTCCAATAGAATATACTTTTTGTGGATTGCTATGTTTTCCAAAATATTTCGTACTATATTCCTGAGATTTTATTATTTAATATCTAAATTTCTATTCATTGGTTCTTCGATTCTGTTTTCTAAATATTCACTTAATTGATCAACTATAACACCGCGTTGATTTACTCCAAAAAGAAGTGCACTAGGAGTTCCCTTTTTAGTAGAGTGTGCCGAACTATTAATTCCAAATTCAATTTCCGATAATTTTGTCGACCAGTAGACATGTCTTAAAGGTTCACTCAATTTGCTTAACATAGGCAAAATAATTCTGTTAACACATTCCACTTGAAACTTTTATATGTTCAAATACTATTATCATTAACAAATAGTTTAAATTCATTTGAAGTGAAACAGGAACCTCTATCAGATATAATGCGTCTTGGTCTACTATAGTAATTAAAATATTTTTGTAATGCGCAATACACTTCTTTTATACTTGTAGATTTGACTGGGTAGAGACGAACAAATTTTGTATACCCATTCACTACTACTAATATATGTTTAAATTTTGAAGACGATGATGACAGCGGTCCAAAGTGATCAATATGAATAGTATCAAATGGCAAAGGAGTTTTGGGAATATTATGTAAATTTTATTCACGTACTCGTGTTGGTAATGAATAGAATATGCACTTTATATAATTTTGAATATATTGTCTGATTTTATCCTTCATTTTTGGAAACCTATAATTAAATTTTATTTGATTTAAACACTTACCAACAACAAGATGACCAATTTTCTCGAGAACTAAACGAATAACGCTTTCTTCCATATCACGAGGTACATATTAAAGTAAACGATTTTATTCTCCTTTACGAAATATAAATAATAAACCATCTGATAGCTCAAAATGATTGTCGTTCTTATTTTGTAGTTTCAATGCTAATCTTTTATAATATCGTCACGATTCTGCATTATTTGAATTTGCGTGTCTATTTGACATGAATTTACACAAGCTACTATTTGTTGAAGACATGATTCATTTTTCATAACATCTACTTAAGGCATCAATAAGCTTTTGTCGAGCTTATCTTAGATCCATTTTGAATACCCCACACCTGAATTTATATATATATATATATATATATATATATATTTATATATATATATATTATTAAATATCTTTTATATTTCTTTGCTTTAATCAAAGCTCAAACTAAAAAACTGTTTCTTTTTTCCTTTATTTTTTTTTTTTTTTTTTTGTTACTTTAGAAATTAAACAAAACATACGAGTACTATTTCTAAAATTATTATAAATAACAAGTACAAATAAGTTACAGTTATCATTATAGAAAGCAAATTTTAAAATCAACTCTTAGGCTTACAAAAAATTACAATTTAAAAATTAAAATATAAAAATTAAAATATAAAAATTAAATTAAATTTTAGGTATAAATATATAATTCAATATTAGAAGTAACTATAAAAATAAATTAAAAATTATAATTGCTTGCAGAAATTATATGGAGATTTCCTAAATTGAATTATTTTGCTAACTAATTGTATGTTGTGTGAAATTGCATTTCAAAGACGAATCCCGTTTATGATATTCTTGATCTAGCGAAATTAATGAAATTATATAAATATTTAGGTTCTTTGTTATAAATAATTTTATGAAGAAACAAAATTATCTTTATATAATGATCAAGTCTGTGAAAGAAACTCCATACAGGCTTTGTTAGTTAACCATGTAATGTATTGTTACGTTTTTACCTTTTAAAAACTGCGCAGTATTTCCTTTTAAATAAACCGGATATTTTTGATTGCAAATAATAGCAGTTTGGTAGTTAAAAAGTTGTAACAACTCTTTATTTTATTTAAAATGTACAACAACTGTTTGGATAGTCACTATGCGTTCTAATACACATACACACACACACACACACTCACACACACTTAAATTACACACTTTATACAGCGCACTTTAATAATGTACAAGAATATAAAGCCAACTTCAAGGCAGCTAATTTGTCTTAGCAATGTTTCACTTACTTAACAATGCTTCAAATTAGACTGAATCTATGGTGTTCACACGGCCAATTTATATACACTATATTACCATCTAGATGCTTCTTGAAAGCTCTATTTCTACAATGATCTTAACGGACAAAAATATACTAGATATTCGAATTCTAGAGCTTTCGATGTTAATGTTAGCAGCTTAAACATTTAGTGTTGCCATTCTTACAAACAATGGTGAAAGCATTTTATTCAATGTTGTATGTTCCACAACTAGGTTAATAATTTCCACAGATATGTTAACTGCTGTTAACATAAATAGAAAGGTTGAGAAACATTATTTAACTTTAAAACAACCGTTAAAACCGTTATATTCGAATTCAAGCACAATTTCGTAAAAGTATTTTATTTATAGGGTTCGTCCCTATATTTTCAAGTATTTCGATTATATAACAGACGTACGATTAGCACTTTATATATTGGTGTTCTAAGGGTAGTCGGACATCGTAAAGTTGTTTCTGTGTACAAAATGAAAACTAAATTACATTTAATCGTTGAATGTTGTTTTTCAGTTGTAGATCATATCGTTCTATTTACTAGTTTAAGTGGAAAACGTTGGGGGTTAAAACTTGCAATGAATATAAATATATATACATACAAAAAGATGGTGACGACATGTATAAATTTAAGGAAACATAAAAAACTATAATAATTTTGAAAATAAATATATTTAATTCAACTATTATAATTATAATAAAACTCTAACTTGTGAGAACTAAGTGTTCTCGAGGTAATAAATATTCCTGACGTCGTAACGTCGAGTCTATACTAGAGAAATTTTTTTACTCTACATAAGGATGACCAAACAGCAACTTTATAATGTAATTTTCTTAAAATTTAATTTATTATTCCAAATTTTCATAATTAATAAAAAAAAATTCTGTACAGTCTTCATATTAAAAAAGCCTGTTGTTTTGATAAAAACATATGATATTTGCACAAATTACCATATAAATATTTAGCTTTCAATATCGCAATACTACAACATTTAATCGTGTACTTAAAAACACAAATGGAGGATTAGATTAAAGATTAATTAATCTAATTTTTAATTGGCATTTAATCTAGAAGTGAAAAACTGGTTCTAAGTGTTTAAGCTTAGGTTAATTTCTAGTAAAGTTTCTACTAAATTTTGGTCAGTTTTGTAGTTATCATAAATTTGTAGATATTTTTCATTTAATTTTTTTTACAAATACACTTGAATTATTTGTAGAGAACATTTGTTTTTTTACAGAAAATCTGTATTTTCAGGAATTATAAATCTAAGTATACTCTGGGTTCTTATAGGGAATAGAGTTGTAATAATGATGGTCAAATGTCTGTTGAAATCAGCTTTGTGACAAAACAAGATTTCTTCGATAAACTTATTATTTTTACTTTTGGCATAAAGTCTTGTTCTTTCTCGATCTTTGCCATAGTGAAAGGCTGTATAATCAAAATACTCTGCAAGTAAATCTATAATTTTAAACTGGATGATTTTTTGGGTAAAGGAGATGTTAAGGTTCTTACACACAATTCCTATGAGCAGAGCTCTAAGGTCCCAAAAGAGACACTTAAAAGATAAAAAACTATATTAAAAGAAAAATTAGGGATGATTTACAAAAAGCTGTAGCTGACTTAACACATCTAACAATACATAGCTGTATAACATGAAATTATTTTGTATGTGGTTAATATTTTAAACTCTCGGCAGTTTTCATTTTCTATTATTCTATTCTTTTTTCTCTCTCTTTTCTTCTTCTTCTTTTTCTTCTTTTCCTTTATCTAACTATAGATATACTGAATTTAAATTAATTTAAGTTTTATATAGTGAATATTATCTAATATAAAACAAAATATGTTTTCAAAAAAAAAAAAAAAAAAAATACATATTTTGGTAAATATTTATGAAAACTTTATTTACTTTTTTAAATATTGAAACTCACTATAACAATACTAGTTTTTATTTGCCTTAAATGAAATTAGAAAAAGAAAATAATATTATTAGAAAAAGAAAAAAAAATATTAAAATAACATAAAGATTATTTGCATGGAATATTCTAGATTCTAGATTATAAATTAAGTTAAATACACGCAGTAATCAGTAGGTATAAAAACCAACATATTTTCAAACAACTCCACAGTATTGCTAGCGCAAATAACATTTAAAACTAAAATAAAATAGAACGATGAAGTTCTTTTCTTTAATTTTCGGCCTATTGGCCATTATACTTGTCCTACTGGCTCAATCTGAACAAGCTAATTTAGAGGATACTAATTTTGACCAAATTTTTTCTGATTTACTATATAAATTTTATTTGAAAACCGACAAAATAGTTGATGTTAATATATCCATTGCTGATTTGAAAGAAAAAGTGTATAAATTGAAAGAAGAGTTAGAAACTGCTACCAATGAAAAGAAAGAACAAATTAAAGATGATCTAGAAAAAGTTCAGGCTGATTTGAGTGCAAATAGAGATGAGCTAAAGGAAAATCTAGTTGAATTAGAAAAAGCAACTAAAGATTCTATAGAAAATGTTGAAGCTAAATTGAAGGAAATCGAGACTACGCTTAAAGAAATGGTGGCCGAATTAAATGAAAGGGGTGCGGAATTATATGAAGGTGTTAAGGCTGCTTTAGAAAAAAAAATTGCTGACTTAAAAAATGCAAAAAATAAGGCACAAGAACAATATATAAACTGAGAGAAGAGAATTTAGCATTGAAAAATAACAAAATAGCTAATGATAAGGAATCCATTGCTGATTTGAAGGAAAAAGTGTATAAATTGAAAGATGAGTTTGAAACTGCTGCCAACGAAAAGAAAGAACAAATTAAAGATGCTTTAGAAAAAGCTGAGGCTAATTTAATTACAAAAGAAGCGGAGCTAAAAGCCGAGGAAGCTGAATTGGAAAAAATAGCTAAAGACATTTTAGGAAATACCAAAGCTGAATTGGGTGAAGAAGCTGAGGCTGCTTTAAAGGATACTGTACATGAAAGACCAGAGTTGCAAAGAATTATATCTGAAGTGAAAGATAAGGTTACTGAATTGGGTGATAGTGTAATAACACGGTAGAAAAGGACATGGCTTGATAACAAGTATTGTCAGAAATAATGTCAGAGACACACTTTTGTTTAATGTTTTATTATTATACTTTTTACTTATCTTCAATTCAGTTAAACTTTTAAATAAACCTTTGATTGTCTTAATGCAATAATTTTTCAGTTTTTATCTTTTTTTTTTAGCAATGTTCGGAAATAAAAGTTAGGGAACGATTTACATTCCATAATAAATGGAGAGAATACAAAGAAAGACACCGTCACGTTTCTCTAGCCTATTATTATAAAGGACTTGAAGTTTTCTCATACTGGAGATGTGATAATATCCAAAAAGCTCAAACTCGGAATATATATATATATATATATATATATATATATATATATAATATGCTTTTGCAAGAAGTTTTATTATTCTATATTGAGTCGCCCAGAGCGTTCTTAATTTTATATAAATCTGAATCAGCAGTGAATCTATGTGGCTTGACCAAGTTAATTTACGAATATTATTGAACACTTGGTACAGTGTTCATTCTTTACTTTGTGAACAATTTCAATAGTCTGATTATTTAGTAATATGTTATAGCTCGGAATAGGCTCCGATTTTTTTGAGACAATTAGGGAATCTACCGTTAACGCTGAGGTTATAGATATGATTGAAGCGATGTCAAAAAACATTTGAAACAGAAGGACCATCGTCAACATCGTCAAAAGCAGTGTACTAATGATATATCCGCTTTGTCATCAATTTTGGATGACCACATATCTTGTCATATTGTTGTTTTATGAATTTTATGAAAATCGAACTTCTCGTTTCTTGAAAATGTTAATAAAAGCCAAACTACCTTTAAAATATATTTCTAATTTTTTAATTATTTCTATATGTACACCTACACAAAATGATTTATATTTTAACTCAGATGACAATGGGAGTCAAGAAAAATTTTTTTCGATAGATGTAGCCCATTGATAGAAAAAGTAGAAAAATTATAGCCAAAAGATTTTCGAAGAAAAATATTTATGTGGGTCAATGTCAATTTGAGGCGAATTTTTTTTTTTAACAATTCTAAAATTTAATTTGACTTTCATTTTTTAATAACAGTATATTATGATAGTGACATTTTATCATTCATTTTGGATAGCTACGTGTTTTCCCATTATAATATGATAATTTGCATGAAAATCGGAGTTATAGTTTCTTTATAATGGTAACAAGAAAGGAATTATATGGAATGAAAAATGTGTAATTGTTTTAGATTATTTTTATATATTTACCTCACATAAAATTATTTATATTTAAACGCAAAGAGTGTCAAAAAAATTTAGTTTTTCGATAGATATAAATTCAAATGTTTATACAAAAAAAAAAATTTGTATGGATTAAAGTCAATTTTTATCTTTTCAAAATTATGATTTAACTACATTTATTGATTAAAATATTAAGCTGTGTAACACAAAGGTGACGAATTTCATAAAAGAAATATCGAGGTATATTATCCAATAAAGATGTATCTTCTAAACTATTTCGGTATATAAATATAACGACAGAATGATTTCGAGGGGTAAGAAAAAAATTAAAGTGTTAAAATTAAAAATCTCCAAATAATTTTAAATTAAAATCGATTTATAAGTTTTGGATCAATTTATTCAGATGAGAGTTTGTATAATCCTATCGAGAAAATTCCAAGGTAAACCAGGATATAATAACCGATTAATAAGTTCGGAAATTTTCAACATCGAGTTCTCATGGTAAAGAAGTAAATCAGAAGTGCTCCAAAAGTATACAAAATGGATCCAAGTACTGGACATACATAAACAAGATAATAAATTATGTTCTGAAATAATAATATAACATTTACCTTAATTTTTGGAGAAATTAGAACATTTTTAATTTTGTTGAAATTTTTTTCCGCACACGTTAGACTCAACGGGAAAGTACAATAGTACTTTACTATTGAGACCTTTTTAAAAAATTCGAACCACATTCCACCTTTCCTATTATTAAAAATGCTTTCAAAACGATTAACTTTTTTTTAACCCAACGTTTTATAATCATTGACGATGAAGGTCCTTATATTTAAAAGGCTATAATTCATGAAATGTTCCTTAACATCTTCTTTAATTAATAAATTGATTGATTGATTTTCTCTTGTTAGATTTTTTTTTTTATTTTATTAAAGTAAACAAAATTATAACTTTCACTTTAATGTCCTCTATATCGAACCCTAACCGCAAAAATGCCGTAAGTGCAGAATACAAAACTTCGCATGAGAAGCATTTTTGTTGATTACACATTGTTATATACAGGGCAACCAAAAATATACACAATATTTTTTTCCTGGGCTTCAAATGAACCAAATTGTTAGTTATTTAACCGTTTCAGACAATTTTAAGAATTTTGGCATCGATTTGTTACATCATATTTTTACATATTTTGGATCTTACAGTATATATTGCCATATTTTCATAGGAATTCCTTATTTTATATCATATTTCTGCATATTTTATACTTATAAGCATAATTTAATATATTACACTAAAGATCATATTTTTATATATTTTAAAATATGAGTTTCGAAAATGTTGTCGGTTACGACATGTTTACAAATATATAGCAGACGTAATACACTCTTTGTTAAAGAATTTCCCGGTGTGAACTAATATATATATATATATATATATATATATATATATATATATATATATATATATATATATATATATATACATATATATATATATATAACAATATTTTTAAAATGCACATATTATTTGTAAAGGTACTATGAATGTCTGAATGTTGTTGAAATATAAACAGAGCTGTAGAGACAATTACCGTTTACAACTTGTCTATGGTCCTTCGAGCTGGATGCTAGTTAATGACAATGCAATAACACCCCCAGCGAGAAAAAGAAGTACTAAAGAGTCCTCCACTTCGCATTGCACAGCGAGTCATTGAACACCAGGATTTATTTTCTCCCTGCCAAAAGAAACGAGTAAGCCTTACACATAATGGAATCGGTAATGGTATTTAAAATAAAGTGATATTTAGTTTTGTTTAAAAAAAAAATATAGACTACCTTATCTAAAGACAATTATAATAAGACTAAATGTTTTTTAGCTCTTTAAGTCTCAGGTTAAAAAATATTTTTATACTCAATGAGAAATTTTAGCACACCTAATAAGTGAGCGATTAACAGCTTCTACTCCAAATGAAACGGAAGCAAGAATTAATAATAGATATTTTAGAAAGAGAAACCGCTGCTCTTTGAAAACATTTTTAATAATAGGCAAGGTGGAATGTGGTTCGAATATTTTTGGAAAGGACGGTGGAGGCTTTTAAAAAAGTAAAATTATATTGTATTTTCCCGTTGAGTCTAACGTACGCGGAAATAATTTCAACAAAATTAAAAATGTTCTAATTTCTCCAAAAATTAACGTAAATGTTATATTATTATTTCAGAACATAATTTATTATCTTGTTTATGTATGTCCAGTACTTGGATCCATTTTGTATACTTTTGGAGCACTTCTGATTTACTTCTTTACCATGAGAACTCGCTGTTGAAAATTTCCGAACTTATTAATCGGTTATTATATCCTGGTTTACCTTGGAATTTTCTCGATAGGATTATACAAACTCTCATCTGAATAAATTGATCCAAAACTTATAAATAGATTTTAATTTAAAATTATTTGGAGATTTTTAATTTTAACACTTTAATTTTTTTCTTACCCCTCGAAATCATTCTGTCGTTATATTTATATACCGAAATAGTTTAGAAGATACATCTTTATTGGATAATATACCTCGATATTTCTTTTATGAAATTCGTCACCTTTGTGTTACACAGCTTAATATTTTAATCAATAAATGTAGTTAAATCATAATTTTGAAAAGATAAAAATTGACTTTAATTCATAAAAATTTTTTTTGTATAAACATTTGAATTTATATCTATCGAAAAGCTAAATTTTTTTGACACTCTTTGCGTTTAAATATAAATAATTTTATGTGAGGTAAATATATAAAAATAATCTAAAACAATTACACATTTTTCATTCCATATAATTCCTTTCTTGTTACCATTATAAAGAAACTATAACTCCGATGTCACTATCATAATATACTGTTATTAAAAAATGAAAGTCAAATTAAATTTTAGAATTGTTAAAAAAAAATTCGCCTCAAATTGACATTGACCCACATAAATATTTTTCTTCGAAAATCTTTTGGCTATAATTTTTCTATTTTTTCTATCAATGGGCTACATCTATCGAAAAAAATTTTTCTTGACTCCCATTGTCATCTGAGTTAAAATATAAATCATTTTGTGTAGGTGTACATATAGAAATAATTAAAAAATTAGAAATATATTTTAAAGGTAGTTTGGCTTTTATTAACATTTTCAAGAAACTAGAAGTTCGATTTTCATAAAATTCATAAAACAACAATATGACAAGATATGTGGTCATCCAAAATTGATGATAAAGAGCCTATAACATTAGTACACTACTTTTGACGATGTTGACGATGTTCCAAATTTTTTTTTCATCGCTTCAATCATATCTATAACCTCAGAGTTAACGCTAGATTCCCTAATTGTCTCAAAAAAATCTGAGCCTATTCCGAGCTATAACATATTACTAAATAATCAGAATATTGAAATTGTTCACAAAGTAAAGAATGAACACTGTACCAAGTGTTCAATAATATTCGAAAATTAACTTGGTCAAGCCACATAGATTCACTGGAGATTCAGATTTATATAAAATTAAGAACGCTCTGGGCGACTCAATATTTTACACCATACAGAATAATAAAACTTTCTGCAAAAGCATATTTAATTCCGAGTTTGATATATTGTTGTGAGCTTTTTGGATATTATCACATCTCCAGTATGAGAAAACTTCAAGTCCTTTATAATAATAGGCTAGAGAAACGTGACGGTGTCTTTCTTTGTATTCTCTCCATTTATTATGGAATGTAAATCGTTCCCTAACTTTTATTTCCGAACATTGCTAAAAAAAAAAGATAAAAACTGAAAAATTATTGCATTAAGACAATCAAAGGTTTATTTAAAAGTTTAACTGAATTGAAGATAAGTAAAAAGTATAATAATAAAACATTAAACAAAAGTGTGTCTCTGACATTATTTCTGACAATACTTGTTATCAAGCCATGTCCTTTTCTACCGTGTTATTACACTATCACCCAATTCAGTAACCTTATCTTTCACTTCAGATATAATTCTTTGCAGCTCTGGTCTTTCATGTACAGTATCCTTTAAAGCAGCCTCAGCTTCTTCACCCAATTCAGCTTTGGTATTTCCTAAAATGTCTTTAGCTATTTTTTCCAATTCAGCTTCCTCGGCTTTTAGCTCCGCTTCTTTTGTAATTAAATTAGCCTCAGCTTTTTCTAAAGCATCTTTAATTTGTTCCTTCTTTTCGTTGGCAGCAGTTTCAAACTCATCTTTCAATTTATACACTTTTTCCTTCAAATCAGCAACGGATTCCTTATCATTAGCTATTTTTTCTTTTTTCAATTCAAAAGCCTCTTTTCTCTGATCAATTAATGTTTCTTGTGCCTTATTTTTTGCATTTTTTAAGTCAGCAATTTTTTTTTCTAAAGCAGCCTTAGCATCTTCATCTAATTCCGCACCCTTTTCATTTAATTCGGACACCCTTTCTTTAAGCGTAGTTTCGATTTCCATCAATTTAGCTTCAACATTTTCTATAGAATCTTTAGTTGCTTTTTCTAATTCAACTAGATTTTCCTTTAGCTCATCTCTATCCGCACTCAAATCAGCCTGGACTTTTTCTAGATCATCTTTAATTTGTTCTTTCTTTTCGTTGGCTGCAGTTTTCAACTCATCTTTCAATTTATACACTTTTTCTTTCAAATCAGCAATGGAATTCTTAACATCAGTTATTTTTTCGATTTTTAAGTATAATTTATATTGTAAATCAGAAAAAAATTGGTCAAAATTAGTATCCTCTAAATTAGCTTGTTCAGATTCAGCCACTAGGACAAGTATAATGGCCAGTAGGCCAAAAAGTAAAGAAAATAACTTCATCGTTCTATTTTTTTAGTTTTAATTGTTAGTTACTTTAATTGCGCTAGAAATACTGTCGAGTTGTTTGAAAATATGCTGGTATTTATACCACTAATTGCTGGATGTATTTAACTTAATCTAGAAGTTTTGAGTCATGCAAGTAATCTAGAATATTCCATGTAAATAATCCATTAGTTATTTTAATATTATTTTATTTTTCTAACTTCATCTAAGGCAAATAAAGACTAGTATTATTATAGTGAGTGTCAATATTTTAAAAAGTAAATAAAGTTTGCATAAATATTTACCAAAATAGGTATTTTTTTTATAAATAAACATATTGTCTTTTATAATATTAGATAATTTTCAATATATAAAACTTTAATTAATTTAAATTCCTCATATCTATAGTTAGATAAAGAAAAGAAAAAGAAGAAAAGAGAAAAAAAGAATGGAATAATAGAAACCAAAACCTGTGGAGAATTTAAAATATTAACCACATACAAAATAATTCCATATAATACAGCTATATATTGTTAGATACGTTAAGTCAGCCATAGCTTTTTGCAAATCAACTTTAAGTTTTCTTTTTTTCTTTTTTAGTTGTCTCTTTTGGGACCTTAGAGCTCTGCACATGAGAATTGTATTTAAGAACGTTAACATCACCTTTACCCAAATTAAATTGCATATCCATAAAATCAGTCAGTTTAAAATTATATATTTACTTTCAGAATATTTTGATTATACAGCCTTTCACTGTGGCAAATATAGAGAAAAAACAGGACATTTGACCATCATTAATGGATCCTTAGATTTATAATTTTTTCTTCCGGCTATCCTCAGTCTGTCGGGGTTTTCAGAACCTAACATCACTATTAGCGTAACAAATAGAAAAGTTTCATAATGCCTTAAAAAAAAATATGCAAGTATAATATAATATCACTATTAGAACCCTAGTTGGATATATATAGTCAGATATTTGACATTTTTCCACCCATAGATTTAAAGCTACTCCTATGACAATTTCGTGCTCGATAATCTAATAAATTGCCCCTTTTAAGTAAATCATTAAATAATCAACCACAAGATATATATATATATATATATATATATATATATATTATTAACATTCCTCTTTTATATTTAGTTTAGAAATTCATTCATTCATTATTTAATAAATTTAAAATATTCGCTTATAATTGCAAGAAAATTAAGGTTAATAAATGATATTTTTTTTATAAAAGTGGTAAGGAAAAATAATATCTAATAGAAAATTATAAATAGTTAGTAATATATTTAACAATTTGAAATTATATATATATATATATATATATATATATATATATATATATATATATATATAGGGATGGATGTATGTAGAAAACATTAAGTATATAAGAAGTTAAGAAATTATTATGTAGTCACTGAACTCTAGTTGAAACGAAAGAAAAGTTGAATAAAAATAAACAAATAAATGAAAGGCTAGTATTTAAGTTGAATGAAAATTGTGATAAAAAAAGTAACAATAATATTTGATTTGTTCGACTCTTTCAAGAAAAATAAAAATGTGAAGTCAAACAACGATAATAAAATTGATGAATATATGTGTAGTTGAAACAAAGTAATTAAAACTAAATAAAAGTAAATAATAAAAAAAAAATATATATATATATATATATATATATATATATATATATATATTGCCTTAAAGGCCTTTGATGATTGAAGTGATTGTTAAAGTTGTGGCTGATATGTATATATAATTTTTCTGAATTATTTTGTTAAAATTTTGTAACATTTAAATTTGCTTATTTAAAATTTTGTTAATAAATACATATTTATTTTACTAGGTTTAGTATTATAGGTCAAAAAAAATTTTAATATTGCAAATAGTTCTAATAGAAAAATAATTGTGTATTGTAATTGGGTTTGGTAGAAAACAGATGCCTAGTGCCTTCTTGAATTTACTGTCAATAGAAAATTACCAATTATTTTCCTTTTTACACATGATATTAATATAACTTACCTCGGGTTAATGGGTTAATTTTTCCTAGAACAAGAATGGAGCTAGGAATTTTAAAAATTTTCTAAACCCGATAAATAAACTATATAGTATTTTCCTTCTTGTGTGCTATATAATACAAGAAATATATTTATATCTGAAGAAACCATTTATAAATGTCTTTATAATAAAATATTTGATAAGATTCACAGATTCTTACCTCAGAGTATATATTTAATAAATAATTCGAGAGGAAATTTTTATTATTCGGAATATTTATGGGAATGTGACACAAATGATGAAGGTTATTGATTGGTAAAATACTTAATAATTTATGAAATTTTGTTAGATCCACAGAATATAAACTTTATACACCACAATGCTTTTTGAAAATAGCCAGGAAGTTGAATCGATTAAAAACACATGAATATTTGTATAAAATAGTTCGAATAACACGTAGTCAATTAGCAGGTTTAATTGCAACGATTGTAATTGCAATTTTCCCGAATAACCATACTCAAATAAAAGGTATAATTACAATGATTGTAATAAAACTTAAGGGTGTGAAGATAGCTACGAAAGTTAGCTACGTTTTTTAATTTTATGTTACCTAACAGTTCTCTCACTCAAAGACTGTTATGTTAGCAGAATTTGATTATTTTCAATTTTAATAACATTTTTAAAAATGTTAATGACTTTTATTTAACAAAATAGATTTAGCTGCACTTTTGTTTACATTTTTGAAAATGTTAATAGCATTTTTATAATATTTTTTAATTAAAATTATTATAATTTAAATGTTTGAATAAAAAAAAATATATATATAATTAAAAACTATGATTTTTAAACTACCTTATGTTTCAGAAACATGTGTTTAAAATTAATACTTTTACACATTTTTATTTTTGAAAAAATCTTAATATGATGATCCAATTGATGATCAAAAAATTATCATAGGTTTTGAGTAATAGAATTTTGAAAATTTTGAAAAAATTCATTTTCTCATATAAGGGCCCAAATTAAAAAGGTGCTCTATTTAGACTTAGTAGGCTCGAAAGCTATTATCTTAAGGATTTCAGAGCAGAAAAGATAATATTAACATTGATCATAGGTTTTGAGAAATAGAATTTTGAAAATTTTGAAAAAATTCATTTCCTCATATAAGGGCCCTATTGATGATCAAAAAATGGGTCAAAATTAAAAAGGTGCTCTATTTAGACCTAGTAGGCTCGAAAGCTATTATCTTAAGGATTTCAAAGCAGAAAAGATAATATTAAGATTGATCATAGGTTTTGAGTAATAGAATTTTGAAAAAATTCATTTTCTCATATAAGGGCCCTATTGATGATCAAAAAATGGGTCAAAATTAAAAAGGTGCTCTATTTAGACCTAGTAGGCTCGAAAGCTATTGTCTTAAGGATTTCAGAGCAGAAAAGATAATATTAAGATTGATCATAGGTTTTGAGTAATAGAATTTTGAAAATTTTTAAAAAATTAATTTTCTCATATAAGGGCCCTATTGATGATCAAAGAATGGGTCAAAATTAAAAAGGTGCTCTATTTAGACCTAGTAGGCTCGAAGCTATTATCTTAAGAATTTCAGAGCAGAAAAGATAATATTAAGATTGATCATAGGTTTTGAGTAATAGAATTTTGAAAATTTTGAAAAAATTAATTTTCTCATATAAGGGCCCTATTGATGATCAAAAAATGGGTCAAAATTAAAAAGATGCTCTATTTAGACCTAGTAGGCTCGAAAGCTATTATCTTAAGGATTTCAGAGCAGAAAAGATAATATTAAGATTGATCATAGGTTTTGAGTAATAGAATTTTGAAAATTTTGAAAAAATTAATTTTCTCATATAAGGGCCCTATTGATGATCAAAAAATGGGTCAAAATTAAAAAGGTGCTCTATTTAGACCTAGTATACTCGAAAGCTATTATCTTAAGGATTTCAAAGCAGAAAAGATAATATTAAGATTGATCATAGGTTTTGAGTAATAGAATTTTGAAAATTTTGAAAAAATTCATTTTCTCATATAAGGGCCCTATTCATGATAAAAAATGGGTCAAAATTAAAAAGGTGCTCTATTTAGACCTAGTAGGCTCGAAAGCTATTATCTTGAGGATTTCAGAGCAGAAAAGATAATATTAAGATTGATCATAGGTTTTGAGTAATAGAATTTTGAAAATTTTGAAAAAATTCATTTTCTCATATAAGGGCCCTATTGATGATTTATTGTTGGCAAATGTATAGGAGATTGACAAATTAATCTAAATGGTACTTTAAAAATAGTTAATAACAAGAAAATTTTCATTTAACCAAAAAATAATTAAAATGGAAAAAAGTCATCACCTCCACATTGGAAATTAAAATTACCAATTTTGGTTAAAAATAAACTCCAATACTGATGATACATGTGTCAAGAAATGGCACATGCAAAATAAATTGAGTGCTTTTTTTGTACATGTTGTGTGGTGAACTCTATCGTATTGCCCGTTATTTATATATGCACGCACGATCGTTTACTCACTTACGTTTGAAGTACACTTAGGCCTCGATTTGAGTCCTCTCAATTTGCGTCGTTATGATTTTGTTTATATACAACATATTTTTTCTCTCTGGAAGTTAAAGTAACTTAAGTAACCGCATGTGAGCTTTCGAGCTTACTAGGTCTAAATAGAGCACCTTTTTAATTTTGACCCATTTTTTGATCATGAATAGGGCCCTTATATTAGAAAATTAATTTTTTCAAAATTTTCAAAATTCTATTACTCAAAACCTATGATCATTCTTAATATTATCTTTTCTGCTCTGAAATCCTTATGATAATAGCTTTCGAGCCTACTAGGTCTAAATAGAGCACCTTTTTAATTTTGACCCATTTTTTGATCATGAATAGGGCCCTTATATGAGAAAATCAATTTTTTCAAAATTTTCAAAATTCTATTACTCAAAACCTATAATCAATCTTAATATTATCTTTTCTGCTTTGAAATCCTTAAGATAATAGCTTTCGAGCTTACTAGGTCTAAATAGAGCACCTTTTTAATTTTGACCCATTTTTTGATCATCAATAGGGCCCTTATATGAGAAAATTAATTTTTTCAAAATTCTATTACTCAAAACCTATGATCAATCTTAATATTACCTTTTCTGCTCTGAAATCCTTAAGATAATATCTTTCGAGCCTACTCGGTCTAAATAGAGCACCTTTTTAATTTTGACCCATTTTTTGATCATGAATAGGGCCCTTATATGAGAAAATCAATTTTTTCAAAATTTTCAAAATTCTATTACTCAAAACGTATGATCAACCTTAATATTATCTCTTCTGATCTGAAATCCTTATGATAATAGCTTTCGAGCCTACTAGGTCTAAATAGAGCACCTTTTTAATTTTGACCCATTTTTTTTTTTATCATCAATAGGGCCCTTATATGAGGAAATGAATTTTTTCAAAATTTTCAAAATTCTATTACTAAAAACCTATGATCAATCTTAATATTACCTTTTCTGCTCTGAAATCCTTAAGATAATATCTTTCGAGCCTACTCGGTCTAAATAGAGCACCTTTTTAATTTTGACCCATTTTTTGATCATGAATAGGGCCCTTATATGAGAAAATCAATTTTTTCAAAATTTTCAAAATTCTATTACTCAAAACCTATGATCAATCTTAATATTATCTTTTCTGCTCTGAAATCCTTAAGATAATAGCTTTCGAGCCTACTAGGTCTAAATAGAGTACCTTTTTAATTTTGACCCATTTTTTGATCATGAATAGGGCCCTTATATGAGAAAATTAATTTTTTCAAAATTTTCAAAATTCTATTACTCAAAACGTATGATCAACCTTAATATTATCTCTTCTGATCTGAAATCCTTATGATAATAGCTTTCGAGCCTACTAGGTCTAAATAGAGCACCTTTTTAATTTTGACCCATTTTTTTATCATCAATAGGGCCCTTATATAAGGAAATGAATTTTTTCAAAATTTTCAAAATTCTATTACTCAAAACCTATGATCAATCTTAATATTATCTTTTCTGCTCTGAAATTCTTAAGATAATATCTTTCGAGCCTACTAGGTCTAAATAGAGCACCTTTTTAATTTTGACCCATTTTTTGATCATGAATAGGGCCCTTATATGAGAAAATGAATTTTTTCAAAATTTTCAAAATTCTATTACTCAAAACCTATGATCAATCTTAATATTATCTTTTCTGCTCTGAAATCCTTAAGATAATAGCTTTCAAGCCTACTAGGTCTAAATAGAGCACCTTTTTAATTTTGACCCATTTTTTGATCATCAATAGGGCCCTTATATGAGAAAATGAATTTTTTCAAAATTTTCAAAATTCTATTACTCAAAACCTATGATCAATCTTAATATTATCTTTTCTGCTCTGAAATCCTTAAGATAATAGCTTTCGAGCCTACTAGGTCTAAATAGAGTACCTTTTTAATTTTGACCCATTTTTTTATCATCAATAGGGCCCTTATATGAGAAAATGAATTTTTTCAAAATTTTCAAAATTCTATTACTCAAAACCTGTGATCAATCTTAATATTATCTTTTCTGCTTTGAAATCCTTAAGATAATAGCTTTCGAGCGTACTAGGTCTAAATAGAGCACCTTTTTAATTTTGACCCATTTTTTGATCATGAAAAGGGGCCCTTATATGAGAAAATTAATTTTTTCAAAATTTTCAAAATTCTATTACTCAAAACCTATGATCAACCTTAATATTATCTCTTCTGATCTGAAATCCTTATGATAATAGCTTTCGAGCCTACTAGGTCTAAATAGAGCACCTTTTTAATTTTGACCCATTTTTTGATCATCAATAGGGCCCTTATATGAGAAAATGAATTTTTTCAAAATTTTCAAAATTCTATTACTCAAAACCTATGATCAATCTTAATATTATCTATTCTGCTCTGAAATCCTTAAGATAATATCTTTCGAGCCTACTAGGTCTAAATAGAGCACCTTTTTAATTTTGACCCATTTTTGATCATCAATAGGGCCCTTATATGAGAAAATTAATTTTTTCAAAATTTTCAAAATTCTATTACTCAAAACCTATAATCAATCTTAATATTATCTTTTCTGCTTTGAAATCCTTAAGATAATAGCTTTCGAGCTTACTAGGTCTAAATAGAGCACCTTTTTAATTTTGACCCATTTTTTAATCATCAATAGGGCCCTTATATGAGAAAATTAATTTTTTCAAAATTCTATTACTCAAAACCTATGATCAATCTTAATATTATCTTTTCTGCTCTGAAATTCTTAAGATAATAGCTTTCGAGTCTACTAGGTCTAAATAGAGCACCTTTTTAATTTTGACCCATTTTTTTTTATCATCAATAGGGCCCTTATATGAGAAAATGATTTTTTTCAAAATTTTCAAAATTCTATTACTCAAAACCTATGATAATTTTTTGATCATCAATTGGATCATCATATAAAGATTTTTTCAGAAATAAAAATTTTTAAAAGTATTTATTTTAAACACATGTTTCTGAAACATAAGGTAGTTTAAAAATCATAGTTTTTAATTATATATATATTTTTTTTTTTATTCAAACATTTAAATTATAATAATTTTAATTAAAAAAATATTATAAAAATGCTATTAACATTTTCAAAAATGTAAACAAAAGTGCAGCTAAATCTATTTTGTTAAATAAAAGTCATTAACATTTTTAAAAATGTTATTAAAATTGAAAATAATCAAATTCTGCTAACATAACAGTCTTTGAGTGAGAGAACTGTTAGGTAACATAAAATTAAAAAACGTAGCTAACTTTCGTAGCTATCTTCACACCCTTATAAAATTTCTACTGATTATTTATTATTTAAATGTATGTAAAATAAAAAAAACCGTTTCACTGTCGAATAAAAAAATTTATAAAAATTTCTCTAGTGTAGAGTCGACGTTACGACGTCCGGAATATATATTACCTCGGGTTAGAGTTTTATTATAATTATAATAGTTAAATTAAATATATTAGTTTTCCAAATTATTATAGTTTTTTATGTTTCCTTAAATTTACACATGTCCTCACCATCTTTTTGTATGTGTGTATATGGATATTTCATTGCAAGTTTAAACCCCAACATTTTCATCTTAAACTAGTAAATAAAACGAGATGATCTATAACTTAAAAACAACATTCAACGATTAAATCTAACAGAAACAACTTAACGATGTCCGTCTACTCTTAGAACACCAATACATAAAGTGCTAATCGTATGTCTGTACCTAATCGAAAAACTTGAAAATATTTTAATTAAATTAAGCCCTCAATATATATATATATTATTTTTAGAGAGGAAAACTATAAACAAAATATATTACATGCTTGACTAACAGAGCCTGTATGGTGTTTCATTCACAGACTAAAGAACCTAAATATTTATATAATTTGATAAATTTCGCTAGATTAAGAAGAGGTAAAAGTATTATTTCCCCCTTTCGTAGAAATCTGGTATTAGAATGGCACTTTTTCATTCGTCTTTGAAATGCAATTTCACAATTCAAAATTATTGCAGTGTAAAATGGGCGTCATGTTTCAATGTGGTAGAATTACAGATTGCAACTGGTTAATAATTTTGGGGCAAGTTAGAGCGTCGGGCAGTGGTCCCAAAACGACGGTTGGAAATAATTAAAATTTTGCTTCAATCCAAATATCTCTTAAACTAAAAGAAATATGTTTTTTCTAGAGATCATTGTGAAAAATTTATTTTCAATCAAATCATAAATAAAATTTTGGCGATTTTTTTTTAAATTAGAATTGACCAAATTTGGAGTTCCACGCCCTGCCACCAGACCTGCTAGATCCTGCTCCTACAAATCAACTAGAAAAATCTCAGCTCTGCCCATGTGAAATTTTATTTTAATATCTCCGACGGTACACAAGTTACATATTTATTTCCAAAAAAGCGTTTTGGTAACACTGGGCGTCGTTAACACTAATGTTATAGATATGGCTGCAGCGTCGCCCACCAGCATCCTATTCGAAGGACCAAAAACAAGTTCGGTAGTAGTACTTGTTGTCTCTATTATATTATCACGTTTCACTTTCAGCCGGAGATCTCCATACAATAACATTTAGGCTTCAGTTCTACATCTTTATGTAATCAAAGGTTAGCTTCAATCTTAAATAGTCACATCTTATCTTCAAACCAAAGTCATTCTAGTTAGTGACTAAGCTTCAATCCTAGATCTTTCTACAGTCAGACTTTAGTTTCTTCCATGTATTTTTATATAAATATTTTCCTAGTTTCCTTATTTTCTAGATCTGTCCTATTTCTTAATATAATCAATGTAAAATATTAAAAACTCTTGAACAATTTTATAAACATTTAACATGCAGTTGAATATTTGTATTAAAATTTACTATTGGTAATTTCAATTAATTATAGTAATTAATGCTTTACAAACTAAATTGCACAATTATAATTAACTATTTCAGTGTTTCCTCCTTATTTTATATTTCTTAAAATTTAAGAAAATATTGTATATTCTGTTGTTAACTGAGGAAATAATTAAAAATATTTCAAAGGTATAAATTTAAACGAGTTTGAGGTAAATTTTAATAGTTTACCGACAGAATATTTTAGATGTTTTAAATAAGGAATAAAACCGAATAATGATAAAGTAAAATGTTCTTAATTAAATCCAGTACAAATAATAGAAGTTGTTCTTAATGAACAGTGTTGCTAGGAGATGAGAAAAAGAGATGCTAAATTGAATTTTAAAAAATATCAGAAAAGGCTAAAATGCCTTCTCTGACATTTTTGACTAAAAAGTCCTCTTCGCATTGCAAACATGCTTCCATTTTACACAGCTAGTCATTGGATACAAGGACTTATCTTCTCCCTGCCAAAAGAAGCGAGTAAGCAAAGACTTGCACTTAATTAAATCGGTAATGGTATTTAAATGGAGTGACATTTACTTTTGTTTAAAAAAATGTAAAGATTACCTTATCTAACGACACTTAAAATAAGACTAAATGATTTTTAGCTCTTTAAGACTCAGGTTAAAAAATATTTTTATACACAATGAGAAATTTTAGCACATAATAAGTGAGCGATTAACACTTTCTACTCCGAATGAAAGGGAATTAATAATAGATCTTTTAGAAAGGGAAGCCGCGGCTCTTTGAAAGCATTTTTCACAATAAGCAAAAAAGTCTCAAAAGTAAAGTACTATTGCATTTTCCATTCTATTCTAATTTCTCCAAAAATTAACGTAAATCTTATATTATTCTTTCAGAAGATTCTGTTGTTTATGTATGTCCAGTACTTGGATCCCTTTTGTACACTTTTGGAGCACTTCTGATTTACTTCTTTACGATGAGTTTAAAAACTCGATGTTGAAAATTTCCGAACTTGTTAATCGGTTATTATATCCTGGTTTACCAAAACTTATAAATCGATTTTAATTTAAAATTATTTGGAGAGTTTAACTTTAATTTTTTTCTTATCCCTCGAAATCATTCTGTCGTTATATTCAGACACCAAAGTAGTGGTTAAAAACACAAATGGCCAATTACATTAAAGATTAACTAATATAATTTTTAATTAACATTTAATCTAGAAGTGCAAAACTGGCTCTAAGCACTTAGGTGCTTTAAAAAATTAAGCCTAGTTTAGTTTCTAGTAAAGTTTCCACTAAATTTTGATCAGTTTTGAAGTTATCATAATAAATTAAGTTTTTTTTATATTTTTAGCTATTTTTCTTTCAATCTTTTTATAAATACACTTGTATTATCTATAGAGAACATTCGTGTTTTTACAGAAACTCTGTATTTTCGGGGATTATAAATTTAAGGATCCCATAAAGTAATAATGATGATCAAATGTCTGTTGAAGTCAGCTTTGTGAAAAAACAAGATTTCTTCGATAAACTTATTATTTTCACTTTTGGCATAAAGTCCTGTTCTCGATCTTTGCCAAAGTCAAAGGCTGTATATTCAAAATAATCTATAATTTAAACTGACTGATTTTATGGATTTTTTGGGTAAAGGTGATGTTAAGGTTCTTACACACAATTCCTATGAGCAGAGTTCTAAGGTTCCAAAAGAGACACTTAAAAGAGAAAAAACTATATTAAAAGAAAATTTAAAATTGATTTGCAAAAAGCTGTGGCTGACAACGCATCTAACAATACATAGCTCTATTTCATGGAATTATTTTGTATGTCGTTAATATTTTAAACTCTCGACCGTTTTTGTTTTCCATTATTCTACTCATTTTTCTCTTTTCTTTATCTAACCATTGATATGCTGAATTTAAATTAATTAAAGTTTTATATAGCGAATATTATCTAATATTATATAACACAATATGTTTTTTTTTTTTTTAAATACTTACTTTGGTAAATATTTATGCAAACTTTATTTACTTTTTAAAATATTGAAACTCACTATAACAATACTAGTCTTTATTTGCCTTCGATGAAATTAGAAAAAGAAAATAATATTAAAATAACTAATAGATTACTTGCATGATTCAAAACTTCTAGATTAAGTTAAATACACCCAGCAATTAGTGGTATAAATAACAACATATTTTCAAACAACTCCACAGTATTGCTAGCGTAATTGAAGTAACTAACATTTAAAACTAAAATAAAATAGAACGATGAAGTTCTTTTCTTTACTTTCCGGCCTATTGGCCATTATACTTGTCCTAGTGGCTCAATCTGAACAAGCTAATTTAGAGGATACTAATTTTGACCAAATTTTTTATGATTTACAATATAAATTTTATTTCAAATCCGACGAAATAGCTAGTGTTAATTTAATAATTGCTAATTTGAAAGAAAAAGTGTATAAATTGAAAGATGAGTTGAAAACTGCTGCCAACGAAAAGAAAGAACAAATTAAAGATGATCTAGAAAAAGTCCAGGCTGATTTGAGTTCGAATAGAGATAAGCTAAAGGAAAATCTAGTTGAATTAGAAACAGCAACTAAAGATGCTATAGAAAATGTTGAAGCTAAATTGAAAGAAATCGAGACTACGCTTAAAGAAATGGTGGCAGAGAAAAAAATTGCTGACTTAAAAAATGTAAAAAATAAGGCACAAGAAACAATATCTAAACTGAGAGAAAATGAGCTTAAATTGAAAAACGAAAAAATAGCTAATGATAAGGAATCCTTTGCTGATTTGAAGGAAAAAGTGTATAAATTGAAAGATGAGTTAAAAACTGCTACCAAAGAAAAGAAAAAACAAATTACAGATGCTTTAAAAGAAGCTAAGGCTAATTTAAATACAAAAAAAGCGGAGCTAAAAAAAGAGGCAGCTGAATTTAAAAAAAAAGCTAAAGACATTTTAAAAAACACCAAAGCTAAATTAAAAAATATCGAGGCCATGCTAAAAGAAAAGATGGACGAATTGGAAAAGAAGGGTGCTGAATTGGGTGAAGAAGCTGAGGCTGCTTTAAAGGATACTGTACATTCATTATCGAATGAAAAAACAAAGCTGCAAAGAATTATATCTGAAGTGAAAGATAAGGTTACTGAATTGGGTGATAGTGTAATAACACGGTAGGAAAGGACATGGCTTGATAACAAGTATTGGCAGAAATAATTATTATACTTTTTACTTATCTTCAATTCTGTTTAACTTTTGAATAAACCTTTGATTGTCTCAATGCAATGAATTTTCAGTTTTTATCTGTTTTTTAAGCAATGTTCGGAAATAAAAGTTAGGGAATGGAGAGAATACAAAGAAAGACACCGTCACGTTTCTCTAGCCTATGTACATATCTAATAATATTATTATAAAGTACTTGAAGTTTTCTCATACTGGAGATGTGACATTATCCGAAAAGCTCATAACATATACATATATATATATACATACATATATATATATATATATATATATATATATATATATATATATATATATATATATATATATATATATATATATATATATATATATAATATGCTTTTGCAAGAAGTTTTATTATTCTATATGGTGCAAAATATTGAGTCGCCCAGAGCGTTCTTAATTTTATATAAATCTGAATCTGCAGTGAATCTATGTGGCTTGACCAAGTTAAGTTACGAGTATTATTGAACGCTATACCAAGATTCTATACCTTGTGAACAATTTCAATAGTCTGATTATTTAGTAATATATTATAGCTCGGAATAGGCTCAGATTTTTTTGAGACAACTAGGGAATCTAGCGTTAACGCTGAGGTTATAGATATGATTGAAGCGATGTCAAAAAACATTTGAAACAGAAGGACCATCGTCAACATCGTCAAAAGCAGTGTACTAACGATATATCCTCTTTGTCATCAATTTTGGATGACCACATATCTTGTCATATTGTTTTATGAATTTTATGAAAATCGAACTTCTAGTTTCTTGAAAATGTTAATAAAAGCCAAACTACCTTTAAAATATATTTCTAATTTTTTAATTATTTCTATATGTACACCTACACAAAATGATTTATATTTTAACTCAGATGACAATGGGAGTCAAGAAAAATTTTTTTCGATAGATGTAGCCCATTGATAGAAAAAGTAGAAAAATTATAGCCAAAAGATTTTCGAAGAAAAATATTTATGTGGGTCAATGTCAATTTGAGGCGAATTTTTTTTTTAACAATTCTAAAATTTAATTTGACTTTCATTTTTTAATAACAGTATATTATGATAGTGACATTTTACCATTCATTTTGGATAGCTACGTGTTTTCCAATTATAATATGATAATTTGCATGAAAATCGGAGTTCTAAAGTCAATTTTTATCTTTTCAAAATTATGATTTAACTACATTTATTGATTAAAATATTAAGCTGTGTAACACAAAGGTGACGAATTTCATAAAAAGAAATATCGAGGTATATTATCGAATAAATCTATTATCTATTTAAATACCATTACCGATTTAATTAAGTGCAAGGCCTTGCTTACTCGCTTCTGTTGGCAGGGAGAATGTCTCTAATGACTCGCTGTGTAAAATGGAAAGAAGTTTGCAATGCGAAAATAAGGAAACTTTAGTACTTCTTTTTCTCGCTGGGGATGTCATCAGAGTTGTCAGATTTTCTTGAGCCTCTGTCGCCAAAATGTTAATCAGAATTCGTCAAAAATCGCCAAATTAAAATTAAGTGAAAATTATAAATAAAAGAAACATTATTTATGTATGTTAAATTATAAATCAATTGAATATATACTCCAATCATAAATTAAATCTGTTTCAGCACGATTTTAAATGTTTTTATATTTTTGTTTGAAAAGTTACTCATTGGTCACACTAGTTAACTTGTTTACAGAATTATAGTAATATTTTTGCCAGTTTAAAGCTTTGTTTATTAGCGTTTAAATTATATTTGATAATAAGAATTCATTATTAGACACTTCAATGTAATCTTGTTGTTTATATTGTTCAAATTCAAAAATTAATCCCCGTATTCACAAACCAATTTTGAATTTGAAAAACATTTTAGAGACAAAATTTATATGAAAAGTTTGATTTAAAATGCTTTTTTAATTTAAAAGTTGTTTGTGAATGCGGGGGTAAATTAAACTCTTTTTTTAACCTTTCAAAATAAAATACCTAAAAAACGAGCGCTTTTAAAAATGGTTAACACCATTAAATTCAGCGTCGTCGATTTAGTTTAACCCATTGGGTGCCACATTGTTAAAAAAAAAATAGTCTCATTTCCGAGCATAGTGTAATTGAATAAAAAAAGTACAACTTAATATACCACTTTTCTGAAATATAGCCCGTTTTTATGTCAGCAACTTTTAAAATTTGTTGGACTTTATTATATTTTTTAAAAGAATAATTTTAACACTATGTAATAATATTGGTCCTATTAAACTTATAAATTGTTTTAAGGAATTTATTTATTCATGAACGTTTACTTTATTGTGACCAAAATCATTAATATCCTTAATATATTGATGATGGAAAACAAATGATCAAACATTTAATACATAAGTATTGTAAAATATATTTTTGGGGGATAAAATATTATAAACTAAGTTGAAGCTATTAATAATGGATGTCATTGCATTAACCAGCATCCGGCTTGAAGGACTATAGACAAGTTACAATCGGTAATTATCTTTCCAAATAATATATGCTTTTCAAAAAGATTACTTTTTTTAAACCCAATGTAGTCATTGACAGTGAAATTCCTTTTATTTTTCAAAAGGCTATAATTCATGAAATGTTCCTTAACGACCTCTTTAAATAATAAATTGATTGATTGATTTTCTTTATAGGTTTATTAAATTTTTTTATTTTATTAAAGTAAACAAACTTATAACTTTCACTTTAATATCCTTTATATCAAGACCTAACTGCGAAAATGTTGTAAGTGCAGAACACAAAACTTCACAGGAGAAACATTTTTGTTATTTATTACACATTGTTATATAGGGTGATTCAAGTAGAGATATTTTTTCAATAGCCTTTTTTTTTGACAGATCACGTGTGAGACGTGTCATGCTGTCATGTTATTTTTGTTTATTATTGTTTGGCATTTCATTATGGAAAGACTTACGCCTGAACAATGTTTACAAATGGTTTAACTTTATTACGAAAATTCACGTTCTGTGAGGAATGTGTTTCGTGCACTTCGCTCAACTTATAGTCAACATAATCGGCCTACTGAGCGTACTATACGCAACACCATCACCCATTTTGAGACCCAGCATTCATTATTGGACAATATTGGACCGAATAGACCACGTCCAGCACGCTGTGAAGAAAATATAGCAGCCGTAGCTGAGAGTGTACACGAAGACCGTGGAGAGTCGATTCGGCGCCGTTCGAAGCAACTCGGACTGACGTATAGAACGAGTTGGCGCATTTTACGTCGAGATCTTAAATTGAAAGCGTACAAAATACAGCTTGTGCAACAACTGAAGCCGCTCAACCTTTCCAAGCGACATCGATTCGCTCTATGGGCTCTTGAAAAGTTCTAAGAAGATCCGACGTTTTCGAGGCAAATCTTGTTCAGCGATGAGGCCCATTTCTAGCTCAATGGGTATGTAAACAAACAAATTGCTGCATTTGGGACGAAGAGGAACCTGAAGAGATTTAATAACTGCCACTTTATCCAGAAAAAACAACGGTTTGGTGTATATTTCTTTAAAAATGATGCCGGTGCGAACGTAACCGTCAATGGTGACCGTTATTGTGCCATTATAACCGACTATTTGATGCCTGAAATTGAAGCTCGTGATTTCAGAGATATTTGGTTTCAGCAAGACGGCGCCACTTCCCACATATCGCATCAATCAATGGATTTATTGAGAGAACACTTCGGTGAGCACATAATTTCACGTTTTGGGCCGGTCGATTGGCCACCAAAATCGTGTGATATCACAAAGTTAGACTTTTTCCTGTGGGGATATGTAAAATCTAAAGTTTATGCGGACAAAGCCGCTTCGATTCAGGCCTTGGAGGAAAACATCACGCGTGTCATTCGTCAGTTACCAGTCGAAATGCTCGAACGAGTCATCGAAAATTGGAATCAACGGATGGACCATCTGCGACGTAACAACGGCCAACATTTGGTAGACATAATCTTCAAAAAATAAATGTTCTTTCAAATGATAATAAACATTCCCCATTAAATTTGAATTTTCTGTGTTTTTTTTTTTTTTTCTTTAAAAAAGTAGGGAACCTCGAAATGGATCACCCATTATATAGGGATATGAAAAATATGCAAAATGAACCAAACTGTTAGTTATTCATCCGTTTCAGACAATTTTAAGAATTTTGTCGTCGATTTGTTACAGCATATTTTTGCATATTTTCATACTACAGCATATTTTTGCATATTTTAGACATTACAGCATATTTTGCCATATTTTCATAGAAATTCCTTATTTTAGAGCATATTTTTGCAATTTAATTAGCACATTTTTGCATATTTTTTACTTAAAAGCATAATTTTTTATATTATACAATACGGATTTCGAAAATGTTGTCGGCAACGACATGTTTACAAATATATAGCAGACGTAATGCCCTCTTTGTTAAAGGATTTCCTGGTGTGAACTGTAATAACCGTTATGAATCATTTATTGGTGGTCATTATTTATTTTATTCCCAGATTTTAAGGTGTGATCTTGTCGTTTCATTCACAAATAAGTACATTGCATACACTCGTATGTATTCATATAAATGTATATTTTTTTATTAATTTTAATTTTATTATTTAAACAATTGATAACAAGTTTTGTTTAATTTAGGTTTTTTTTTTTTGTAAAATTTTAATTGAGATGTGTTCTACGTTAAAATTAATATCAGTCGAAATGAACGTGTATTAATCATACCCGTCATTTCAATCACGTTTTTTACAAAATACACTCATCATTAAGTACGTTCGTTTACCCAAAAATTTATACTGTACAGTAAAAATGTTTACCGGATTTGCGTTCGCGTACCCAAAATCCAGTAAAGAGAGAAAAAATTTAAGGAGAAAAATTACAGTTTAGAATCTGAGTATTTACAAATTTTATTAGCAGCGGTGTCAGAATGATAACTTTATCATATTTTTTTATGATTTATGACTTAAAGACTAGCGACGATTAGTTTTATTTAAAAAGACAAAGATTCACGACAAAAAAACACCTCTACATTCAAATAGGAAGCATGTAAAAGTACTTATTCCTCTACTATTTGTTTCACTTAACTTTCCTCCAGTATAACAAATAGAGTAATAAACGGTTATTCACTAGGTCAGATATAGATATGTGATCTCACACATTGTTTTTTTTTTTTTTTTTTGTCATTCATGTACTGCTTAGAACGGTAAGTCTAACTTTTGTTCAATATTCTTTTATAATATATTTTGTTAAGCTAAGTTCACATTAGACAAATATTTCCTTCAATTTTTGCAACTAAACACAGAGTTGATTTTCTGTTCACATTACGCGCATTTATTTGACATTTTTTGTTTGATGAAATGGCTATCAAATATCGTAAAATACGAGAAAGGGATTAGATGCAAATTATTTACTCAAAATTATTTAATTAAACCTACAACTATCATAAATTTATTTGACGTCAATTATTAAATTAATTTATAACAAAATAGTATTTTTTATTTTGCCTAGACTTTTTATTTTCCTTTGGCAAGTCACATGCAATCGTGTTGATTTTTACCCAGCTACTACAAAATAATTGTTTAATTATTATAGTAATGAAGACTAACTTTATTTGTATTATTTTTATTAATTTAATATAATTCATTTTATTAATCTAATTCAAGTAAACATAAAAATGAATTCCTGAATAGAAAAAATTTGAGTTTAATCTAAAAGATTAAATTATTATATTTTAAGTTAAAAACGGAATTCAAATTATTTATTATTCTTAAAAAGGAAAAAAAGAAGGCTGATTTTATTTGTGTTAAAGCTTTTAACGACTGAATTATTTATATTCTTTAGTTAAAAACAGAATTCAATTTTTGTTGTTTTTTGTTAATATTATTTAAAAAATGAACATATAAAATAAAATGCATGTTTTCATTTAGCTGTCGCTGAACTATTTTTGCTAATCCGCCGCCGCCGACAATTTTAAATCGACTTCGTCTCTATTTTTTGCACGCTAAAATAATGGCAAATATCTTCACACTTATCACATTTTTCACTCATTTTTTTGTTTGACCAAAATCAGCTGTTTTTTTCTTTTTTTTTTTTTTTTGATTCGTAAAAATACTTGTTCACATTAGATAAATACGTCGCAAAGCAGCTCTGGGTAGATAAACATCCACCGCGTCATCGTCATTATCGCTTAAGGGCGATCAGGCTATACTTTGTTTTTTGCTTTCGAGAGTTTTGCGTCTCACTCTCGCATTAGCTAATGCTATACACGTCGCATAACTGTACCTCGTTACGGTTCTCCGAGGCTTTGCATTAGCCATATGTTTTTACTTTAAATCAGAAAATTATATGGATTAGCGTGGTGGAGAACCAAACAAAACTCAATTTTGATCGTGAATAGGAGTCGATTTTTTGGATTCCTGCTTTCTGCGCGAAGGTGTAGCTCGAAGGCATCTTTCGGAGGATGAGTATACCGTGGCCAAATAATTCTTCTTCAATGGTATATTGCTGTTGAGGTAATTTAAAAATCGATCAAACAAACAAAAAGACATTAGACACAACAAATTTTTTTGCAAATTTATTTAGCTTAAGATTGTTACTGAAAATCGATCACTCAGTTTGAGTATTGAAAGAGACCTTCATAAAGAATACATAAAAAAATACCTCGAACTTTTACAACTTATAAATTGAAAAGTTTTATATCCAATAGATATATAAATACAATAATCATACAGATATAAAAAGTTGTTTTCTAATAGTAGGGAGTTTAACCATGTATCATCAAAATAACAATTTTGATGTTTTTTATAGCAAAATTATGATTTTTCATTGCTCAAAGGATGATGTTTTGGCCTAAAAAAAAAAGGCAAATGTTCGTTTATATTTATAAAAAAAAAAAGAAAAAATTAAGTTTTTATTCACCGAAGTGCATATATTTCTATAAAAACTGTGCTGTTTTTTATTTGTTTTTATGTTTATTTATTTGCAATCAACTGTCGTATTTATTTTACTGGATTTACAAATTTCCCGCTCGCGTACTTTTTTTTGTTTGCAAGTGTTTTTGAGAGTAAAATCTTAAATTTACTCAGTAAAAACTCAGTTTACTGGAAAAGTAAAAGAATGGACCTATTGTGTTTTAATAAAAAAAACCAAACCAATATTGATTTAAACAACAAACAATTCAACATAATGTTAATTCAATTAGAATAGAAAAAATTATTTGCGGCTTGTTTTATTCATTCAAATAAATTGAATGACAAATTAAGAAAAATATAAAAATAAATAAATAAATATTCTTTAATTCCTTAAAAAATGTCTGAAGACTCATTTATTTTATTGATATGTAAAAAATAAAAATATTATTGATATTTTTTATAATAGCACACGATAACTTTTAAATTCATTATATAATTTGTAATTGGATTAGGTTTCATAATACTTTATATATTTGAAAAACAAATGCGCCTACAAAATTTAAATTTTCACAATTTATTGCAATAACTAGATTATACAGTTATAGTTGACAGATAGATTTACGATATATCAGAGTGTAATTGACTATGAAGTTACGTCACAATTTTGTTTTTTTTTAAGTTGCTACACACTTATAAGTATAATTATTATAATCATATGTAATTTATTTTAATTTTACTTTTATTCTCATGTTTACAGTTTTGTTAACAATAAGGGAACAATTACTAAGATGTGAATATTTAGATGATAGGTATTATTTGGTAATTGTTTAGGACAAAATAAAATTGTAGGAAGATCTCTAAATTTTCTAATTAGGAAGCAAATTACGGCATTTGACTTTCGTAATTACCCCTCAGAGTTTGACTGTATTTATAAAAAAACTGAAGACCACAAAAAAATTCTTTAAAATTGTGAAAAGCTTGTTATTTGCAGGTGTAAGATATCTGGCCAAAATTTATTTTTATACAATGTAGTTAAAATCACCATTCTAAAAGGTATTAATAATTTTCCAAAATAATAGCAATTTTAAAAAATAAACAATTTAAAGAGGTTTAAAATTTCAAAAATATGTTGTACCAATTTTCAAAATACTTTTTCTTGCTGCAATTCTGAGTTTGTAGGAAAGAGAGAGAGAGAGGAGAAGAGAATAATAAACTTTTACATTCTCTTTACCTTTCACGCCTTCAAACTCAAACTTGCAACAAGAAAAATTGATGTGTGTGAACCTTGACTTAGTATTCATTTTTGAAAGCTACAATTAAAAAAAAATAATAAAAATATAAAAAATAAAAAATAAATGTTTGTCAATTTTCAAAAATAGAAAGATAAATTTTCAACAAATGATAATAAACATACATCTACGATAGTAAAAAATTAATTTAGAATAGCTTTAACTTCATGGAATGGCCATCTTATCCACTGGATCTAAATATAATTAAAAAAGAATTTTGCAGAATGATATTTTACTACTTCAAGTCATAAACAGAGATGAGTTATGGAAAATAGTACGGGATGCTTGGTACTCAATATAATCAGAAACATGTAAGCCATGGATTCTTCGGGGCTATATAACACAAAGGATATTTATCTAAATATTGCTAAATATTCCTCCCTTGAACGATTTTTGTGTTAGTATAACAAATCTTTTCAAATGAACTTATTTACTTTCTGGAAAAATATAAACACTTTTTTAAAATGTTAACTATATCTCCCCTTTATCTTACTTAATCTCATCAAATGTTATGCTTTATCAAAGGCTGACAGAGGTTATAAACTTTTTTGAAATCTTTGTATTTTATTTTTTAGGAATAAATAAAAAAGAGCTCACGAGGCGAACCTATTTATTTGCTCGTAACTGTATATTTTTGCTTGTTTCGCTATATTAAATTATTACGTTTGTTGTAGTATCTTTTATTAGCCGTAGTATCTTTTATGGCCCATTGGGTTTGGTTATATAAATTAAAGACAAATAAATATTGTATTTATTAAAAAATAATAATAAAAATAAAAAAGGAATATATATGACACAATTTACACAATTTTGATAACAATTCCCTAAATATAATTTTCCCTTATTGTAATGTGGCAACGATTTTTTCGTTTCAAAAAATCTTTTATATTTTAAAAAAATTTTCTCTGAGAGAAAACGGTATTGTTTCTTTATATCATGCAATCAGATATGTTATGAAAACCTATAGTTTTCAAATCGAAGAGGTTCGAAATGTTGTGATAAATTTCGATTGTTTCAAAATTATTTTTGCAACAATGCTTTATTTTTCTTTTATATTATACAGCCTATGTGAAAAATAATAAAAAATTAAATTAAAAAAGTTAATTAAGCGCAATGTAAAACAAATATGTAATAAAATCTAATAAAAATTGATTAAAATCTAATTTGTATCAACAACGAAAACGACAAATCGAAATCGTTTTCTATCACATACCTGAATAATCCTTTTAAAAAATGGTTTCAATTTAAGGATAACAGAACGTTTTATTTTTAGAAGCAAAGGTCCAATTTTCAATGAATCTGCAGCATCGTTCCGGTAGAATTTATCTTTGAGGACAGCGGTCTTATTGATAAAGAAATCTAACTTTAGAAAATCTCAGAATAGCCTGAAGTCGTTAATTTGTTAACGCACGATCTTGGAGACGATTTAAGTCACCTCCGCAAGTTTATGTGACGTACATCGTGCCATATATATATATATATATATATATATATATATATATATATATATATATATATATATATATATAAAGTATATATATATATAAAGTATATATATACAAAGTTATTCTCCAGGACGTCAAGTTTTCTCTCAAAAGGACTTTAAAGTTTCGAAAAATATACAAATTTTATATATCCACGTACACAATGCGGATGTCAAATCCATATATATATATATATATATATATATATATAATATATATAAATTTCTATATTTTTCGGAACTTTAAAGTCCTTTTGAGAGAAAACTTGACGCCCTGTAGAAAAATTTTGTATGTAGTTTTATTATGTATGAGCTCTAGTTTGATGCATATACCGATTTTTTATGTGTGATAAATTTTTGGGAAATTGTTACACGGTGTAATCAGTTGTCAGATCACTCATATTTTTAAACAAATTCTAGGCAATTAATATTAAAAATTTTAAACATTTATAATTTTTAAATTAAAGGAGATTTCTGTAATATTGTTTCTAACTAAAAATATATATTTTTTAATTTTTCTCACAATTAATATAATTTCAATTTTTAAATAAATCTCTATTTTACGCTGCCAAACAGTATTCATTTATCACAAATTTTAATTGTCTTACTTTATATATACATATTTTTTATAATCACAGCTGTTATGAAACACAATTTTTTAAATATTTCGTGATTAGGTCTACAACTTAAAATAATTCTCAAGTAGTTATAAGTCATTAACTGTATATTTTTTTATTTAATTTGTTAGGAAATTATATTTTACTAAACATGCAATTACATACAAAATAAATCAATATTTATCATATAAATATTGATTAAACCAACATTTTATAACAAAATATTTGTATAAAATTATAAAAAAGAAAAGAATTTTTGAAAAAGATTATTATTAACGCAAAAACTAAACTTACAACAAACTACATAAATAATGAGCAAAACAGAAAACTTTCCGTTTCCAAAAAGCTGAATGCATTTATAATACATTTTGCTGTTTATATATATATATATCAAGATTTATCTTATTGTTATAAAGAATACACCACTTTAAATTAACAACCTGTTACTAACTACATATGTTGTTTTGTTACTTACTTAAGATTAAATATTATTTATATAAAAAAAAATTTAATTTGATGTCATTTATTTTTTCTGTTTTTTAATTAAATTAATTATAACTAAAATGCAGTTGTAACAAAATATTTTCCTTTTATACCCTACACCACCATAGGTGGTTGCGTTTGTACTGATGTTTGTAACGCATAGAAAAAGTTATCCAACACCCTCCAGAATCACTATATAAATCGATCTAACGATGTCAATTCAATGAAATTTGGCACATGGGACTTTTATGATATAAGAACAAAGTCTATTGATTGGTCCATTATTTCAACATAAATGTCCCCCCGAAATAGAGTTTAAACACTCAAAAATGCCTTAAAAATAAGAATATTTTTATGAAATTCGATGCAAAGAATTTCTCTACAAGTATCAATCTTTGTACCAACTTTTATGAAGATCGGTTCACAATTGACCATAGCTCCCATATAAAAACATCTTCCGAAAATCACTTTAACGTGTATAAATCTCATACGAATGTTAGTATTAAGTTAATATTCGACACAAATAAGTTTTATGTAAGTAGAAACAACATTGCCAAATTTTATAAGAATCGGTTCATAATTTACCATAGCTCCCATATAAACCCACTTCCAGGAACCGCCCTAAAGTGTATAAAATCATCTAGATACTAACATCTACGTATTATTCTGTATTTATATATTTTATTTTACATTTAGTAAATTAGGCCACAGGTGTAATATAAGTCCCCTTCCTGAATTTTTATGCTCGTACACAATGGTGTAGGGTATCATATAGTCGGTCTTGACCGACTATGTCTTTCTCGTTTTATATTTTATATATTAAGTTGAGATTAACGCAATACTTATTTCATAATTATAATTGTGTCAAATATTTGTTTAATAAGAAAATTGCAATTTGATTGGCTTTAAAAAGCTATTGTCAATTTTAAAGTAACGTTGTTTGTAATTACATTCAACATAAATGAAAAAAATTTTAAATTGCATTTTCATATAACTTTATATTATTGATAAAGATAAAATTAAGTGCACTGAGTTCTAATAACTATAAGTGTTACTTTGATTAAACATATGACTAATATGAGGGGAATTTTCAAATAACTTTAAAAATTAGTAGTTTGCTACTAATATTTAGAGTTAAATATATAAATGTAAAGTTAGTACACATGTTAGATTATGTCGAAATGGAATAATAGTATCTAGAGTCATGCATATAATTAAATGTATCATCGCTGTTAGCTAATAGTTTTATATGTTTTTATTTTGATTAGCGTTTACAAGTTTCATAAAGATGTTTTAATTGCTGGCACTTCATTAAAAACATTCTAACAGAATTAATTCTATGTTTGAAATTACAATAATTTTCTTAGAATTTTTTTTATATTATACAAGTAAAATTTAAAGACTACAAAGTAGTTTTATCGGCATTCAAGTCACATGCTATTCGAGTATTACACCAAGAAGCGATTTTTCCGCTAACTTTTTTGAAACCTTTTTTTTTAATTTTATTAAAATATTTGAAATATTCATAACTTCAAAAACGCAAACAACTTCAAATGTAACTGAAAATACAATTGTTTCAAGTACAAATTATAGGTAAATTGTAATTGTGTGTAATAGATTAGTGAATGTAATCATTACACCCAAGTCTGAATTACAATTATAAATAATTGTAATTGAAAATTTTCAACTAATTATTTACAATTACATGTAAAGTAATTTAATTGAAAATGTAATCATTACCCCCCAAGCCAAATATTTTATATATTATAGAAATAAGTAAAGAAATCTTGACATAACAATAAGAAATTGTTTACGTTGAAGTTTCAAAAATGTCAGAGAAAAAATCGTCTTAAATATATTTTTTTTTTATTTTATTAAAATTGTTAAAATATTCATCTCAAAAAAACGCAAACGATTTTTTATTTTTAGTTCTAGTTTCCTTTATTTTTTTTCTTTAACATAATAAATACTAGGCTTGCGGGAGATTACATTTTCAAATAAATTACTTTACATGTAATTGTAATTATTTAATTGAAAATACAATTACAATTACTTGTAATTGTTTCAAGTACAAATATCAGGTTAATTAGTGAATGCAATCTTACGCCCAAGCCTAATAAATATTCTAGGTTAAGTTAGGTTAAAAAGACCGGCGTCTTCACGCCTCCACCTAGAGACCATTCGGTCCATTGTGATCCCTTTATAGATAATAGAGAAAGCTGATAGATAAAGAAAGAGAAAAATCTTAGTAGAATATAGCTAAAGATTGAAAAGAAAGATAGCTAAATATAAGAAAAAATAAGAAAGGTGTGGAACCTAAGACCCATCAAACCAACCCTGACTACCTCTAAGCCACTTTATTCCCATTATGAACTCTATAAGGTTGTCGAGTTCTTCACCCGCAACCTCCTCTAGTTCGTGCAAAATATGGCTCCCAAACCACTTTAGTCTACTTCGCTGAAGCCCTACACAGTGACAGAGTATATGCTCCACTGCCTGTAGCTCATCCACATCATCGCACGTCCTGCAAAAATCTGACGCTCCAGTGTCCCACTTATGATCCTTAAATTTACACGACTCATGCCCAGAAGATGCTTTGAATCTGCTGGTTTAAGACTAGGCTATAACGCTCTAAATAACCTGCAGTCCGATCTACTCCCCAAGCATCATTCGTTCTACCTATGGTCCATTCCCTTATGGCCATGAAATATGACCAAATCGGAATCCTACCCGATACCCCCACAAAAGACCTGTCCAACTCCGAGCCCTTACAAGCTAGCTCATCGGCTATTTCATTACCAAGAATATCGCAGTGAACAGGAACCCAACAAAGTCTTATTCTGTAGGCATCCATTAGCCATTAACCTGGACCTTATACAGTAACTTGTCATTGCCATCAGTGCTGCCTGACTGTCCACATAGATAGTTACCTCAGTGTCCCTCTCAACATTCTCCTCCAGTAATCCTAGGGCCTTGTAAATGCCTAGAATTTCTGCCTGGAAAACGCTGCAACTATCAAACAATGTAAAATATCATTTGATATCTGTTCCCATGAAGTAAACACCCGCCCCCGTGCCCACTTCCATATTCGAGCCATCCGAGAAGATATCACACCTTCCGTTTAACTTCTCCGCTCCAATCAAGAGGTCCCTACTAGGGATTTCAATAACGGGAGTAGCCTCGAAGTCAATTATAGTACCTACATAGTCCGTTTAGGAGGCCGAGGATAATTTTTGACCATTCAACTTAACTTCATTAAGTATGCTAGGATGCCCTGCTGTCAAGCTCCCTATTAAACCCAATTTCTTCAGTCTAAATAAGCCCCGCACAGCCATACCTCTCACGAATTCCTCAATTGGAAGAAGGTGGAGAATGATGTCCAGTGATGCCTGATGTGTACTTCTCGCGGCATCCGTAATGCCAATTGAAGCACATCTCTGAACTTTAGAAAGAAGGTTCCTATATGTCCCTTTCCTCAACGCCTCCCACCATACCGAACATCCATAAGTGAGTATAGATCTCACAACTGATGTACATATCCAATATACAATTACCGGTTTTAGACCCCAGTTATTCCCTATAGAGCTCTTGCATGCGTAGTAGGCATTAAGCCCCTTCCTGGCCCTTTCCTGAGTATTTCTCCTCCAAGACAATTTGCTGTCCAAGTAAACGCCCGGGTATTTGGCCTCCCTCGACAAACTGAGCTCCGTCCCATTCAGAACTGGTAGACTAAATGTCTCAACCTTATATCTCCTGGTAAACAGAACTATTTCAGTCTTTTCAGGGTTGACTCCTAATCTATTACTATTTGCCCATTCGGAAAGTTCTCGCAAGCCAGATTTCATGACCACGCTGATCGTGGGTAGAAATTTACCCAGACCAACAATACTATATCGTCAGCGTAGGCTACGATCTTCCCTCCCATGGCATCGAACTGTCTCAATATGATGTTCATTGCCAAGAGCCACAATAATGGAGAAAGAACCCCCTCCTTGCGGTGTGCCCCTTGTCACAAGATTCTTTATGCATGTGTCTCCCATGCTCGAGTTGATAACCCTGCTGCTTAGCATCAGGGTGATCCACTAGATTAGGAATACACCAATACCAAACGAAGCAAGTGAAATAAATATTCTATTTAAATTTCAATTTATCTTTAAGCTACTTAAAAATCTAACTTGAATAATTCCGTTACTGGGATTTACACAAAACTGAACTTATTTAAATTTGATTTGCACGTGACTACCTCAGGTCTACAACTGAGATTAACGCTGATATAATATGTGAGATAACGCCGGCAGAAGAGAGTGGCAATTTTGTTTATATTATGTTAAATCTTACCCCAGGTCTACAACTGAGATTAACGCTGATATAATATGTGAGATAACGCCGCCAGAGGAGAGTAAACATTTTGTTTATATTATGTTAAATCTTAAATAAGGGGTACACGTATTCTAATAAATCCTATAAGATATTATTATTTTCAATCAGTTACAGAGTAAACATGTCGTTTTTATTTAAGCAATTCGCACTTTTTTAACACAATTTTTATAAAAATGATTCTTAACAAGTAAAACAAACACTAAAATGAAAAAATTTTACAAAATAACATTGTTTTTCAATAATTTCCAAAATACACATGCACACACACAAGCAAACTTTCGTGTATGTGTATGTTTTTGACAGTTCATCTTATAAGATGGTTGTGTAGAGAAATCTCATCACAACAGTCTCATAATACATCTTATAATACTAATATTTGAATTTACACGTGAAATAACACTCTCTGACACAAAAATCTTACATATTATGTTACGTCTAGACGGGCTGTAAATAAGAGATACGCGTTTTATAATAAATCCTATATAATCATTATTTTCAATCAGTTACAGAGTAAACATGTCCCTTTTATTTAATAAATGCCGACTTTTTTAGCACATTTTTTATAAAAATATTTTTTGATATGAAAATAATCATTAAAAGAAAAAATTTTACAAAAAAAAAAACATTCTTTTTTTAGTAATTTCCAAAATATACATGCACACACACATACAAACTTTCGTGTATGTATATTTTTTGGACAGTTATATATATACAGTTATAAGATGGTTATATAGAGAAATCTCATCACAACAGTCTCATAACAGCCCGTCTAGACGTAACATAATATATAAGATTTTTGTGTAAAAAAAGTGGGAATTGCTTAAATAAAAAGGACATGTTTACTCTGAAACTGATTGAAAATAATATCTTATATATATATACCCCTTATTTAAGATTTAACATAATATAAACAAAATGTTTACTCTCCTCTGCCGGCGTTATCTCACATATTATATCAGCGTTAATCTCAGTTACAGACCTGAGGTAATACATCTTATAACACTAATTTTTCGCTAAAGGTGGGGATTTTGAATTGCTTTTACCGACTGAATTTTCTGTTTGGCGACATGACGAAATTTTAAATAAGGTGTCGATATGTTTGGCTAATTTTAAAGATTTTATTAATAGGCATTTGTGGAAAAAAACTACTAAATTTTCTTACTAGAAATATATTTTACAATACTTTTATAGTAAATGTTTGATAATTTGTTTTCCATCACCTTTCAAATATATTAAGGATATTAATGATTTCGGTCACAATGAAATAAAAACGTTCATGAATAAATTAATTCTTTGAAACAATTTATAGGTTTAATGGGACCAATGTTGTTATATAATGTTAGAACTAGTATTTTAAAAAATATGATAAAGGTCAATTAATTTTGAAAGTTGTTGACCTAAAATGGAGCAATATGTTAGAAAAGTGTATTTAAGCTGTATTTCTTTTTATACAATTATTATTAGCTACCGCAATTATCGTTGGCTTTGTTGAAGCTGAATTTACATTTATAAATTATACGAAATTTGAAGTAATAAAAATTGTACAACACTTTTAACATTTTACTTAATTTTTTAGTATATCTTTAAAAATCCAAATAAAATTAAAATTTTTCGATTTTTGGCAATTACTGATTAACAATTTGGCGACAGAGACTCAAAAAAATCTGACAACCCTGTCGACATGTCAAATAATTTTCTCAGAGAGCGAATTTGACACTCTCTGACAACAAAAATCTTATATATGCTGTTATGTGTCATGACTAGAAAATTGACGTGAAATTGACAAAAAGAAGTCAAAAAAATCTTTCGATTATTTATTAAAATTATGTATATGAAATTGAAAAAAAGAAATCATGAAAAAAATATTAAAAAAATCATGTAAATTATAGTATTAATAATTTTCATATTGTTTAATTCCAATATTTAATAAAATTTATTGATTATTTTTATTTTTTGTTTAAAATTTCTCTTTTTTTTTTTTTTTTTTTTTTGTCAAGTAATTTCTTTCGAACGTGACATTTTCATTTATGAAAGATGGTAAATGTTAGATGTTGCAAGTGTGAACAAATATTTCACATTTTCAACATCTTCCATACATTCCCTTAAGATGTACGCAAGTGTGAAAACGGTATATCCCAAACAAAAAATAACGATTTTTTTAATTTAAAATGTAGAATATTAAATTTTATGAAAAATTACGCACAAACAACATAATAATATTTTAACATAATAATATTTTAACTATATTTGGCTGTGCCGAATCTTATTTACCTCTCACCCGTGTTGAAATGTGTTATATGAAAATGAAATACGTTATATTGGATGTATGTAATTACAAATATATTTACCTATACTATATCAATGTAAACATTAAAAACTTAAAATAATTTGCATTTTCATATAAAGATGCCATTATATTACGGATACAGAAGTTTTAATAAATCTTTATTATTTGAAAGTAGGTTTCGAAATATTCGATTTCAAGGTCAAAATTACACATTTTAACATGTAAAAAATTGTTGTTTGTTGCATATTTTGCTATAACAGTCACGCAAAAATATAATTTTATATAAAATAAAAAAAATAAAATAAATAAACATAAAACAAATCAATGAACCATAGATGATGATGATTGTCTGTGTCTAGCCAACTTTTTTGGGCAATAAATAATTATTTAATTGATTATAAAAAGTTAATTGACTTGTTAACTGCATGTGTTGCCGTTCATTTTACAGAGATCTACCGAACGTAATCGATCATAATTTTGTAAATGATTAATTTGTTAACCGCATGTTATTTAGTGACTGGTAAGTCGATTTTGATTATGGTCGAAAAACCATGTTCGTTGCCAAAAAACTATTATTTTGTGGTCGATTTTTACGAGCCAATTTTATGCTAAAATCGACTTTTAGCCTTCGATTAATCGAAAAATCAACCGTGCACAGTGAAGTAGTTTTTTGTACAAATATTTTTTTTATTTATTTATTTAGTAGTATTTTAAATTCTTTCTTTTATAATAAATTGTAAAAATTTCAAAGGAAAATTTTAAACTTTCCAAAAAATAAATATTGGGACAAGTTTTTAAAAGATTAAAAAATCTGTAAAAATACGATTCAAGAAATTATTTTTAAAAACAACTCTAAATAGAAGTTATATATAATCTACATTCGTTAAACTATTCTAAGAAATATTCTAAGATAGAAATTGAGTGCAGTTGAGTAGACATTACGACTTCAATACGCCTTCATTACGGTCTAGCAGAAAATATTCCGGACTCAGTTCTAATTGCAGTTTTATAAGTAATACACTGCCAGCCACTTGAATAAGGAATCACATTTTTTTAACTTTAATTAAGTATATCTCCTAAAGTTCAGTACATATTTTGTTATATTAAAATTATGCTTTTATTTAAAGACATGTATTTCTATGGTACTTTTTCGTGTGTCACTTGAATAAGGAATATTTTAAAACTAAGCAAACTGTCATTTATTTTTAAATTTTAGGTTATAAAAATTAAAGTTATTATCTTCTAGCATTCAATTAGTAACGAATACTGCCACCATTTTTAGAAATAACCTCAAAAATGCGATTTGGCATAGCCTTGTATAATGACTCTAAGTAAATTGAATTCCATGCGTCCGTTATTGCATCCTTTAAGGATTCTATCGTCTCAAATTGTTTTCCTCCTTCATAAACCTTTCTTGCAAGCCAACTCCAGACATTTTCCATTGGATTCTGGTCTGGTGAATATGGGGGCCAATTCAAAAGTTGAACACCTTGTTGATTAATCCATTGTTTTACTACTCTGGCGGTATGAATCGGAGCGTTGTCATGTTGGTACGTCCGAGGTATGGGTGCAAAGAAATCATTAAATTTTGGATATGCTTCCTCCAGAATGTTTATGTAAGTCGTTGCAGTCATTTTGTTGGATACAAAAACCAATTCAATGGTACCATAATACGAAATGGCACCCCATACCATTATTCCGCCCTCTCGGCTGTGTCTGCGGCCCAAAAATAATTCCTCCTTATTTTGGTCATGGAAGTAATAGTTATACCCGTCGAGACCATCAATATTAAATATTTTTTCATTGGAAAATACAACTTTAAACCATTTGTCGGACCATGTCATTGTATTTTTGGCAAACTGTAGTGATTTGCGTTTTTCATTAAGTTTTTTTGCAGTTTTCGTCGGACTATGTATGCGCACAACTTTAAAAAACATTGCACTCTTCTTAGACTGGCACTGACTCCACTTTTTTCACGTATTTTTGATACCGACATGGCAGAATTTGATGCAATTCTAAGAATTTTTTGTCTTTCTTTTGGAGTTTTTCCCATTTTTTCCGCCCTTTTATGTTTTTTCCATATCTTTCTACGTCATTTAGATAATTGTACACAACTGTTTTTCCTCTATTAATGTTTTTGGCTATTTGTACCGGATTCTGACCCTGAGATTTCAAAATCAGAATTTTTCTTTTTCAGAGTTATTAAGAGCCTTACCACGTCCCATTTTGAATAAAAACTAGTTAAAAACTATCAAATTAAAAATTCTCTAGCCGTTTATATTGAAAGGAATTCAAATCATAGCCTTCCTGATTAATATTAAAAGAATTCCTTATTCAAGTGACACACGAAATAGAACCACACAAAAACATGTCTTTAAATAAATGCATAATTTTAGTATAACAAAACATGTATATTTTTTATTTCTTCAGGAAACTAAATTGAAGTTTGGTTGCGCAGAAAATTATTTTTTTCTGAACTTTAGTTTAGGAGATATACTTAATTAAAGTTAAGAAAAATGTGATTCCTTATTCAAGTGGCAGGCAGTGTATTTATTATAATTGAATATTTGGTGAAATGATTAATTAACTTCCTATGCTTTAACAAAATACATATACTTGAACTTTATGGTGTTAAATTTAAAACATTTATTGACTTTATTAGAGTGATCTGCAGAAGTAGGTTAACAATAAATAGATCAATTCTTTCTATTATCTTTTGATCTTCTTCGAACAGTCGTAAGACTACTGTATTCACCGCCAAATGTTTATTTCAAAGAGTATATGGTATGGTTTTGTTAAACATATCGACAGATATGAAACGTGCAATGTTCCTTTAAAACATAATATAATGTAATTTTAATTAATTTTTTATTCATTTTAAAAATGATAATCGATTAATAAATCGATAACGGGGTTATGGAAATTTAAATATCAAAAATCAAAAATCGATTATTAATTATTCATACCATTTACTAATGCACTGTTTCATTTTTCAAAGATCTAATGTACATAATCGACTTAAAGAATCCAATAAACCAAACGATATCATATAGGTGATAAAAACGAAAACGATAGTTTTTACGGACTAAAGCATACCTTTCCAAAAATAACGATAATAAAATCGTCATGGACCATAGTTTGTACTAATTGCTATTTAATATTAAAAATTATGACATTTGCAATTACATATATATTTATACTAAAGAAAATTTTAAAGAAACATAAAAAGAAAAATAATAAATATACCTAAATAAATATAAAACAAAAAATTATCATACATGACATACATACATATTTTTATGCAAATATCAATTAGGCACATATTTTTACAATTACGTACCTAAAAATTTTGGTCTAACCAAATTCAAAATCCTTCAATTATTGATTTATTTGCATTTATTCTCAACTTTTGTATATTTGTTGAAAATCATTTAGCTTTAATATTTTTATTTTGAAGATTTTTACAAATGTTTATGTTTTTTATTTTATTGGAAACACATTTTTCGAAACATTGATAGCATAATAATATCGTTTTCTGCAATGTAATATGAATATTATAATCGGCACATAAAATGATAACGTTTTTGTTACCATATCATTCTATGATTTATTGGGAAGTGTTTTAAAGTAAAAGTAAATACATATTTTTAAATGTACTTACCCACAAATAATTATGCCAAAACACTGTACCAAGGCTGGATAAAAATTATTCATAGAAATTGTAGAATCATGATCGGGAGTTGCTGTTGTGCTGCTAGCAGCTGTTGCAGTAGATGTAATAGTGGTAAGGGTTGCTAAAATACCATCTGGCATTGTCGTGGTAGTTTCAAAATCATCAAAATTTTCTGCATTAGCTACATGGGCATAAACAGCAGAATCTCCATGCAAAGCAGCCAACATCATAGAACTATCCATATTGTTTTAAAATTTAGTGTTCGTGATAAAAAAAGGTTATTTATATTTTCTATTTAATAAATCCTTTTGTATATTTAAAGGATGTGATTGTATTCAATTTATTTATTTTCCGTGGTATTTGCTTTTTGTTTTATTTTACCAAAAACTACGTCATTTTGCGGGTTTATTGTTTTTAGTTGTTTTGTCTATAAATATGTAATGTAATCTATAACAAGTGGGTGCAAAATAGGTCAAAGGTTGCCCGAAAGGCTTCAAACAACAACAAATTGTTACTAAAGGGCGCAGGTCTATCTAAGATAATAAGGATTTATAAATATGCAAAAATATATATTAAACAATACTCTGTTGTAATTTTACAATAATGTATCATAAAAATGTTTTAAATTCTTTTAAAGCACTTTCATTTTTTAAATGTAATTGCTTACTTTATTTTTATTTATTTGTTTTTCACATGTAATAATTTCCTATTTTTAAGTTTTTTTTCATAAATTTATACTTCACAACTCTTTTCGCTTTATTATTTTAATTTAGGGTATTTACGAATTTCTTTTTATGTATTATAACTACAATTTATTTTTTTCTTTATTTAATTATAATTTATTATTTTTTCACACCGCAAATTCAATACGTACAACTCGCGTTGGCATTTCCCTAGTAAATAAATGTCAAACGAAAGAAAATAACTGTGTTTTATCAGCTGTGTGCAAGTGATGCCAGATGAACTAAAGATTTATTATTTTAAAAATAATGTGGTTCATCCAATAGACTTTCGAATAATCGAACAACCAACTTTTGATTGAAAAAGGCGAAATCGACTTTCCTGTTTCAATAGTCCAAAAAATCGAAAATTGTCGGAATAGTCGGAAAATTGTCGAAAATTGCACAGTCAAAACTGTTCGGAAAATGTCGAAAAACTTTACATTATTTAAAATACTTACTTAGCAGTTTTTATTTGAACTACATCACCTAACTGTTGGAAATACTATAACAAAAACATACTTTTGTGTGTAACCAACATTTTCATTGCATACGAAATATGGATTATTTGAAAATTGAAAAAAGTCGAAAAGACGACCTTTTGTTTTAACTATAAAACCCTAGTAGTTTGTGGAAAAATTTTCAAATTATCTGCGCCAGCCAGCCTTACAGATGGATAAGTCCAGCCGCCGATTATTTTTAGAAGCCGTGAAAATTGTGAACAATATCGATATCATTGGAAAGGTCTAGAAAGGGCCTCTCGATTGCTATATAAAATGAGCCAAATCATTAACCCATGATGAACAATATGATATTTTATTACATTTTATTTTGAATTTTTTTACATAAGTAGCGATACCTAAAAAATATATCGATATAACGGTACTCTCATTTAGAGAACATTTCAAACTTTCATATGATCACACCCTTAACCCATTAAATAAAAAATATAGCATTTTAAAAATTAATATTTAGAAAAATTAATCGATTTTTACTCGTAATATTTGCTAATACCATAATTTAAAAATGTTTATATATAATTTAAAAATTATTTAAAATAAATCGTGTGATTTTTTTTTTAATAATTTTTTCGCTTGCGGGGCTTCATTTCCTTTTTTAACTTAAAATGCTAATAAATCAAATACTACAAATAAACATTTATTTAACAATTTATATATATATATATATTTATAATATATTTGCTCTTAAACAATTTTGAGAAATATTGAATGTAAAATTATTTTAAAATATTCGCGCGATTTTATTAAAATAATATATAATTTATATATATTAAAGTGGATGTTGAAAATGTACCCCGCTAAAATTAAGGATTATTATCCAAAATATTTCGGTTTAATTATTTCGTTCACATGAGCTGGATCATTTTTAAAACACCTTCAATCAAAAAATTGCAACATATGATATACAAATAACGTTTAGTACATAACAAGTAAAAAAAATTAATTTTCATTCTCGCGAAATTAAAATTTTAGTAAAATTGTCTGTAATTTTATTTTAAATTCCATGTTATTACACTTTGAATATTTTGGACATTCTTCATCGTAATTTATATTTTAGGGCCTCATTCAATAATATTGATATATGTACTGATTTAATCCTTTAGTTGCAAAAGTAATATTTTTGGATTTCTGGTCCATAATTGGTTAAGTTAATTCTTATGTCAAACGAAACACCAGGTTTAGAACTAAGATTAACTCTGATATAATATGTTATGTAACAACGGCAGAGGAGAGTAAATATTTTGTATATATTGTGTTAAATCTTAAATATGGGGTACACGTATTCTAATAAATCCTATAAGATATTATTTTCAATTAGTCACAGAATAAACATATCCTTTTTATTTAAGAAATTCGCACTTTTGTAGCACAATTTTTATAAAAACATTTTTTAAAATGTAAATCCATTAAAAGAAAACCATTTTACAAAAAACATTGTTTTTTTTTTAGTAATTTCCAAAATATATATGCATACGCACAAACTTTCGTTTATGTGTATTTTTTGAAAGTTCTTCTTATAAAATAGTCGAGAAATATCATCACAACAGTCTCATAATATTTCTTATAATACTAATATTTGAGTCCACACGTAAGATAATTCTTTCAAAGAGCGAATTTGACACTCTATAACAGAAAAGTCTTACATATTCTGTTACGTTTTGATGGGCTGAATGGTAATGATAGCTCTACCAAAACTACAAGACCAAAAAAAACTTTGTTTTGCATTGAAATTACTAATGTCAACTTTAATTTTGATATTTCATATGTTGTTATGTTGTTTACAAAACAAATTTGACATTTCACGTAATAAAAAAGTAATAAGACGCAATAACACAAAATAAACACAAAATGTAAACAAAGATTGTAAACGTAATCAAAAATTTGACGCTACAGATTTTAGCACACAAGCCGCAATATTGCTGCCAAAACGGAAAAGAAAAATACTCGCTTGTTTAAATGTCACTCACTACCTGATTAATCTACTTTTATTATCATAGAATTTAAAAATTCTTAATTAAAAACGCTTAAAAATGTAAACGTTAATAGCATTGTTTTCACAAACAGCTGGCTGAAATAGTTGCCACATTATTAACTTTTAGTGTCAAAACAAATACACAAAATTAGTCATCATTTAATATATTCTACTAAAATTCTTAAGCTATCTTCATTAAACTAAGACAAAAAAGTTTGCTTTAAAAATAATAAAAATTTAAAAACTACAACATGAACCGCTTATTTGGTAGAGGAAAGCCGAAAGATCCAGCACCAAATCTAAATGACTGCATTAAAGGAGTAAGCAAAAATCTTCTCAAAGAGTTTGTTTATTATTGATAAATTTAACGAAATCATCCAAATTTAAAGGTAGATGAAAGGGCTAGTAATATAGAAGAAAAGATAAACAAATTGGAAAATGAACTGCGTAAATATCGTGAACAGATGTCCAAAATGCGTGAGGGCCAGGCCAAAAATTCGGTTAAACAAAAGGCCATGAGAGTGTTGAAACAAAAGAAAGCGTAAGTTGATAAACAAATGGTTAATTCTGATTAAATTATTTTGTATTTTAGTTATGAACAACAAGCCGAAGCTTTGAGAAATCAATCCTTTAATATGGAACAAGCCAATTACGCAGCTCAATCTTTGAAAGATACCCAGTCTACTGTGGCAGCCATGAAAGATGGTGTTAAACAAATGCAAAAAGAATTTAAGAAAATCAATATTGATCATATTGAGGTAAGATGGATTATTAATGTAAAAAAAAAAGTTTATTAAATTATTGAGTTTAGGATATACAAGATGATATGGCCGATATGTTGGAACAAGCCGATGAAGTTCAAGAAGCTTTGGGTCGTACTTATGGTATGCCCGAGGTGGATGATGATGAGTTGGAAGCTGAGTTGGATGCTTTGGGTGATGAAATAGCTCTTGACGATGATGCTAGTTACTTGGATGATGTTGTGAAGGCTCCTTCTGCTCCCGATAAGGAACCAGGGGCTGATAGTATTTTACCAGGCAGTAAGGTAAGACGGTGTTGCACAATTGGGATACTTTAATCTACAACCAATAGTTTTCAAATTACTATAAAATAATTTTTTTATTTCAACGAAAAGTTTATTCAGTAAAATTGTCCTTTTTTGTGAATCAGAACAATAGTTGTTTTCATTTACTGGCTTTGAATTTTTTTCTTTTTATCTGTACGCAAAATTTTATAAAAGCAAATAGTTTTTACAAAAGTGGATTCTCTCCGCACATTTCAGAACGATTTTTTTTTAAATTTTCAATTGCAAAATAAACTATATATTTGTTTTCTTCTTCTAGAATTCCATTGAAACTGATGAATTTGGTTTACCCAAAGTTCCCACTTCGGTAAAGACATCTTAAATAAAACACACTCAAAACTTCATTTAGTATTTAACTACGTTATCAGTTTTTATTATTAAAAAAAAAAACTATATATTTTGTTCACATCTTTGCTTATAGATATTCTAAAATATGTATTTAATTTTTTGTAATTTGTATTAAAAAAAATGTTTATTTTTGCAGAGAAAAAAAAACTGAATTTAAATAATAAATAAATTATAAAAAAGTAAATAGAATTTTTTCACTTTATTTTTAATATAATTTTAAAAACTTTAATTCTTGCATAATGGACAATTGCTTTGATTTTATTAAAATTTTTACATTTTAGCATAAATATTTGTTGTCTTTATAGAGAAAAGAGTAATTTTGTTGTTAAATTTAGTTAAGGAAGACTTTGGTTAACAATTTTTTCTAAATAAATTTGTTCAATTTGAGAGATAGAAGTTCTAAATTATTTTCAACTAACTAACTGACACAATTTAAGCGAGAGAATTTTAAATTTTTGTACGTAAATTTTTATTTCTATTTTTTTTATTATTTAAATAAATTATTTCTAAAAATATAAACAAATATTAGGGACGAATTTAACAAAAGATACTTAAACAAGAACAAATTGTTGTATAAAGGACAACATAATATAAATATTAATTTAAAAAATCTTCAAAGAGAATCCTTGAGAAACAATTCCTATCAAAAAATTTTGTTTTATAAATAAAAAAAATCTATAAAACCAACTTTTTGTATTTTAGCACTTTTTTGAATTTCTTTATATCACAATATATACATTTATGAAATTATAATTTTACTTTAATTACTTTAAAATATATAAATTATTTTTTAAATTTTCTTTGAAGATTTTTTATAAATAAATTTTATTTTTAAATCTAATTATAAAAATGCAAAAAAAAAAATTAATTACTTAATTTACTTGTATAAAAATAGAAAGTCTTGTCTTCGTGGCCTATAAATAACAAAAAGGAACTACAAATTAAAAATAAAAAAGAACTAATAATATTTTTCTTTCAAAAAAGATGCGTATAGAAAAATCACAATGATAAATTTAGGTCCAAAATAAAATAATAAATTTCCTGATGTAGACTTAAATTTAAATACCTCAAGAAGAGTAGGGGGTGTTTAAGATTGAAAAAAAAAATGTATTTAAATTTTGTTAAACTGTTTAAAGAATCAAGTAGAAACTAGTTTAATATTTTAATGTTTTGCTTATTTTCATATCTTAAATGTTTTTAAATTTAAAAAAACATAGTTTTTATAAAGAAAATTGTTTGCCTAAGAATGTTTTTTCCTTAATAACACTGGTCGGCAAAACAAAAATAATAATTCCTTCTTTAATCAAATATGGTGGACTATATGGAATTTGACGTGATATACAATAATCTACTTTCAGTTTTTTTCTATCAATTACTAATTTTTTAATATTTCCCCATTAATAAAGAGGTTTTAGGATTACTCTTCACCATAATTCAAGAATGGTTTGTCCGATTTAGATAAATGAAAAACAAAGAGACGAGAATCAAAATTACAATGACGGTTTAAAAAACGAAAGAAAGCTAAAAACTTTACAAAGGTGTATTTGTATAATTGCTAACACCTTTTAAACTATACGATATGTGTAAAGTATTTTTTACATCAAATGTTCAAAGTTAGACATATAAAAATCGAACCATTATATCTCAAAAACGGTATTTTTAAAATTCATAAAAAATTATGTAATATTGACATAACTCTTAGAAGTTTTTGACCAAAATAAAATCTAATTACTAATAAATTCTGAGCTATACAAAATAGAATTTTAATTTTAGTATAATTTTTAAGATAAAGATATTGCCTCCAAAATGATATGGAGTAAGTAGGGTTTTTAATTTCCCAACCTATTTCAACTCCCGGGAACCGGGATTTTATTTAAGGCATTCTCGGTAATTCCCGGAAAAATACAATATTATTTAAAAAGCATTAAAACTAGATAAAAATAATATATTATTTTAAAAATAATATGCACGCAAATATATGAAACTATTTTTATATACTTATTTATAATAAAAATTTAAATTTATAACAGTGAAACCTCTGAATTTTGTATTGAAAGTTTGATTTATTAAGCACTTACAAATTTAAAATTTGCTTATGAGAAACTACATAACATATATCGTCACACATTGTGTACATTTTTTAGAAAAATCTATACATTACCCCAGGTCTACAACTGACAGAAAAGAGTAATCATTTTGTTTATATTATGTTAAATCTTAAATAAGGGGTACACGTATTCTAATAAATCCTATAAGATATCATTATTTTCGAGCAGTCACAGAGTAAACATGTCCTTTTTAATTTTAAAAATTCGCACTTTTTTAGCACAATTTTTATAAAAATATTTTTTAACATGTAAAATAATCATTAAAAGGAAACAATTTTTCAAAAGCATTGTTTTCGTATATGTGTATTTTTCTTATAATACTAATATTTTAATCTACACATGAGATAATTCTCTCAGAAAGCGAATTTGACACTCTCTGACAGAAAAGTCTTACATATTATGTTACGTCTAGATGGGCTGCTACTTAGGAGATAGTGGTATGCATAACAACATAATGCGTTTGATTTTTTCTTATGTAGTTTTTCCAGACATAAATATAATTTTCTTTGATATCTAAGGAATGGAATAAAAATATATTTCGAAATATGACAAATGTGAAATAGAAATTCAAAATGTACATAAATCAGCATATCGTCGGTGCGCTGACGAAAAGTCTTACAAAAAAAACCGATTTATTTTATCAATTCGCAAACTTTTTTTAAATTATTGATTTTGTATTTTGTATATATATATATATATATATATATATATATATAAAGAATTTTAAAATGACGTTTCTTGAGATATTCAGCTTTGGTCTTTATATCATGGATTTTGACCTCTGAACTTTCGAAGTAAATAATTTTAAACATAGCCTTTTAAAGTCAATCAATCAATCTTTTTCTATTAAATGATATAGTTTGATATATAGTTTTTTTCATTTTTAAAACGTTAAATTTTTGGATCGGAAAGGATCTTCAGTCTGAAAGTTGATGATTTGAGCAATACTTTCTATAGCTAATATCTTCAATATAGGTATCTTCAGTTAATTTTGAATAAAATCATTTTTTATGCATAAATTTTCATGATATATGTCTTATTTTGTTCGTGCTATACCTAGCTTAATAGTAAAAGAATAAAAATGTAAAACTTTCCATTGTTAACTTTTTTATAACTTTTAAGGAGAAAATTTCCCAATTTAGCGCGAAAAAAATTTTTTTTCGCAACTAACTTCCGAATAACTCCGAAACTATTGATGGGATAAAAAAATAATGTTAAGATAACTTGATGGTAATTTTAGTCGACTTATATTGGAGTTTTATATAAATTGGTACAAGTCGTTCTCGAGTTATACCGCCTGTGTGACCGCCTTATTAATAAACTGTACCCATATAGTAGACCTTATATTGTATCATATTTAATCCGCGTTATCACTCGCGGTGATAATATGAATTGGAGTCTACACTTTTACTGATGTTTTCAAACGCAAGCCGTCGATGAAATTCTCTGCGGGAAAATATGACAGACCTTCATTGTTTAGATTCTTGAAAATGCATCGATCTACCTTGCTTTATTATATATATTTATTTTATTTTTAAAAAGTATACAAACATCATTTCAGTTTGTCTTCTATTATTCTTCAATAAAAAGATTCGGCTTGCTTTTCTAAAAGGTCCATTACTAATTTTCGTTTTTGTTTAATTTTTTACCTATAATAAGTAAAGAATGTAAGTGGTTCGTTGTCAGGTTGTAAAGTCTCAAACAATAGTTTTTCCCTTGCTTAAGATTATGGCAAACTGAGAATAAAGTATAAATTTTTCAAAAAATACTTGGTTAAGCAATTGAAGTTTAAAGAGAATGGTTTTTATTAAAACAAATCAAAGTGTTTTGATTTTGATTACTTAAGCCATTTATCGGAATTGATAGTCTTAAGGTCCTGAATTGGCTTTTAGATGTATATTTGTTATAAACAAAATTACCATTTCTATTAGACTCTTAAGAGCTATGGAAAAGTTTATGATACGTAACAAAGAAAGAGTATACTTGGGGAAATCAGGATATATCATACCTAGCCTTATATGATCGCTATTTTCAATTATGGACGGATTTAAACAAAATACGACGTTGTAATTATTGTTTTAATAAACCATATCAAAGCTTAATTTTATGTCGACCAATGCTTTAATTAAATTTTTTAAACATTTGAGTGATTTTTAGCAAGACCGATCTTCAAAAGCTAGTTGTCGTTGAGTTTGTAAGTATAGCAGGGAAATATTAGTGATCTCTACTACCATTTTATACTTAAAAAGAACTCATGTAGCCATATACAAATTTTACTGCACTTATTTAAAATGTTCTCTATAAATCATTTTTTTAGATAAATTTTATAAAATAAAACAAAAATTTCGTTATTTTATGTAATTTTGTGCTATCTATAAAACCAAATTTGAGCAATATCATATTAATACTATCTGTTAAATTTGTGCTTAATAAACTAAAGGTTAGAACAAACTAAAAACAATACTAAACTAATAATTTTTCCTAATCTTAAACACCCCCCAAAAAAATGTGTTAAACACTCATCAAACGCACACAAATAGATAGATACATTAGTTTAATAAACATAATACCTAATTCCTTATCTTAACCACAGCCACTTAATCTACGTAAACGTATACGTTTAAAATATTTCCCGGGTGGTGGACAAAAATATGAAACATTTGTTACAAAATTATATGCTGCATACATATCATCATTCGTAAGTTTATGTAGCGTTATCATACCTTTTAAAGTACAAGAATGTTTAAAATGACCATAATTAAATAATGGATGATGATGTCTCTGGATGTTTGCCTTTTCCGCACACATGCCAGTAACATAGACATCTTCTAAATAAACTAAACTTGTATTCAAGGCTGCTTCATATAGCTGAGGTACTACATCCATAGACATTAGATAACCCGATCCCGATAAATATGTGGGATAATAATCTTTGGTATACATATAGTAAGGCATATACCATTTACTCTTAACATTACCTAAGACAGGAGCCTTACAAAACATATAACCCACCATATAATTAGTGGTGGCATTTAAACGATTTAGCGCGGACAATGTTTGATACGTATGACTGTCATAGTAATCAAGGGTTTCGTTGTATAGAGGTACAGTGCCACCTAATAGAAATTGCAATAAATTGGGTAAGTTAACAAAAGTATCATCGTCACATTTCATAAAAAAAGCGGCCTGTTGATAACATTTGTTGCGTGTTATCCACTTTAAAGCCATGACAGATTTGATGGTTAAATTATTATAAGAATCTAAAAAGTTTTCCTGTATTATATCATCATATTGTTCGGCTTCTTGTTGTAAACGTATGAATGTTTCATTACCTCCCCCGTTTGCATCAGACATTAACGAGTCTGTTTTTGTGTGACCCAATAAAAATAGAATACGCACTGGTAATTTAGCGGATAAAATTGCTGTCGTTTGCTAAACACAAATAAATAAATAAAAACAATAGAAAGTGTTAATGAAAAATTTAAACAAAACGAAGAAAAGCAAAACTTGACCAAAAACATTAAAAAAAACATAAAACCAACAACAACTACTACAAGAATAAAAATAAATATAAAAGTATTATAGTCAGTAATTTTATGGAACTAATTCACTTACATTGCCATTCAATTTCATGAAATCTTGAAATAATTTAATACGTAGTCTTTTGGGTTGCAAATATTTGTCGCTTAAATGGGAGTGCAATTTTTCAAACATGCTATAATTAAATTCCGTGGTATTGCCCCAGGTTTCACGTATAGTTTGTCTGGAATGAAAGAAATACATATTAATTTATAGTTAATTGTATAATTTTTTATTTCATTAGTTTTACTAATTTTACTAATTATAGTTATAAAAATCCATAAAATATAAAGATTTTTTTGTTTGTTTATTGTTATAGGAGTTTAAAAAATTTTTTTTATACATTTTTATAATTGAATAATTTAAAGATAAATCTGCTATTATATTTTACTCATCAGTGGTACAAATAAAGTAAAATTAACTTTATTTTTAAAATGTAAGAAACTTTTACTGGTTTTTGTATGAAACGATTTTTAAAAGAAACCTAATAAGCACTCAAATTTCAAAAATTCAAGCAGTGGAAAATTTTTCTACAATCCGATATGAATTCAAATATAAAAACATGTTAAACCCTCAAATGCATACCGTACCATATATGGTACATCAGTTCCATCTGGTATTAATCTTAAACATCAAATTCAATCGTAGTGCAGTACAATTTAAATTAATGCAGTCAATATTACTCTTTATAAAAATTTAATTTTATCTTTCTTGTGATTTGTTTTAGTTGTCAGCAAGCCTCCTGACGAATGCATTTTTTGAAATTAGTATGCTTTTTTAATGCTTTGTGCTGTTTTTGGAACATTTATAATAAAATTTGATAAAATTTTATTTATTGAAATATAACTTTTACATATTTTTCAATGTACCAAATATGGTATGCCATGCATTTGGGCATGAGGTTTTTTATGTATTATATGTGTGGCATTCCTTTAAGATTTTTTATTCTATGATCTTGTTATTGCTCATTTAGACAAGGAAATGCCTTTTATCGATGCAAAAAAGTGCAATGTCGATGAGGTATATACTATTTTATTATACTTTATTATTACTACTTTATTATTAAACATCCGTCTTTGTTAACTGTAACTTTAGAGTAGTTACTTCAACATATAAATGTACTGAATGAAGTTAATTGTCAGATTCGCACTTACAAGGTGACTTACAAGGTTACACAATACTTTTACTTGAAATGAGTCAGTTATATATTTGTGCAATCTACACTTTCGACTTCTTGGTTTTACAATTGTTTTCATGCTCGTTTCCGAAAGGATCAATAAAGTGCAAATAGCTACAATACTCGTTTAAAAAAGACATACAGTGACAAACTTAGCGCTCGTTCACAAAGATACAAAAGTGATGAATGAAAAAACAGGGACTTGCTATCTAAATGGAGCAAAATTTCATCTGTTAAATATAAGATTTGTAGGTTATAGGGGTACGGCTACCTTGTAGATTCTAATCTATTGCGCTCCTAGTGATGTTGGACTGTGATCTACGCTAAGCATGCCCGATACACCGCCATTTGCGTCTTCTAATTTCGAATTCAACTGGAGTTTTTCTGATTTGAGCATAAAGTTGTTCTTTGCTGATAGTATTTGGCCATGCGTATTTTTTCACATTGAGTCTCATGGCCTTGGTATTAGTTTGTGGCTAAGTCATGAAAAGCGCATACATTTTTTAAAACAAAAATATTCATAATTTCATATAATTTTTTAATATATTTTTAATATAATTTATTTCAATTATAAGATAAGAATATAATTAAAAAACATTAAAATACACAAACGATTATAAATATTTTATTATTGTTCCTTATAGTTTTTTAGAATTTTTGTATTCGGGCTTAAGTTCATTGAATAATTGTAGAAGAATACATTGTAAAAGTTTTATTAGGAACTCGGCAGAATTGAATGCATTTTCTAGTCAGGCACGACCGTCATCAGCACTCTTCAGCGTCCATTGTGGTGTTCTCTGTAAACATCATCTACTTAGCCCACTACTTTTCGGTAAATGGAATTTGTAACTTATATTCCCTATATGTTATATTATATTCCCTATATGTTATTAAGTAAGACGAAGCCTTTACAATTATTTTGTATTCTCCTTTTTTCATTTATTATTTTTTATATGCTTAAAGCTACCAGTTAGGTAGCAAATGAAGCAATGTATACTGGTTATTGTTCCTTTTTATTATAAAATTTATGATTTTCAATATTTTATGTAGCCCTGTGGGCTAGTGAAATTTTATTCACCTTATATACTTCAAAATTTAACTTTTCTACATACTTTGCTACCGTTTGTCACACACTCTATGTACGAAAAAACTTTTTAAATATTGTAGAAATATAAATTAGAAACGAATTCCTATATAAATAACTATAAATTTAATGAATTGCTTAGGCGCATGTAAGAGCAGTAAATATATATTTTCTCTAGCTCTTTCTCACACGAGATCAAAATTTCAGCAAGAAAAATTGTCTTGTGTAAATTCACTTATAAAATATTTTTTGATCTTCAATGAAAATATTTTTTGTTAAAAACAAAATGAAAAACATTACTGGAGAATGCTATTGAATTAAAGTGTAATAAAAAGTTAATTTCATGTGGTTTCAGCTTGAATTCCAGCAAAAATGCTTATTGGGAATGGGTTGAATATATTTTAATTTTTAATAATAAACAAATAAATAAATTTTCTTTTGTAATTATTTCTTTGTATTTTCACATTTCCATATTAGTACATTTTTCTAAGATTTTTTTTTAACCTGTGTTATTAATAAATTAATGATAACTGGCTAGTCAAAATTATGTTTTTATAGTTTGATATCTTACAAGTGGTAGAAACTTTTATTATTATTATTTACTTTATTGAAACCTTTATAAAATAATTAATTAATTACATTGTTATGAGAATTTACTTAAAAGTATTACAAGAATTGGCATATAAATAATTAAATAAAGAAACTACTAAAATCACAGTATTAAAGAAAAGTTGTCAAAAAAACCTTGTACATACTTAAAAGTTATAACAAATTTTAAAAACAACCATCAATTATTACTCTTTAAGTAGAAAAGAGTCTTATTGATTGTTTAGCAAATTTCTTATTATTTCATATGTATATAATAAACAATTTATGCTTAAAGTTTCTATGCAGTAGATCAGTAGAATATCTGGGGTGTAGGTTAAAAATTATTTTCAGATTTTTATTTTGTATCATATGTAATTTTCTTGCGTAAGTTTTAGCAGCTTTGATAAACCAGACATGGCATCCATAAGTCAAAATTGGTCGAATACACATTTTGTAAATAAGGGTCTTGTTTTTTAAATTAAGTTTAGATTTTTTATTGAGTAAGGGGTAAAGTGCACGTCCACATTTGATTGCTTTATCACAAATATACTGTATGTGTTGTTTAAATGATAGTTTTTTATCTAAGATAATTCCTAGATATTTGATACTATCCTGCAGAGGATTAAAAACTCCCCTATAATATGTTTTGTAGGAATACGTTTCTGTGATCTATTATATGGAAATATAATAGCTTGTGTTTTACTAACATTAACTTTTATCTTCCATTTATCAAAGTATTTATTGGTAGATTTTAAACTAACTTCCATCTTTTTTATTATTGCGTTTGACACCTTACCGCAGCAAATAAAAGCACTGTCGTCAGTAAAATCGGAAATATATATTGAATAAAGAGTAGGTGATAATACCGATCCTAGCGTGTTATCTATACATACAGCAAATGAGCGCCTTTAGCTATCTCAGAATACAAATTACCAAAATTGCGGGAATTGCGTTTATTATTATGGGGTTCTTGCCTTGGCAATTGAGGAAAATCATGATCGTCTTTTTAAAAATATGATACGTTCTTCTGCTGGTCACAATAGATTTAGATGTTACTCGATGACAGATTTCTAAATATTAACGTTTAACGGTTAACGTTTTTCAAATTCTTCTTTATGCAGTTGTAGCACTTATAAATTATACTACCATCACTATTACCTTTGTTGAGTTAACAAACTGCATAATCATGGTTTCCGGTGCAGGCTGAACACACTACGATACGGTTACAATTTTTAGCACCATATCATACAGAGCTCAATTGGAGCATTGTGTGGGACCTTTATTGCCCTCTAGATGTTTTCTCCAATACACAGATATATTACAAAAATATCTTATTTTCATAACCTCTCTTTTTGAAACACTTAAATCCTTAATGCTTACCGGATTTATGTTGAGCGAGCTAACAAATTCTTCGTCAAATATCTTTGTGTTCAGTTGTGGCAGGCCAAATAAAACCAATTTAAAAGTTTTTGCATCCTTTAACTCATGCGTATAATACTGGAATTTTTTGTCTTTGAGAACTCAAAGCTTCATTATACAGCGATAACGAGTTTGATACAATTTTCGTACCAATAGACATTCGTTTATAAGTATATTTATCCCCAAATAATCCGATCACAATTCTTCTTCGTCTTCAGACAGAAGCTGAAACCGGTTGGCACTAGTGCTGGGACCGTCTATAGTTTTTGGCACCTCAAATTTAGGGCTATTGTCTTAAAGCTTTCTTCTTTTTTGAGCAAACAAAAGAAAGTTAAAGCAAATTTGAGTAGTTTTTTACACTTTTTAATTTAAATATTCAATTAAACTTTTTTAAACCAAGCACACGAACAATTTTTATTTTTCAATAATATAAATATATTGTTCAATTGTTTTTCATTTGTTGAATATATATATATATACATATATATATAATGGATTTTTATCATTTTTTGAACACCAGATATTATTTTTCGATTGAAATAAAAATATAAAGTTGATTTTTTAGTATTAAAATCGGGTATCTGTTTTTAACATCTATCTCTATAATTTACTCTACATATTTATTCAACCGGTTGTAAATAAATGTTTTGATTTACATACACTACAACAAATTTATTGTTCAAACCAGGTACTTTTTAGCAAATTTTAATTTTATTTTAAGTTTTTAATCCTTATGAGAATCTTTGTAAAAGTCATGTCTTGCAATGTACCAGAAGTTTGCAAAGCAATATGTATAGTCATTCATTATCAGCAGCGCATTAAAAAATATGTGAAATCATATTTTTTCCCTTCAAATGAACCAAACTGTTAGTTATTTATCAGTATTAGACAGTTTTAGCAACATAATTTGTCATATTTTCATAGAAAATCCTTATTTTAGAGCATATTTTAGCAATTTAAATGCATATTTCATATTTAAGAGCATTATTCTGCATATATTAAAGATCATAATTTTGCACTTAAGGGAAAAATTTTACATATTTTGCACCCAAAAGAATTTATTACATAATTTGCTATTAGTCAAATTTTCGTTTTATAGTGGAAAGTTAAAGTACGCGGCGACGGGCGTTAGCGTTATTACCAGCTTAAAAATCAATCTTTTACAAAAATTGATAAAATATAAACCAAAAATAAAAATCATTATTTAGAGTAAAATAACATTTCAGGTATATTCTTATTCAGGAATAAAAATTCAATATTTCAGTTGAAGTTTTTAAAAGAAAATTAAAATTATTTACATACCTTGCTACAAAATTATTTACACCCGAACACACAACAATTAAAATGAACATTTTCTCATTACACTTATGACGCGGTTCCAATAATGTTGTATCGTTAAAAGGCAAAACATAATCACTAATATTACGTGACATACTAAAATCCCAATCAGACAAGGGATCTGCAAAAATAAGAAAACAAAACAACAGAAGAAAAAAGAATTATTAACAAACATGAAGCATACGACACATACATTTAACAAAAGGAGCAGCAATTATTTTACAAAACAAAATTGCATGCAGAAAACCTCCCAATTTCCATAAACATACACCACACCGTCATTCACACACTCCAAGTTCAATAAAGCCAATTAAATATAAGAAGAAAAGCAAACAAAAATTTCAAAAAGTACTTACAATGTCTTGACGGTGCACCAGTGAATACAGAACTATAAAATGTTAAAAATAACATCATGGGAATCATAAAAGCACATAATAATAGGCGTGTTAGGCGTTTTCCAAGTCCACGATTAAGTTGTAGTTTGCGACGATTGTTCGACGCCAATGTAGCTGAAGTTGAACGTATGGCACCAGCTAATTTTTTACGTAAATGTTTGGTTTTTTGTTGAAATTCCACAGAATCTTCATGATCACTAATATCCTCGCCATCGACCGAGGAAGATGATGAGGGATTTAATGTGGAATTGGAGCTATTAGAACTTAAGGGTAAAAGCGTAAGTTTTTCATAATCATAACGACCCATTGTTAGACGTTCTAATACTAAACATTACTCTTATAGTTCCAAACAAAAACCTGTAAATATTATTTAAGTAAATAATTTTAAATTAAACCCATTTTTAATCATAAAATGAACAACAAAATAGTTATTAATCTTATCAATTATAAAACTTTAAATATTTAATGATACAATATGTCAAGATCATAATGAGTTAATATTTGTAATACTTTATAAAATTTATTACTTTTTGTTTATTGCTTACCATACACCCAATTATTCCCTTGTTAAAACAACAACAAATATACTACAACTTTAAAAAAAGAGGTGTGAAGAGAACTACAAACAAATCTGGGCAAAAGAGAGTAGGTTTATTTACAAGCAAAAAAAATATAATCGACCTTCAAATTCTTTTCTTGTGCATTATATATATTTTTTTTACAAATTGCAATAACTCAAAAGTTGCTTAGACTTGTTTACTATTTTATTTAATTAATTACTAAACTATTTCGTGTAACTTTCTTCTTTCACTTTTATTTTAAAATTTACTTTTTTTGTTTATTTATTTTTTTGTTGCTGATTGCTGCACCATAAATTTTTATCACGCGACTTTACACCGTATAAATTCTTAAAAAAACATAACTGTTCATGTGTTAAAATAACGTATTTAAAACTATAATTGTTATCCGATCAACTTAATTGATAATTTTTGTTATCAATCATATTTCTGGTTTATTTTTATGATTAGATTTGTTACTCCCGTATGAAAATAGTATTTAACTTTAGTTTTGTTTTCTGTTTATGACTGCTTTTTTTGAGTGGGCGATTACTGCCATATCGTTAAATTTCGGAGTATAGTTTATAGAGTTGCTATACGAAAAGAATTGGTGCTATATAGATATAGAAGCTGAACGTTATGGAAAAAATTAAAAACGTTACGTAGTGCCCATGATATAATTATATATTAAATATAATTATGTCATGTTGGTATTTGTGTTAGAATTTGTTTTTATCAAGATATAGAAGGTGGCAACAGTTGAATAAAAACACCAATAAGTCGAATTCATTTATGTTTTATATATATAAGCAGGTTGACAGCTGTTCAACTGAGTTTACCTTGTATACATTCGTAATAATTTTGACGTTTGTCTTGATAAACTTTTATCTAATATAGACACTACATTATATAATATTAACAAAAATAATAGAAACAAGTGAGAATGTTATATACCCACCATCTATAACTTTTTAAAATTTCACCTGTTAGAGAGGTGGAGCGGACCCCTATCTGTACTATCGTTGTCATACATGCTTTTGTTTAACAGCCCATCTACGCGTAACAGAATATGTACGATTTTTCTGTCAGAGAGTGTCAAATTCCCTCTCTGAGAGAATTATCTCACGTGTAGATTCAAATATTAGTATTATAAGAAGTAATATACGAAAGTTTGTGTGTGCATGTTTATTTTGGAAATTATTAAGAAAACAATGCTTTTTGCAAAATTCTTTTCTTTTTGCATTTTAAAAAACATTTTTATAAAAATTTTGCTAAAAAATAAGAATTTCTTAAATAAAAAGAATATGTTTACTCTGTCACTGATTGAAAATAATGATTTATTAGAAAACGTGTACCCCTTATTTAAGATTTAAAATAACATAAACGAAATGGTTACTCTCTTTTGCCAGCGTCATCTCACTTATTATATCAGCATTAATCTCAGTTTTAGACCTCGGGAAGAGATATCAACAGAAAAGTATGAACTGAAGTTACAACAGACAGACTGTATTTCTAATATTTGGCCCATAACTTTTTTGCTTATGAACCGATTTTGCCCATTTTCAATACCAAACAAATCTAATAGAAGATAAATATTTAAGCCAAATTTCGTCCCCCTAGCCCTATCCTATTTTTAACAGACGGACAGGCGGACATAGCTAGATCGATACAGAATCATAACAGGATCCAGAAAATATATACTTTATGGAGTCTTAAATGATTTTTTCGACATCTTATACACGTCTCATAATTTTTTTATGGTGTGTATAAAAAAAGTAGTTTTTTACGTTAATTTTAATTAATTACTATTCATAAATTAATTACATAAGTTCCAATTTTTAAGTTTATTATATCAACATATAAGTATCGTAGAGTCAGGATAAAAATTTGTTTAGTGTGGACTGAATTTTTTCAGTATTATTGCAGCGTTAAATTGTCATCGCACGAGCACTGACAACTTTGTCTCGATGTTACTTGATAAAAGGCGTCATTTTGATTGTTGTTGATACTTTTTACTTGTGAATAAATGGGGATATAATTTTCTATGAAATTATTAGGTAATTGGAAAGGGATTTGATTCCAATTATAGAAATAAAATAAATAGATTCTATTTGAAGATTTCAGGATTAATTTTGGATTTATTAATAAAATGTGTGTTACCAGTCGGAGGTTCAGAAGTAGAATACCAGAAAATCGCTTACATCGTTTTTTAGCGATATTCGGCTTTTCGAAGATCCACTGAAATTACTGTTCAGTGGGGATAAGAATACATATTTTAATTCACAATATAATTTGTATGTTTTAGCAAAAATTCACAATAATAAATGTTAATTAATTTACATTATGTGTAAATAAGTATGTAAATAATACAAAACGTTAACTTTAATATAATTCAAAGTAGTTACAAATATAAGTATAAATTAAGATTTCAAAAAGTATTAGTCGAATAAAGTTGTTTTGTTCAAACTGAGTTTGAACAACTTGGTTTATTACGGCATACGTTTCCCCTATAATTCATAAAGATAAAAAATTATCTGCAGTTCAGGCAAAAATTTGACGTTTGTTTTGATAAAAATTTCTCTAGTATAGACTTGAAGTAACAAATATACTCATATGTATTTATACTAGTTCTTAAAAACGAGAAGAAACTTATTCGAAATTGTATTTAAAATATGTATATATATATATATATGCTCTTTTTCGAATCGAATAGCGCAAAACTACCCTGAAGTTTATTAGTAATGTCGAAATTATAAAAATTTATATAATATAATTATAGATTTTTTTTTATAGTTTTGTCACTGTTACAAAGTTCAAAATCGGAATTTCGTTATTTTATGGCAATGGATTAATATGGATATCGATTTGTAATTCAAACAAAATTATTTTAGTATATATATATATGTATATATATATATATATATATATATATATATATATATATATATAATAATTTTGTTTGAATTACAAATCGATATCCATATTAATCCATTGCCATGAAATAACATATATTATTTGTAATTATATATATATATATATATATATATATATAATTACAAATCGATATCCATATTAATCCATATTAATATTATAAAATCAAGTGTATATTTGCTTATTTATTTATTTGCGACGCAATCACGACTAATCGGCTGAATCGATTTCAATGAAATTTTAAATATAATTGAATTTTATAGGATATGAACTAATTTCATATTGAAACTGGCAACAATATTGTATTTTCTTGAACTTAAAATTTTTCTTCATTTTTGGATGATGTAGTAAGTTTTATGGAAGAAGAATTACGGGAAACATCGATATTTGAAAGTAACTAGACAAAGCTGTATGTAACCAAACATTATTTTAGAAATGTTTATTAACACATTATATTCTTTGCAATGCAAGGGTATTCAGCTTGTTGCACCTAAAAGTTGGTCGAACATTGACAAAAACTTCCATTTGATGCATACTTTAGGAAATAAGTTTGTTCTGAAGAAAGGATATATAGATGTAAGATCGGGAAAAAATTGTGGGAACAAAAACAAATACGTACTGTTAAAATGAAATTGAGAAAAAATAAATTCTTTAAAAGTAATTAGTCATGAACGAATTCGTGCAACTTATAAAAAGCAAATTTGTTACCTTACCGTTTATAAACGAATGGCTTGCCTACAAATTCGTTTTTTTATAATAACATGCTGAAAATCAGAATTTGCTCAATAAATTGCTTTAAATTGCAAACAAATACGAAATATAAAAAATAAAATTTCAAGTCGATTTGTTACAATGTTTTGTTTATGAATTTAACAGTAATATTTTTTAGCATATACTCAATGATGTTTAGTAAATATTGTATATATTTTAAAAATTTAATATTTTCACTTAACTTTTTATTTTAATGCAAATAAAGCGCATCGGATTGAATCTATTTGCTATGAATTACTTTTTTCTTAGTGCATTGGATTTTTACAACAAATAGCTTTAATATATATTAAGTATTCGTCAAAACCAATAGCTACCTTATCAGCTGTTTATTGCAATAATTTTTAAAAGCCGGCAAATTTTTTCCATGAGAATTTTCTTTTACTTCGCTATTTAAAACAAAATTTAATTTATTTTCTACAAAAGAAAATGGCAACGGTTACAGCCAATTCCATAATTAGCAAAAGATGGAACAGTTTGCGTCATATATTAGAAAGGGCTGGACCTTTTTGTAAATCAGATTTCACGCCTTCCCCCGAGAATCTAGAGTTTTTACAAAATACTTGCAAAATTTTAGTAATAGGTAAATTAATTTAAATTTTAATAAACGTAAAAAAGTTTTTACTTTTCTTTGTTATTCGTTACATATACAGGTGCTGGTGGCTTGGGTTGTGAACTACTAAAAGATTTGGCCTTAATGGGGTTTGGTGATTTGCATGTCATCGATATGGACACCATAGATTTATCGAATTTAAATCGTCAATTTTTATTTCGCCGATCTGATATTGGTTCTTCAAAAGCTGAATGTGCGGCAAAGTTTATAAATAAACGTGTGCCTACATGTCGTGTTACTCCGCATTTTTGTAAAATTCAAGATTTTGATGAATCATTCTATCAGCAATTCCATATTATAGTCTGTGGCCTTGATTCCATAGTTGCTCGCCGTTGGATAAACGGTATGTTGCTGTCTATGCTTAGCTATAATGAAGATGGCTCCGTTGATCCTTCTTCGATAATACCCATGATTGATGGTGGTACTGAGGGCTTTAAGGGTAATGCCCGTATTATATTACCAGGTTTTACGGCCTGTATAGAATGTACCTTAGATCTATTTCCACCACAAATTACTTATCCCTTGTGCACTATTGCAAATACACCACGTCTGCCCGAACATTGTATAGAATATGTGAAAATCATACAATGGGATAAGGAGAATCCTTTCAATTCCGCTTTGGACGGTGACGATCCTCAACATGTGGCTTGGGTTTATGAACGTGCCTGTGAAAGGGCTAATCAATTTAATATTTCTGGAATAACCTACCGTTTAGTGCAGGGTGTTTTAAAACATATTATCCCAGCGGTGGCAAGTACAAATGCAGTAATTGCTGCCGCTTGTGCAACGGAAGCCTTTAAATTAGCTACCAGCTGCTATGATAGTATGTCGAATTATTTAAATTTCAATGATATTGATGGAATATATACGTATACTTATGCTGCCGAAAAGTTGGAAAATTGTTTGGCCTGCAGCAACGTGCCTCAGATATTGAATATTGAAGATCCTAATACCACAACTTTGGAGGATCTAATAAAGATTTTATGCGAAAGTCCCAAATATCAAATGAAACAACCGGGTAAGTTAATGGTTTTTTAGAACTTTATGAAAATTTAAATCGCTTTTTTGAAATATTTTTTTCTATTTTTTTGAAATTTACGTTTAAATTTTGTAAATTTTCATAGTCCAGATCCATTAATTAGCGATATAATAAAATAACAAATTTTTTTATCTCTAAAAGAAAACAAATAATTTTAATTTTTTATATTTATTTCAGGTATTACAACAATAATTGATGGTAAAAATAAAACTTTGTACATGTCCACGGTTAAAAGTATTGAAGAACGTACACGCAGCAATTTGACACAATCTTTGGGTGAACTAGGACTCAAAGATGGTCAAAAAATAATGGTTACCGATCAGACTACACCAAACATTTTAACACTACAATTAAAATATAATGCCAATGAAGTGGAAATGAATTAAATTCATAAAATAACTAAAGAAATTTATAAAATAATTAAAACTAAAAAACAATAACAAAATGTGAACAATAAAAATAAATAAATAAATAAATAAAACAACGTAAATAAAATCCACAAGTAAATTAAAAATAGAAAGAAAAAAGTTGAATTTCATCTTCATCATATAACATCAAATTATTCACTTATTTCATCAATTACTGGAACATTTTGTAACTCTGAACATTTACGTTTCCACATGGACAATTGTTCTTTTAATACCTTTTCTTTGGCAGCAGCTCGAGTTAATAAAACTTTAGCTTTTTGCAATAATTGTGATTTCTTAATAAGTTGTTCCTTAACATATTTTAGTTCATCTTGTGTCTGTGTATCCATGGCCAACATTCGGGTCTTATTCTCACAATGTGGGCATTTGTTATGTAATTTTAATTCCGTTTGTAAGGCGGAGATTTTGTCCAGAGAATCGCTATACATTTGTTGCAGACGCGCCGTATCGTTTGTAAAAGTTTCGGTGGAAGACTGTTTAAGGAGGAAAGGAAATTAAAGGTATTGATCTTTTATTTTTTGGAATGCTAACTTACTCTTGATTCACATGATCTTCTGCCATCTTTTAAAAATTTATTTTCAGCTTTTAATTTTTCCACCAAATTTCTTAGTGATAGAATTGTAGTTTCAGCCGATTGACCCTGTTGAGTGTTAAGTTTTAAGCCACTGCATTTGCACAAATCTTTGCGCGCTTCAGCAGAGGCCATTTCTTCTTTTAATGCAATAATGTAGCTACAAGGGAGGAGGGTAATTTGGTATGATAAAGGTAATATTTAAATTTATTTGACTTGTGGTAAATATTGAAATAATTTTAATGTTTTTGTTTTTTAGGTAAGTGGAAACTGGTTTAAATATGCTGGCTTTAATATGTTCATGAGATTTATGGTGAAATTAAGTTCGGTGTGCTATAATTTTGATCACAAAATAGATTCTTATCATTTGAACCATATGAATCTTTAAATTGAAAATTCTGCAGACGTAATCTTTCTAAAAGAGCATGATAGATCTTTCAAAATTACAAGCATTTTTTAAACGACGTGCATATAATTTTGTAAATTAATATTTATTACAATTGTTTTTTTCCAAACTTTCATTTTTGAAAAACTTCTTTTGGAAACTTAGTCCTTTTTTTGAAAATGTTATGACATATTATTTTGATTTTAATGATATTGATATATATATGTTTTTATGCTACCGAATAGTCGAAATAGTTTCGCCTAATATTGAGTCTAGCCAGATATTGAATACTAAAAATACAAATACAATGACTTTAGAGGATCTATTAACGATTTTGTGTAAATATCGACTGATTTATGGAAATTTAATAAAACAAATCTTATTTTTAAATTTTAAGGCGAAAGGTACGTTTATGAATTAAAACTTTTTAAAATTAAGGTATTTTGTTTGATTTTTTTTTTTTTTTTTGAAAATCAGTAGATTTTTTTTATTTGAAAATTACTTTTTGAAACATTTTATAGAAAATTTTAAGTTTTTTATGTTAATATTTACTTGAAATTAGGAAATTTTTATTGAAAATTCCTACTTTTTATGAAAATGTCCTTTTTTTTCTGTGAAAATTGGTATTTTTTTTAACGTTTTTGAATTAGAACTTTCTTAAAATTAAAGTATTTTTGTTTTTTTTGAAAATCAGTAGATTTTTTTTTTGTTCGAAAATTACTTTTTGAAACATTTTATAGAAAATTTTAATTTTTTAAATTTCCTTTTTTTTTTTCATTGAAAATTGGTGGCTTTTTTTAAACAGGTACTTTTTTGAACATTTTTTTATTTTTTTGAAAATTAGAACTTTTGAAAATTTTGTTACTTTTATTTTTAAATACGATATTAAAATTCTACTTTTTATAAAATTGACTTTTTTTTTTGAAATTGGTATTTTTCTTTTGTAAATTAGTACTTTGTTGAAAATTAGTACAAAATTAGGGTTAACATAAAAGCTGACTTATTTTTCAAAGTATTAATATACTTGAGTATTAACAAAATTTGTAGTTTATAATATGTGAATTTGTTTCTTCTTACAAAACCGTATGTTCTCTATATAAAAGCGTAACATCAACAAAATGCAACAAAATTTTCAAATGTTAAAAAAACGACGAATTTTTTTTTGGATTTTTTAAAAGTTAATAATAATATATTCCGTTTTTAAGTTTGTTTTTAATAAAAAGAACGGAAAGTAACATTGTTTTTAGTGAATGGTAACAAAAGTTAATAATCGATTTTCGATCCACCATTTAAATTTAGATTTTAATTTGTAAAATTTTTTATTGTAAAATTAATAAAAAATTAATTAAAAGTAATTTATATTATGTTTTAAAGGACCATTAGACGTTTAAATATGTATACCTGTCGATATGTTTGATAAAAAAAAAAAAAAAAAACAGAGAGTATCCCAGTGTTGCCAATTTAGCGCTTTTCGAGCTAGATTTATCGTTTTTCAAACAACCCCAAAGTCGCATTTTTTCTGTTAGCGCTTCTTTCAAAAAAGGCGCTAAATTGGCGCGTTTTACTTTATTGATATATCGATTAGGAACATGTTTTTCTTCCCTATTAACTAGTAAAAAATAGCATCCTAGGGCCTGTGTGAAATGGTAGAAAATTATTCTTTTTAGCAAAAAGTGAGCTGAATAAAATTTTACTAGCTCATAAAGCTAGTAGAATTTACGACAAAAGTATAAATTTTTCGACGTTTTAAAATTTATAGAAAAAATTCAATATTGTAAAATATATTCTAAATATTATAAACATTAAATTTTATATGTCTTATGATATCATTACATTAGATTATTTAAAATACTTCATATTCATTATTAAATGCCCCTTCCCAAAATAGAATGTGGCTTTCAGAATGGATCCAATCAAAATATTTAAATTTTTTTCATTTATATCTCTTGTTTTTTCTGTTAACACATTTTTAATTTTTTTTTACTGATAAAATTTTATCTTGTCAATATTTTATAATGTTTTCATTTCCCACAACAGAAATAAGAATTTTTCTCACCAAAGAAAAAAATTTTCTACCATAGAACATCATTATTTTTATAAATTTTAAAGTACAACAAAAACTAAAACGATTTTTTCATTTCGAAATGCCAAAATATACCTTCAGTAGTGAATGGCATGAAAAGTTAATAATAGACTTTCGATTTTTCGATCAACCATTTTAATTTCTATTTTTATAGTCGATTAGGCGAACCCCATAATCCATTTTTTAATCGATTATTATTTGTAAAATTAATAAAAAATTCATTAAAATTAAATTATATCATGTTTTAAAGTACCATTAGACTTTTAAATATGCACATCTGTCGATATGTTTAACAACGAAACCAGAGAGAGTATTCTTTTTCGCGGTGAATACTGTTCGAAGGAGATCAAAAGATAATAAAAAAATTGATCTATTTTTTGTTAACTACTGACACTAGAACCGAATCCAGATTATTTTCTGCTAGACGGTATACTTGATTTGGAAGATATAGACTATCGACTTTTATTTGAACGGCTATGTTACAACTAAGGCGTTATGAAGTCGTAATGTCTACTCAACTGCACTCAGTCTCATATATACTTCTTAGACTAGTCTGGATAACAGGGTATTCGTGGAATCGAAATGAGTGCGCAAGAAATTGGTAGCCTACGGATATAACGGAAATTGACGAAAAGATTACTGCCGAAGTTGTTTTATTGAGAATTAGAAACATTCTTTATGTGACTGTCCGGCATTGCGGGAAAGTATACTCAACTACCGGCTCTTACGAAAGTAGATTTTATACAACTCATACTCAAAGTTGTTTTTAAAAATAATTTTTTGAATTGTATTTTTACTGATTTTTTTTCCCAAAATCTTTTAAAAACTTGTGCCAATATTTATTTTTTGAAAAGTTTAAAATTTTCATTTGAAATTTTTACAATTTATTTGAACAAAAAACTGCTGATTTTTCAACTAATTGAAAGCTAAACGTCGATTTCAGTATAAAATAGGCTCGTAAGAATCGTTCACAAAATGATCGTTTTTTAACAACGAAAATCGATTTTCGAACATAATGGAAATCGATTTACTAGTCACTAATTGTTTTATACTACAAATTATAGAGCCCTGTTTAATTAAGGTCTACAAATTTATTTTGGAAGCACAATATAAAAAAATGATGACTTTTTAGTGTATTTAAAAGAACTTTCGCTAAACACTTCGTTCCGTTAATATAAAAATAAATTAGCATCACGCTAAAATACTAATTTTAAATTTGCTCACACAAATAGGTTATGTAGTCTCTAAGATTTAATATATAATCTGCTCAAAATCCATTGAAAGCTTTTAATGAAGTTATAAACTGAGCAATATAGTACTGCTCACTGAAAAGCTTATTCAATAAAGGTACAGTGTTTATAGTATATAAGTTTGCCATTCCATTTGTAATTTCTACAATATTCATCTAAGACCCCAAAAAGTATATATTTTCTGGATCCTTATTGATATAGCGATGTCCGTCTGTCTGTTGAAATCAGTTTTTAGAAAGCCTTATTTATCGGATATATATGTTTTATTCATCAAATTATAGGGAATATTCCTTAGAATGACACCAGTAAAAATCAACAAAATCTGTTCATTAATAGCCGACATATCACCAAAAAACGAAAAGGGCTCTAAAAACGAATTTAATTTTTCCAAGCCCCTATATAAGCTACCGATTTAGTTTTTGCACAGAACATTCGGAAACTTTTTTGGAATATTTTTGATGCAGAAATGAACAAAATCGGTCCGTTAGTATTTCAGATATCGGTCAAAACGCATTTTTGGACTTATTGAAGCTTTTATATAAACTTCAGAATTCGTTTTTGTACAAATCTGTTGTAAATATTTCTCCAAAATTTCGGTTTTTTGAATTAACCATATCGTTTCATAAACAATCGAGTTATAGGCAAAAATCTGGGGAGTTATTGCATATTTCGATTAGAAAACAAAATATTTTGGAATTTTATTAAAATACATTGACATTTGGAAGCCTTTTCCTTCGAATCGAATTACAAAATAATATTATAATAATTCTAGCTAAAAAACTATGTGCTTTAAAAAATCGAGAAAAATACTGATCCTTTTAGGTTAAAAGGTTGTTAAAAAGCATAAAAATTTCATCATACATATTTTAAAACTTTTGCAAGATTGGATTAAACATAATTGCTTCAAATTTGTTAATCATGCGGTATTATTCTCAGACGTAAAGCCCAATGGAAGATCTTTTATGCGGCTTTAAAATTAGTGTAGTCGAAAGTAGTGTGTAGTAAAAAAAATTGTTCAATTTTACAGAAAAAATAAAGTGTAAATCAAAACTGAACAAAATATTAAATATGAATATAATTTCGTAAAATTATTTTGTTGTAAAGCAAATATTATAAAAAATAAAACAATTCTTAGGTTTAGCCATATTTTTTGAAAATAACTATTTTAAAAAATTAGAACTATTTCGGGTATTGATATATTTTTTAAAATTGCTTTTTTTGATAATTGATTTTTTTATTTCTGCGTTTTTGAAATTGGTACTTTTAAAAAATTTTTTTCTTTTTTGTATTTTTTTTTTGTAAAATCGTTCTTTGTTGAAAATTGGTACTTTTTTAAAATTAGTTCTGTTCTCGAAAATAGTTTTTATTTTTATTTGAAAATTGGTAATTTTTGGAAATTAGAACTTTTATACAATTTAAAAATTTGAACATTTTTAACTAGTATTTTCTTGAAAACTGGTACTTTTTTAAAAATAGTACTTTTCTTGAAATTAGTTTTTTTTTGAAATTTGTACTTTTTCGAAAATTATTATTATTTTTAAAAATTAAAACTATTTTGAAAATTTGTACTTTTGATTTTTTTTAATGATGCTTTTCTTAATTTGATACTATATTTTTAATTGATCTTTTTTAAAAAAAATTTTTTTATTTTTTATTCAAATGGTAATTTTTTTGTAATTTGTATTTTTTCGATGGTATTTTTTTAATTATCTTTATTTGAAATTCTTTTTAGCACTTTTTTGAAAATTGATACTTTTTGAAAAGTTAAATCTTTTTAGCAAATGGTTTGCTACTTTTTTGGAGATGAACATTTTCTGGCAACTAGTAGCTTTTTTTAATTTTAACTTTTTGTTTTTGTTTTGAAAATTGATAATTTTTTAAAAAGTAGCAAATTTTTATGAAATTTTTATTTTTATTGAAATTTAGTACTTTTATCAAATTGGTAATTTTTTGAAAATTTGAAAAATGGAACGTCTTTTTTTAATATTTTTTTTTTTGAAAATTATTAATTTTTATAAATTGGTATTCTTTTTTAAAAATTTGCTTTTTTTCAGTTGATAGTTTTTTTTTAAATAGATAATTTTCCAAAAAAAAAACAAGATTATTCACCACATTTTGAACTTTTTCTTTGATTTTAAGCTATTGGGGGCCTCCACAAATTAGCCATAATTATTTACAATTCCCTTACTTCAACTTTAATAAAGTTATTAACAAAACTTAATACTCACTCTTCCAAATGTTTAATACGTTTTTGCAATCTTTCCGTACCATCACCCTGCCTCAACAGATCATTATCCAACTGAAGCTGTAAATTTTTCGCTTCTAAACGAATATTTTGAGCTTCAACAGATGATAGTTTTTCCTGTAGCTTTTCCATTTCAGTGGTCAAAGCATTGCTACCCTTGCCCTCCAACTCCAAAGCCAAAATTTTACGTTGTTGCATTTCAATACGTGCCTTTAAAGCATCTATGATATCACTATGTGGATTCTGTAATGACCCAGCCACATTATTAAAATGTGATTTATTACAAAGAGGTAAAGAACTGCGACCCGGAGAACTACATTCACTGCTAGCTCCCGTGTAAGTTTCAGGACTTTCTGAGGGTGTATATTTAGCAACGGGACCACTGCTAACACTTGATGTCTGATGATGTAAATTAGGGCAAGACGGAGTTCGGCAACATTTCATCGAATGCTGTACGTTATGCTGAGTAATTCTGCCCAGTTTAGCCTCTAAAATTTGTTTATCTTTTTCCAGACGATTTATGGTATTTCTAGCCGATTGCAATAGACTACGGGTTTTTTCCAATAAAGTTTCCGTCTCTTCAAGTTTGACTTTGAATTTCTCAGCATTTTGTTGCCAACGCTTTTGTTTCTCCCACAGATTCACCTCATTGGCGCTGCGTGCTCTTTTGCTGTCGATTATTACTTTTTGTCTTTGTATTTCTGCTTTGGCATCTTCTAAATCTAATTCCAATTGTTGTACTCTCTTCTGTAGATTTTCACTTTTAACACGAGCATTTAGCTCGGTTTTAATGGAGACCACCGGACGTTTTATTAATTGATTACGCAGGGATTGATTTAATTCCCGTGCTTGTTTTTCTCGTTGTGTTAGATTAGTTAATTGTTTACGTAAAGCCTCCACTTGAGTTTGATAAATTTTATTTGTGGCTTCAGTTCTTGTTAGATCGTTAGCCAATTTAGCTATTTGATCGGCGGAAAAATTTGAAGAGTCATTGATATAACGTTGTTGATCATCCTGGAGGAAAATATGAGTATTAGTAATAAGTTTGAAAACGTATAAATTAAAAAAAAAAAATTTTACATGAAAGTTATTTAAGGTATCCATTAACTCATTAATATGTTTATCTTTCTCTTCCATTAATGCACGTAATTGCTGGATTTCTGGATTGTGAGACATGCTAGAAGATTTCTCACGTTCTTGTAAAAATTTTATTCTAAATATTAAAAAGATTTTTAATGAATTAATAAATAATAATAACAATAACAATAATAATAATAATAATAATAATAATAATAATAATAATGATAATAATAACAACAATATCATCTACATATCTATAATTTATTTTTGTAATATCATTACTTATTTATTATTTTATTAAAAAACTTACTTCTCTTTAAGTATTTGTATCTCTTCTTCTTTTAGTTTAAAAGAACTTTCCCAATAACTCGCCTTTTCTTTCAGCTCCTTTAATTGTTTAGATAAATTCTCTGGCACGTCCCTATTATGCTCTAATTCATGTTTTTCTTGTGCACTCGTTTCCTTCTCAGTACATTCCTTTTCCTTACTGGTTAATGGTGTTAAATTCTCTTCAAATAACTCTTCAATTTTTTCATCTGTCATCTCGTTTAAGCTATTATCCACATTTTCCTCTCCTGCGGCAGCAGGATGTGTGGCCAGTTCCAATTTCTCATTAGAATTACGTCTTACACTAAGAGTTTCAAGTCTAGCTTTAAGTTCTAATATTTCTATATCTTTAGTTTTAATATTGAAATTTAAATTGACAATAGTACTCTTTAAGCCCTCAATTTCACTATACAATTTGCTAAGATTTAAATGATGTTGCTCTCTTTCGCTTTGTAAAATATCTTGCATTTTTCCTATAGATTTGTCCTTTTCAGTGAGGAGAGTATGGAAGGAGAATATAGTTTTCTGTGAAGAAGAAATGTTTGAAATTTTAAATTATTATTACAATTTTTTTTTATTATAAGGTTTTACCTCTATTACATCGGATTGCAAGCTAGAAGATTGTGTTGGTTGCTCTGGTGGGGGAGAGGGCTTTTTAGCCTGTGGTGGAGTTGTTGGTGTTTTCGATTTATTTGTTAACTGTTGTTCCAACTTTTGAATTTTTACATTTGCTTGGGAGAGGCTAAAAGAAAATAAGAAAGGTCATGTTTTTATATACCTTTATCGCAAATGAAACTTCCCTCGGAATGTGTGTCCTTTTCCCAAGAACATAATCATATAACCTCCATTTGTGGAAGGAATTCCATGCACAACTGGACGTATGTTTAAATTTTGAATGAAATCACTTATTTCTAAGTAAATAATTTACGAGATATTCACATTAACAAAATTTTTTTAGGGAGAAAGAAACCATTCGAGGGAATAAAATATTCGCGATATAGCGAAATCAAAGACATTGTAGTTAGAATCGACGTTTAATTTTTAATAAGCAAGAGCTTGAAGCTTTTCCATCTTTATTTTAAAACTTGCCTTTCTTCCATTTTTTGCAATTTTTCCAAAGCTTCTTTTAATTTGCTTTCCATAACTGTCTTTTCTTTAACATCTTTTTCTTGGCTCTCTTGCTCTAAAGTTTGAATAGCTTTAGACTCTTGTTCAATTAAATCTATAACAGTTTGAATTTCAACTTCAGTAGTTTCTTTACCGGCCTCCAATTTATTTCCACTGTTTTTTTGTTCCAAGGGCTTTCCCTGTTGTTCCTTTTCTGTTACCAGCTCTGCGTTTGAAATATCATTTAATTCATTATCATACTTTTCAGTTTGTGTTGCAATTTCTATAAGAGCTTTCTTTTTAGGAGATTGTATGGGAGATACATATTTATCCACCATTTCTTTGGAGAGTTTTCGTGATTTGCCAGCTGATAATTTTCTCTCAGCTGGTATGGGCGTGTTATCGGTATTACAGCCAATTTCTCTAAATAATTGTTCTATTGGTTTACCGTTATCTTCTGGAGTATTTTGTACATTTTTAGTAACTTTTTCAGAGCCAAATAATGCCTCTAGAGTAAGCCAATGTTGAGAGTCTCCAGCCATTTTTAGTTTTAAGGCATGCAAATCTTTTTCTAAATCATAGCATTTCTTTTCCCATTCCTTCAACTGATCTTCATAGAGTTTGCATTGAGTTTCCGTTTTAACCAGCTTTAAAGGGAAAGAGAGAGAGAAAAAAATAAACATAATCGTGCCTTGCAGACTAGACAATTTTTTTTGCTTTCGTTCACAAGTGATTCAATGTAATAAGATTTATTTCTGTTGAGAATAACTTTCGAACTTAGATCCTACGAATTTAGAATTTCGCAAGAAAAATTGCTTAATGTGAACACTTGATAAGGGATTTAGAGAAAACTTTTTACCTTAATGACTTTCTGATTATCTTCCATTTCCAAATTATATTCTTTCAAAGCGACTTTTATCACTTCCTCTATATAGCCATTTATTAATTCAGCTTTATTAAGGTTGTCGTCACTTAAATTGGATTTTTTCTTAAGGAAGTTGTTGTAGGCATAAACGAAATTGGTTAGGAAGACCAAAGGAGTAAATTTGGCATATTTCTCTTTTAGACAACATAAAGATTTTTGTAAAAATCTAAAATAATAAAAATAAAAAAATAAAATTCAAAATTATAAAAAAGAGGCTGATTCAGGAACAACAATCAAATTATTTGAAAATAAAATTTATATTTTTTTCAAATTTTTTTGCTTAATAAAATTTGTACGAATTTATTTGTTGTTGCTGAGCCAGGTCCGAAATCTAACTCGTTTTGTAGTGCAGATCATATGAAATTTAAATATGTACTTGATTTTAACATTGTTATTTTGGCGTTCTATTTGGAAGTTTTTGTTTAAGTCTTCTATTATTATATTACGGTTGATCAAATCCTGTTCCTTACTTTCACACTGCAGTTTAAAAGAGTCCCGTTCATTTCTTATATGATTAAGTTCCAATTTAGCTACAAATTTAATGAAAATTTAGTTTAAAAAAAGTAAAACTTTTCGAGAAACTAAAAAATTTACCTGCATCTAAATCTCTTTGCATTTTGGCCATTAACAATTTTTCTTCGGTAGAACTTTGTAAATCCGCTACCAAATGCCTTAAGTTAACATGATTATCTGTTATATCATTGAGTAGCCTTTGCTGTGACAGTATTTGCTCTTGAGCAATTTCCAAAAGTGATTCTAATTGAGTATTTTTTCTTAGCATTTCCTCTTTTTGAGTGTCAAACTCTTTAACCATTAATTTTTGTTCTTCATACTCTTGTCGGGTAATAAATTCTAATTGTAAATCTTCTCTTATTATGCCATAATCCATACAGAGTTCTGGAATTTTTACACTAGTTTCCTGCTTACCAGCTAAAAGCTCTTCGATAACTATGGCTAATTTCATTTGATTTTCGTTGAGTGATTGCTGTAAAGCTTTGTATTCATCTGCTGTATAGACGTAAATATTTTTATGATTTTGTAAATCCTGTTTAAGCTTTTCGACAATTTCTTGTTCCTCCACTAATTGTTTCTTAAATTGAGCTTGCAACTTAATATTTTCAATTTCTAGTTGCTTTAAAGCCGAGAGATTTTCATCAAAATCTTCTCTCAAGTATCGATAACTTCGGCGCTCTCTCATTAACTCTTGTTCCTGGGTTACTATTTGTTCGGTGAGTTGTGCACAAGTTTGCATTATTTCCATTTCATTAGCATTCATATGCAATTTAAGTTCCTCATAATATTTCTTAAAAATTTTAAGCTCTTCTAATTCGGTTTCAAGTTTACGTTTTTCTGGTAATAAAATTTCTGATTCTGGTTCCAGTTCCTGCTCTTCTTGTAAAATATTAGGTATATTGATACTTTTATTAGGGGTGGTAGGTCTAGTAGAGCTATCCAAATGTTCTGGTAATTCCATAAGAGGCTCTTCAATATCTCTTATTTCACCATCTTCACGCATACTCTCTATAGAATTTAAATCTTCCGCAACTATTTCCTTCTCTTCCGGCTTTGTATTTTGTTTTAATAATAGGTCTTCTAAAGCTTTTTCTCGCGATTGTATTAAAGCTAATTGTTCTCTTATTTTTTTAGGAGTGTCAATAGGAGAGTTTGAACACTTTAAAGCTCGAATTAATCTTGAAAGCATGTCATTATCGATTGTAATATTATCAGAACAATCTAGAATATTAATTTTAAGAATGAAAATAAAAAGGATCATTTGGTTTGATGAAATCGTACTCACCATCATATTCTCTTAACTTTTCCAAAATTTCCAACATTCCTTGTCTTAAAATATCATTTTCTTGCAAAATCTCTTGATATTTGTTTTGTAAATCATGGTCGCTTGAATCCTGCAGTTCTACTCTTAAATTACCATGACATTGGCTACATACGGTCACCAATAAAGAGGTTTCCCTTGAATTGGAAGAATCTTCTACCTCTCCCACTTCCTTAGAAGAAGAACTTCCTAAATATTGTGGAGATTTTGTTTGAGATGAGTTTTTGTTCCTTTTTATTGGTGTTTTAGGAGTTTCACTTTGTTTTCTTTCGGGTGATGGTAACGGTGTATTTGTAGAAGGTTTTAATTCTAAAAGTTGCTTCCTAAAATTAGTACAATGGTATTAATAAACTTATATTATGAAATTTTATTTTATTTTTTGCCTCAGTAATATGCTTACGCTTGAAAAAGAGAAAAAAAATTAAATATTTGATTTTAATTTAAAATGTAAAAACTAATAACACTAATATTCCAAAAAAATTGATGGCTGCAGAGCTAACAAAAAAATCTCTTTAAGAAATTAAAGGCAACATTTAAAAATTATACCCTGACAACACTTTTTTTTAAAGGAGTAACACAGATTTACCTTAAATCCGATTTCTCCATTTTCAACTGCAATCTCATTTCCTCAGAAGCTCTAAGTTTCAATGTTAATTTCTCTATCATTTTTTCTTTGCTACGCTCTTTTGCCTGCAAATTCTTGGCCGTTATAACTACATCCTCTGGAATATTAAGACGTTTCCTTAGCAATGTATTCTCTTGAGCTATTTCATGCATTGAATTCAATTCCATAACCAAAGCTCTAATTTGTTTATCCCTTGATTGCAATTTATTCTCTAAAGAAGAACATTTTCTTAAGGCTGACATTAAACCATCTTCTCCCTTTTGATAAGCCGTTAAAGCTTTTACTGCTTCCATAGCTTGTTTTGCTTTAAGACAACATTCCTCTTCAGCTTTTTGTAACATTTCCGAAAGTTCATGACATTTTTCATTGCTGGTCTTTAAAGCCGATTCTATAGACCTGCAGCATTGGCGTGGTTTACGAGGATTACGTTCTTCTTTTTCAGCACTTATCTTATTCATAAGTTTTGTAGAGCTTATCATTTCTTCAGCCATCATTTTAATTTTACTCTCCAATTGTTCTATAAGTTTATCGCGGAATTCTAAAGACTGGTTTACAACAAAATAATTTTATTAAAATGTTTTTATTATCTACAGTTTCTTACTTACATGCAAAAGTTTACTTATCTCTTCTTGTTCTTCTGATTGCTCACTATCTTCTTTGGTATTACTCTCTTCTTTCTGAATGTCACTTTCTTGCAAAATGTCTGTTCTACTTTTGTATTTCTTCAATTGTTTATCCTTCTCCTCCAACATTTTCTTCCACGATAAAGCCTTCTTTTCCAATTTTTCTATGAACTCTTTTAAATCGTGTTCACTTTTTTCACGTTCATCTTCTAAATAGGTGATATTGCCTTCTAAACGTTTTATTTCTATATTCAGATCTTGCATAGACTCTTTAAGAGCTTTCTTCTCACTTTCCAAAAGTGTTATATCGGCCTTAAGTTGTATTAAGATGTCTTTACCGTGTTTCAAATCTTTTTCTAGTGTTAAAATTGTTTTGGACTGTTCTATGTTTTGATTTTGTAGGGACTGGAAAAAAGAAAGATTTGAAAGGAGTAAAAAGAAGTTCGATAAGAAATAAAAATAACTATGTTTTAAATAAAATTAACTGGATTTTCGAGGGCGATATGGCCGGCACTGAACAATGCAGGCACTAGCACTCTCCTGGGCATGAATAGGAAGAGCTTGAGGATCATGATAGGGGCCATAACGGGTCACTGTTTGATAGGGAAGATGAGGTCTAGATTGGACGCTAACAGTTCCGATTTTTGTAGAATGTGTGGAGACGTCGACGAGACCGAGTCTATTGAGCACATTGTGTGCCATTGTCCACGATTGCAGCATCGTAGGATGAAGTGGCTGGGTAGCCAGTTCCTCGACGGGCTGAGTAACGTTCGGGACGCAGATCTTGTTGACGTCATAGGCTTCGTCATGGGAATCGGCTGCTTAGGGGGAATCAGGGGTATAACCCTAGGGGAATTGGTAACATTGCTGGTCCCCCTATATGATTCGTCACATTTCTATTCCTTTTTATCTTTTACTCTACTTTTTCTGTACTCTCTGTATTTTCTATTTTCTGTATTCTATACTCCTTATTTCGCAGCTATTCTATTGAAGGGACTCACAATGGACCGGGATCGGTCTCTGGGTGGAGATGGGGTACTATCTGGTATCACATCTACCTTCTCTATCTATCTATCTATCTATCTATCTAACTGGATTTTATTAATTAAAGCTGCTGTATGACACATTAGATAAATATATGATGAAACAATTGTAACCTCTGTTGAGAGATAAAGTCTACTTATTATTTATTATAAAATTGTGGTCACACTATTTAGTGATGTTTATTAAATCCTAATGACTTCCTTGGAGTGCAAAACGGTATGTTAAATACTAAATTTCTATAGAGATTTACTGTAATGCTACAATCAGGTTAAGTAAGATAAGTAGCCAAGACCTGCTTACTGTTATCGTTTATTAGTCCTCATTATAACAAGTTCTAGTATGTTCACTGATATCACGGTGAATTCGTAATAATTTTATTGGTCAAACCGTTTTATACCGACCAGCAATACATTGTTCTGCTCGAAAACGGCGGCATGTCAACAAGTTGATTGACATCTTTATTATGTATGAAAAAAAAACTATTTCTGATAATTTAACCGACGATACTAGAATAATTCAGTATCCAGATTACCTGCAGTTTAGAATGTCTCGTCATTATGAGATGCTTGGTATTCACATATCAACTTGGTTATTGATATGTGAAGATAGCCTTAAATCCAACTTGACTCTCATTACATTGACTTTAGCACGCAGAGAAAATATATAGTTGTAGTGACCATAATCTAAGAGTAACATGTTATGATTGGAACATAAGATCACAGCTAAAAAATATAAATAATTATAAGTAATAAATATTATGACTCCATTTTGTCATATGGTGTCCGATTTTATGGATTGTTTTTCATGTTATGATTCTAGTTTTAGCGCATTCAATTAGATTACGATTTGATATTATATTATTATTTTAACTTATTATATTATTATACTACATTGTCAAATTATTATTCCATTTTGTCACATTATTATACCATGATAACTTTATGATAAAGTTATCCAATCCTATCATATTATTATTTTGAATCTTATCATATATTGCAATAAAACGTATTAATAAAAATTTATTTTTATAAATTTTTTATTGAAAATAATATAGGAAAGTGTTCATTAGCAAAGAAAAAAAAAAAAAAAACATTTTTTACCATCATATGTGGTCCAACTGCATCCTTTAATGGTAGTTATTCAATATCTTATGTTGCTTGAATCACACCCAGTACAACCAAACCGTGCCTATTTGTATTTATTCATATATAAACTAAGTGAAACATTTTATTGTCATGGGAGTAATAATATTAATATGGTTTAAAAATAGAATATGGTTTAATAACAAGGAAAAAGACGGCAAATATTTAATGGTTGTAGAAGTAATGATATTTTTCATATTAATAAAAATTTGTTTCTGGCAAAAATATTTAAAACAATTTTTGCAGTGAACTATATTAAAATTTTTATTGAGTGTAAACATTAAATGACAAAATTGAGAACAATAACGTTGTTATCATGAACACAGAATTATTAAAATTGATACAAATTAACAATGAGAACATAATATTGTTGCAGTGATAATGCTGTAACCTTGTTTTTTCTCTGCGTGAGATCACTTTGAAATTCTTACGATTTATTTCTGATTTTCCTATGACTTTGCTACACCTGTGTGTGGGTATTTTGTACCAAGACTGTTTGGGGTCCAGTATTATACCAATATACTTCACACTAGCTGACAATTTTAATTCAAGCGTGTTAAAGCATGTAAATGGGAAAGTTGGGATCGTACATTTTGTTGAAAAAAGGGAAAGGTTGTTTTTTCCGGGTATAACGTTTAGGTTACTCTTTGGTGTTATAGCGATTCCATAAGCACAAACCTTATAGCAATGTTTCAAAGAAGTGGAGTTAAAGTTGTTTTTACAATGGGCAATAGCATTTAGATAAAAAAAATACAAATTATTTTGTTTACAAAAAAAGACAAATTGAAAAAATTTGATATGGCTATGCTGTGAGACTATTTCCGAAATAGATCTCGAAAAAATTGTAATTTTTATAAATTTTGCCATAAATCGATTAAAATGATAAACTTTTTTCCTCCTGATATACTAAAATGACCACTTATGGACAGAAATTACGAACAATTACGAATTTTTTATATGCACTTGAAGAAACAACTCCTAACTTTTTTTTGGACCAAGGATTTCTTATCTCTGTTAGGAAACTGAAGAATTGTTTAAGTGGTCTTCCCACAACATTTTTTTCAACGAGACACTCTAGTGTACATCAACCCTTTATCAGTACATTAAATTCTATTTAGGTTGATATCAGATAAGTCTCAGAATTGAGGTGCTTGATATCCCGGTTCCTAACTCCAAAAAAGCTGGCTATATTAATTGGAATGCTGTCTTCAACAATCTGCTAACGTCCTGTAATAACGGAAACTATCAATCTCAATTACGTACGAGAAAATACGTAATCTTCGGCAATTTGTTTTACTTAAAATTATTTTTATTCCAATTTTGATTTTCTTAAAATTTTAAAAATCCTTTTTTAATATATCTTACCTCAATTTCTCTCAGCAAACGTTTAATATGTTTATTTTTAGTGTTAATATTACGTAGCAGGGTCTCTTGTTTATCTAATTCGGATAAGGGATCGGAAGAATCTTTATCGCTGACATCAGCATTGGCCGCTTCACGTAAACGTTTTTGCAAAGAAAAAATTTCCTCTGTTAACTAATCAATAAAGGAAATATAAAATAAAACTTATACATATGTCTGACATAAAACTAAATAAAATAAAATACTAAGGAATTATATGAATTCACCTCTTTAGTTTTATTTTTAAAAACCAATTTGTCATCTTCCAAATTGGCCACCATGCGTTTTAATTTTTCATTTTCATCCAATAAACGGTCATGTTGGGACTCTTTCAAAATAAATGAAATTTGATTTTTTTTTAAGAAATATATAGTTTATATTTTCTTACCCAAACTTTCCCTATCTTTAGCTTCCAATTGTTGTTCTAAATCTTTGACTTGATCACCTTTATACTCTAGAACAGCCAATGTCAATTCCAAAGTCTTTCGTAATGATTTCCTAGGTAATTCTTCAATGGCCTCTGTTAGTTCTAATAAGGTTTCAAATAGTTCTTCCTTTTGTTTTCTAGAAAAATCTTTAAATTTTCTTAAAGACACCACATCGGGTAAATCCATTTTGTAGGAAACTCAATTGTTTTCTTATATTTTATTTTATTTAAATTTTTATTTATAAAATTTAATTTAAAGAAAATGTCATGATAAATACTCTTGACGGCAATGAATAATGAAATAAAGTGTTTTCTTTGTTCCTATTTCCTTGAGTGCCCTATTGTCACCTTGACTACCGTTTCACTCAAAACACAAGCGCTAACTTACTGGCTGGGAGGGTTTTTTTTTTGTGTGTGTGCAGAGTTTTAGACTTGGCCACTGCAGCCGTCACTGGTTGTTAAGGTTTAAATGTGTATCACGTCCATAGTTGGTTGATTTGTTTGTAGTTGTTTTAGAGTTACCTTAAATTGAGAATATTTTTGGTTTTGTTTTGGCTTCAATTTGGGTTTTTATTTTGATTCTTTTTTTTTTTTTTATAGGACTGTTATTGTTTAGAATGGTTGTGGAAAAGAAAAGTGGTAGAGTAAAGTTTTATTATTGTGTGAATGGGATTTTAGGGAAATTGTGTCTTTAAAGGACATTGACATTGAAATATTGTTGTTTAGTTAAATATATGTAAATGTCATTTAAAACATGGGTATTTGTTAATAACACTTTAGTGTTTAATTTTGTGTTAAGCGAAATATAATAATGTATTTAATTCTTTAAATATGTACAGAAAAGATTATTGAATATAATTTTTTAATAAATTTTTTATTTAGTTTCAAATTTGAGTTTAATAAAATTAAAAGTGGAAAATAAAAATCTGACAAGCCTCTGAAAAATTAAAGTTTAAAATAAAATAAATATAAAAGGCTTTGAAAAGAAAATTGAACGTAAGATCATATTTATAATAAAATTTTAAGAAAATCCGACTTCCTACTACTTTGTTCGGGCTTTTTAACCTAATTGGACGTTATATAAATCAATAAGGTAAGTATTGGCTTTGAAGATAACTTCAACATCAATGTCCAGTTTTGCTTTTACTTTTAATTGGGCTGCCTCAGGTGACCTAATTTAGCAGACTTTTGAGAAATAATACCGTATAAGTAAACGTTGTTAGTAGCATTTTGATAATTTTCCATAGTAATATTTAATATCCCTCACGTTACATAATCTAACAGGATGTAAAGCAATCTTGTAGAATTTGAAGTCTCTTTGAAACGTCTTGCCAAAAATGTGACTTTATAAGATGACTGCCACAATGAACCCAAAAGTTTGTTATTATAAATTTTGTAATTATAAATACAAATTAATTATTAATACAATTGTAAATTCTGTTTTTATATTGGAAAAACTAATTTGCAGTTTCTGGTTTCAGTATCTGAGTAATATGGGAATTAAGCCAATAAATATCTTAATTGATTTTAGGTACAATTTTAACCATAATAATAATCATTTAATTAATATTACCATTTTGATGATTGGAGCAAAATGAATTAAAAATTTAATTGTTGTAAGCAATTTCATAATTAAAATCAATTTATATTTTTTTTCTGTGTTTATTGAAATACGAGTATGTAAAAATAGGGTCAAGTATATTTATGTTACATTTTTTAAGTCTTCGACAAAATTGTGTGCAAATCTATAAAACTGTTAGTGCCAAATCATTGAGAATACATTGAATTATAAACCTTTACAAAAATAATATCCTTTTATCAAAATAGAGGTACATCGTCTCAATCGCAAATAGTCCGTCAATTTTTTTTTTAATTTTTTGAAAAATGTTTTTCGAAAATTTACTTTTTTAAATCTCGATAAAGATATTAACAATTAAGAGAAAAGATAGGTATTTTTAATTAAGGACCTTTAAAATATGGGGAAAATCGAGGGTCCAAACAAATGTTAACTATCGAAATCGATAATTCTAGTTAACTGCCTGTATTTATAACACGAGCGCAAAAACGACTCGTCTAACTTACATTTAAAACAAAAACAAAATTTCAAAATTTGTTTTTGTTGTAAATGTAAGTTAGACGAGTCGTTTTTGCGCTCGTATTATAAAAACAGGCAGTAAATAATTTTATTTTCAATTAAAAGACATTATATAAAAGCAATTTAAAAAGATTTAGTGTAAAAAAGCTCTTCGAGAACAGGAAATCACCAAAAAAAAAATGTTAACAAGTCGGGAACTTTCTAAATATAGTAGGAACATAAATTTCTTCTAGGAATATAAGAAGACAATTGTAGGAAACTTTATTTCTTTGGAAGATCATTCTAGAGTTCCCAGAAGCTGAGATATCAATCTGACAATTTGGTATGGTAATAACGCACACCGTTATGTTACCAACACCATTAAGCATAATTGTACAGGGGGTATAAAATGTTGCAAATTCTGTATTCTTTGGATCCCTACGAAAGTTTTTTAAAATCATTTATAAAATAAATAATTATATTTTATTTGATATTACGCAATTTTTATCCTTTTCGGCACATAAGGATACTGTTACCTTTTTGCCATTCAAAAACGTTGGTTTATTTCCTTTAAATAAACCTTTATGGATTATTTTATTAAAAATAATAAGAAGTCAGTTTAATTTCCTTTTAAAATACAAATGCAGCTCTTTATTTCACTCTTTAAAATACACACGCTATATTACACAATTAAACTGCAAACACTGTTAAACTTAATACACTACGGCAACTTTACGACTCAAATTAAAATTCACTACTGAAATGAATGCACAATTTCGCTTATACATATAGTGTGCCAAAAGCAATTATGGTCTACAATTTTCTAATAATGTCAAGAGCCATTATTAAAAATTTTTGTCAAATTTCATTGAATTATCTTTTTGCGACCCATACTTTGTGCACAAGGTTTACGTGGACAGTCAGCCGTCCAGCCAGCCAGATAGACGGACATCGTTAGATCGATTTAAAAAGTGATTCTGCGTTACAAACATCAGGACAAAAATAATACCCCAACTACCTATGGTGGTGTAGGACATAGAAAAATGTTTTTTTTTTTTTGGGTAATTAAAATACATTTGTATAAATATAACGTGACTCGCATTCATGTATCATTTTTTGATACGCCTCTAAATTTCCGTTAAGCATTACAGACACCTATTAATTATGCTAATTACGGTCAATTTCGTGCTGTCCATGGGATATGCCTTAGCAAAATTTGTTTTGACAAAAGTTCCCGTTTTCAACTATCAACGATATTTGACTTAAATTTATGGTCCCGATGAATTATGTTTATCTCCGCTCTTAGATCTATATATTCAAGATTTATAAAAATTGCAATTTGCTATATAAAAATAAAAAAAAAAAGAAAACAAAAAGTGCAATTTTTACGTAATTTTCAAAAAGTCTGTGATATTAATTCTTGAACATAATGTTTTTATAAATTTTCTTTTTATTTGTAGATACTTTATTTATACTTAAATAGAATTTCGTTAATTTATTTTTTTATAATATCAAGTTCGCATTTTGTTTCCTTCAATATATTCATAATATACATTTCGTTTTTTTTTCTCTCAAATGGAAAAAAAATTCTTATTCAAAAATAGAAACTTGATAAGAGTGTGTTGAAAACTTTAATATTTCGTTTTTAAATAAGAGAATAATATCTTAAGCACTCTGAATCGGAAAAAAGGAAAACATATTAGTGAATACATGGAAATTTGCTAAAAGGACGAAAATTTGTAAATTGTAGAATTAAAGAAATACAGGAAGAGGGCAAAAAGGATTAATTTAAGTTTATATGGTAAGGATAGTTAAAAAAAAATAATTTTAGCTAAGAAATATTTTTTTTTTTTTAGACCATTGAATCAGTCTTGAAGATTACGAGGAAGATAATTTAATATTGATTTAAATTTGGCGGAGCAATTGTGCCCCGCAATATCTTTTCACCCAATCCTTAAGGAACATAAACTAATCATCTTCGTGTAAATGAAAAGTTTTTCGTGAAAAAAATTAAAATAAATAATGATTTTATTGAGTAAAATAATAAAAAATAAAAAATAAAGTTCATGCAGTAATCCATGTTGTTCCATTAGAAACTGTGAATGTGCCTTGTGAAAAATTGAAAAAATTTTCGCTCTTGTTTTACAAACTTTGAGGCTAGCTACTACGTTGACTATTTCGGTCATATCAACGAGACCGCACAATTATAACAAGCATTAGTCCCTATTTCAATATTTGCATTTAGTTGAGGGGCGCACAGACCCCGCCCAAAAAACCAAAAAAATTTTAAAAATAAAAAAATTTTGCTATCAGAAGTCGACTACCCTGTATTTAACTGTTGAAAAATAACTTATTTTATAACTGCCAAACTAAGTTTCACACTAACACATAATCAATCAATTATACAAAAAACATAAACCATCATTTATAACAGCTTATACAAGTTACTCACTAACACATTAACAAGTTAACAAAAAGCTTTCTTTATAATTATAGTAAGTAGAACTCTCTCAGATAATGAAAGATAATTAAAATAAACTGAAATAAAAGCTCTTTCATTTAAATTCATATAAACAGATATTATAAACTGGAAACATCTAATACGTCACAAACAAGAAAGTTCTGAAATCGTTATTTTAAACTTATAGAACTAATTTTCGTAACAATACTATTTGAGGCTTTTCCTGGTCTGTATTATGAGGCCGGACCTTTCTGGGATTGTATATTTAATAAATTATGTTTCCGCCAATTGTCTTCTCATATTCTTAGAAGAATTTTATGTTTCTAGCGAATTTTGAATCGACCTAATGACATTAAAGTTCCCCGGCTTGATAAAAATTTTAGGCGTTTTTTTTCCCTTGAAGTACAATTTTTTACCCTGATCCTTTTTAAATTTCTTCTGAGTGCTGTTTATTAAATGAAAATAAAATTATCTAACTATATCGATAAATTTCGGTACTTACCCAGCAAAAACTTTTTGGTTTTCGGTAATAACAACTACTTATTAAAGTAGTTTCTTGGTAATGAGGCGTCATTATTGTTTGCCTACTCTGTATTACATTAATAAGTACTCAATAGTATAATAGCACATTAATACTGCAATCACGTGGATGAGTTGGCTAGAGCGCCGGATTAACAACCAGAAGGTTGTTGGTTCAACCCCATTCTGAAGCCGTTAGTTATTTATATCAAAATGTCTAAAAAGATATTTTAAACTAAATAGAGTTTTTGTCGCTTAGGATGCTATGTGCGAGATGGTGTACTGAGTAAGACGTTAGTCAATAAAAACGAATGGTTAGTGTGTATCCAAGTTCGAGTCTCACTGACGGCAAAATTTTTTTGTTTTTTTTTTTTTATTTTTGTTTTCGTTTAGGTACATATTTTTGAGTACCCTTAGAGTCAATAAATAACTACATGAATTTGTGGACAAGTCGAACAAAAATAACTAGTTATTCAGGCAAAAAATAAGTAGTTTATTTTTGTTTCTAATTATACCTGCTAGCTTACCAGGAAAGAAAAGTTTTTGCTGGGTAACATTTCTTTGAACCTTCGATTTTCCCCACATCTTAAAAGTCCTTTATCTATAGAACTGTTTTGATACGAATATTTCTTGGAATTAAAAATACCTATCTTTTTCAGTTTATAATTGTTAATATCTTTATCGAGATTTAAAAAAAGTAAAGTTTCGAGAAAAAATTTTTCAAAAAAAAAAAAATAATAAATAAATAAATAAATAAAATTTGGCGAATTTACTGCTGACTCTATTTTTTGTTCGCACTGAAAAAGTACTATTTGCGCTTGAGATGATGTACCGTTATCAGGATAATGTTAAAGGATATTATTATTGTACAAGTTTACAACTCAATGTATTCACAATGATTTGGCACTAAAAAATTTTATTATTATGCATAAGATTTTGACTAAAAGTCAAAAAATTTTAAAATAAATATCTAGTATATCCCATTTTTTCCCCCTAACTGTGTATTATATTATACAATTATAATTATTGTAATAAAATTCTAAACTTTTTGTATCGTTGCTTAGATTTTAAGTGTGCTCAAGATATTAGGTTTAAAGCTTAGTATGTCTTCTTAATCAATTATTAATATTCTAAATGAAAAAAGGTCTCAAAATAAAAGGTCATATTTAAATTTTTTACAATATGTTTTTTTTTTGCTTTTATTTAGTTACATAAATCTGGTAAGCCCATTGCTTGATTTTTTTGATCGAATTGCAGAAGCATGAACTCATAAGTTATTATTGTAGCCATCATCTGAAAAATAAATTAAAACATTTAAATGTTAATAAAAAGTAAACATAATATAAAACTAAATTAAAAAAAGGTTACTTTATAAATTTCTGCAAATGTCTCATTTTACTCTTATATTTATTTTAAAAAGAAATTAATATAATAAATCATCATCTCAATTTATTAAAAAAAGTATAGAAATTAACTTTCTTGAATATTTCAAGAGTCCCTTAATAAGGTGTCCTTTGACCTTAAATATCCCGCAAAAAAATTTTTTTCGGTCAAAAAATTTTAAATATTGTTGGTGAATGTGTACTTTTGATATTCAGAATAAGAAAGTGTAAAAAAGTTGACGATTTGAATACCAACAACACCATAATTTCTAAAAATTTTGCTCATAAAGTCCAAAATTTACTAAGTTTAGAACATATTCGAGTTTCTAAAACTGCAATTTTGGAACACATAAGAATATTTTAATTATAAAATACGTCTAATTCAGATGGGTCTAGACTTAGCGATATTGGTTAATTAGACTTCTCTCAAATTATTTTCGCGTTGGATATTTTTCAAAAAATTATGAAATGTACTTAACGAAAAATTGTATTTAGAAGAAAAGAGTGGTGACGATGACGCGATTTTTAGACTCGGCAATGATAATGATATAAAACCCTTTTGTGCAACTGCTAGTTTTGTTGTTTTACTAAAGAAAGAAGAAGTGTTCGATATTATAACGAAACTGGAAAAAATTTTTGTGAAATTTGAATTTTCTGAAAAATCTCACCAAATATAAGTGATAAATTGCACATATTTAGGTCTTAATAAAAACTTTTAAAATATAAACATTTTTTTCATTGAATGACACAAGGTATTTGGCAAACCTTTTTTGGTCTACTGCAACATTAAAAAATTTCCCAAAAAACAAATATATATATATATATATATATTTGTTTTTTGAATATGAATATATATATATATATATATATATATATATATATATATATATATATATATATATTGCTCTTTTAGTGGGAGTATATTTAATTGGCTTCGGTATTATAAGCATTTCCAGGATGATTTTTTTTACAAAAGGAATATTGGGAAAAAAGAAATTTTAAGAAACTGGATTTGGATTATTCTTTTGCAAGCACGGAAATGTGTGACCAGTTCTGTATTGAGTTTTTTATTTAAGTATTTATGAAGTAAACTTTAAAAAAATGAATCGAATAAAATCGGATTTTTGGCTAAATTTGAAAATTTTGGTGAATTGTCGAATTTTTGTTGAAATTTTGTATTTTTTATTGTAAAATTTCGAATTTTTGGTGAAATTTGGAAATTTTGGTGATATTTGGAAATTTTGGTGAAATTTCGGGTTTTTGGTGAAATGTAGGTTTTTTTTTTATAAAATTTTGAATTTTGGTGACATTTCGGATTTTTGTTGAAATGTCGGATTTTTGGTCAATTTTTGAATGTTGGTAGATTTTCGAATGATTGATAGATTTTCGAATGTTTGGTGAATTTTCGATTTTTATATGACATATTGGGTTTTTAGTGAAATTTCGAATTTTTGGTGAAATGCCGGATTTTCGGTGAAATTTTGAATTTTTAGTGAATTTTGGAATATTTAGTGAAATTTAGAATTTTTTGTGAAATTATAAATTTTTGTTAAATTAAAAATGTTTAGTGAAATTTCGGTTTTTTTTGTAAAATTTCGAATTTTTGGCAAAATTTGGAAATTTTGGTGAAATTTGTAAATTTTTGTGAAATTTCGGGTTTTGGTGAAATTTCGGGGGTTTTTTTTTGTGAAATTTCAGATTTTGTTTAATTTTTGGTAAAATTTATTTTTTTTCAGAAAAGGACGTAAAAGAGAACAACCGGCAGAATAAAAGCAACATTTTAGCAAGAAAAGAAAACAACATAGATAAGTGTTTAATTTTGAAAATGTCCTATTAATGTACAGTAGCATGTGCTTCCGTAAATCATCTTTCTTTAAAATTGCTTACAGAAAAACAATGTTGTGCTAAGAAGAATACAATATTGTTTGAGCGATTCGTGAGAAACATTAATGAAATCATGATCCATAAATAATAGAAATCTTTCGTTTTTGTACGAGGGCGGATCAATATTGTACACGTGTGCTCCCGTGCATTATCTTGATGAAAAAGAACTTTTTTTCTTGCCCATATGGGTCGTTTTCTTTTTAAATCCTCATTAAATCGGTCTAATAAGTTGGCATAATATTCGCCGTTTATTGTTTTTTCCTTTTGAAGGTAATCGATGTGGATTATCCCGCGAGCATCCCAAAAAACTGTTGCCATCACCTTACTGGCCGACAAACTTACCTTGTCCTTCTTTGGAGCAGGTTCACCCGGAGAAACCCATTGTTTAGACTGCTGCTTGGTCTCCGGAGTACAATAATGGATCCATGTTTCATCCACAGTTACAAAACGCCGCAAAAACTCATTCGGATTGCGGTTAAACAACTCCAAACAATCCTTTGAAGTTGTCACACGTTTACGTTTATGGTCAATTGAGAGCAAACGTGGAACCCATCTTGCAGGCAACTTTCTTAAACCCAGCTGATCATTTAAAATCGAAACCACACTGTCATATGAAATGCCTATGGGTCAACAATCTCACGCACTTTCACTCTTCGGTTGGCCAACACCATATCGTGGATTTTTTCGACATTTTCGGGTGTACTGACCTCAATTGGCCATCCAAAACGTTCAGCGTCTTTTGCACTTGTGCGACCATAGCGAAGTTAGTAAACCACTTTTTTTACCATTGAAATCGATGATGCAGAGTCCCCATAGTATTTATCAAGCTTTTCCTTGGTTTGATTGACGGTTTTTTTTTTGCGAAAAGTAATGTTTAATGTGCACTAGAAATTCACTTTTTTCCATTTTATGTATGTTTTGAACAGCTGATAAGCGCAAAGTAAATGACGACACTTTCCCAATAGTATATTAAAAGGTGGTACTTGATTGAATACTTGAATACTGTTGCATTTCATATAACTACGGACTTATTGATCCGTTCTCGTACAAAAGGAAATTGTGTTCTGTTCATTTTATTTTATTTAATTTTTTATTTAAACATTTATTTGAACCATCCATAATTAATATTTCCTTAACCCTTTGATTATTTTTCATGTCAATATTAAAGTCCTAGATTTGCTTTATTCTTTACAAGGATCTTCATTGTTGATTCTGGCAGCGTGTTCTGAAGCACCTAATGAAATTTTATACCTAATTTTAATGTATTCTATTTTCTTAATATGTTTCTCGAGTCTAGAACAGTTTTTTAGAGGAGCATATTTAGATTATTTTCAAGATGTTTTGAATGTTAGATGTACATTTTATCGTTACTTGGTCATTTTAAACAGCTTCCAAAAAATCAATTTTGCTTTGAAAAAATTTAAAAGAAATGTGGAATATTTTTTAACTCGCCACAACGAGAAGCTCTGTTGTCTGGATATTATAGTTCCAATAAACTATTATTAAAATATATTTCATCTAAACTTTACAAATATTTAAAAAATAACTCGCGGTACATATGTGTGTACATCTAAACAAACTCACCCCAAATAGGTTCTTTCGTGTAACGCCATAAAAACGTTTGCCTGTCAAACCAATAAATTCATTTAAAATTTGTGCTATCAAACGTCTAACTTCTTCGGTCCAACAACCACTAGGCACTAGATACAAAGTTTTAAGAGGCATTAACGAGGCTTCATGAATTTTTGAGGCAAACATAAAAACACAAGCAGTACGACTTAACAGAAATATTAAGGAAAACCAAAAGTAAATATAATTAATGGGATAACGAAGTTTACTAAAAGAAAAAAAAAATCATATTTATTATATATAAATAAAATGTCAAATAAATTTAAAAAAAATATATATATACTCACGTAAATATATTTAATAAATTATTACAAATAAAATACATGTTGTTAAGTGATGATAGAAATACAATTGTTGATACTTGATCATTAACTTGTTCCATGAATTCACACAATATAATATGTTCACGACGTATTTTATACCAAACGGCATCTGGAACATACTGGAAAATATATAATAAACATTAATACATTCATACTTAAAGTCATAGATACATTTTAATATAATAAATATTGCATATGTTTTTATTTGTTGAAGCAAAAAATAAATTTGAATTTAAAAACTTTATTTTTTCTCTTTGACATATCTCAATGTATAGGAAAAAAGAGAAAAATACGTAAATAAATATTAACTTACACATTGCGCCAAAACTTCTATACGAGTATTGAATTGCTGAAAACGTGTTGCCAGCCCCAAACTTATGGCCATTATAAAAAAATCCAAAAAATTCCATATAAATGTAAAAGTACCATTTAAAAACTTGAAACAAGAAATATTAAATAAATGTTGAATATACATATATACTTTGAATATACTTAGTAATACAGTAAAATTTTTAACTAATAAAGGAAACTTTTGTACCCTTCATCATTAATATTTTTAAGCTTATTTAAGAATAGAAACATAAACTGCACCGCTATTGCTTATAGAAAGTATTATAAGTTCGTCATTACGTGTGCAACACTAAGAAAATATCATTTAAGACCACATTTATTCTTGGTTGATTTATCTGAAAGAAATCGTCGGCGAGAAACATTATCATGTCCAAACTTCAAACTCGAATTAAATTAAATTTATCCAGATTGTTTATTGTTTTCCTGAGGTGTGTGCTATTTAACATCAGATAAATCGGCTCAGTGGAAAGAAAGTTATAGTACAAAATCCAGATCATCCTCGAAAAGTGTAATAGGTTGCAACGGCCATTGGACCGAAGTCTACCAACAATTAGGCTCTTCATGATACCGTAAGTACAGAGTTAAAATAATCTTTGATTTGTGCTTCGCAACAAACTGAAATTTTAATGAAGTTCAAGATTCACTTAACAACCAAACTACCCAGATCGTCAAGATCATCAAAAAAGCGTTCACCTAGGAAACGTCTATTTTTCCCTGACATAACCGGATATGAGCAAAGAATGTGAGTGAAAGACTCCTCCCCCTCGCTGTAGCAGTAGGTAGAAATTGTTATACATGACCCCAAGTCTGAGAGCTTGCCTTCCAATATGCCAATGACTTGAAATAATGGCCACCAATATAGAGAGTTTATTTCTCTCGAGAGACTAGAAAAGTGTCTAAACTTCTCCAACGATCGTTTGCCTCTTGAAGAATTAGTTACCTAATATGCAGCTTGCTAGTAGCTACTGGTATAACTTCTTATCCAGAAGAATCTGTGTGGCAGCACCATCTTTGATGAGCTTGTCCGTTAAACTTTTACGCTCTATATCACAGTGGCATGGAACCAAAATTAAGTGTATATAGCACTGCAGGTAGATATTGTTCAGAGACCTATTGTTTTGGGAGCCAACCTAAATTGCGGGTAGAGCGCAAGCTCAGTGTTGCAGAGTTGCATTGCAACCGGGTGCCGTGACCCATAGAACGGAAGGAGTTTTAGATGGGCTCCGCTCCTGACCAAGGGGCATGTCAAATTGGTACTCAGGTGTAGCAGTTTGTTACATCTGGGGGCGTTGGTGGCCGCATTGTACTCACCCGGTGTTAAGACTACCGTGGGGTTGGGCCGTCAGAGAGGTACCCACGATAAACTGTAACACGATCTGTTCTGGGACCAATCTGGACTAAAAGGTATTGGCCGTAAAGGCCTTAATAGCCACTTCGCTATCAGTGTAGATGTTAATATCCCACAAGGACCTCATATATAACCTTCAATTCCGCCTGGAAGTATACTGCAATGGTCAGGTAGGTGGGAATCAGTTTCCCTATAGTAAATCCCACTAGAGACTCCTCCACCAAGTATAGTGCCGTTAGTGAAGAAATCTGTGGCCAAAAGAAAAACTACATAGCTTAAGTTATGTCATTTTCCATTTTCTTAATTTTTAGATTTGTTGCATTTCATTACATATTGTGTACATTTTTTTTACAAAAATCTGTCCATCACTTTAACAGATAGTGGTTTGCTAAATGAGGATCTATATTCAGAACCCTCTATCTCGGAAAACATAACTTTTCTGGAGAGCAAAAAAAACTGTTTATTTCTCTTATTTTCCAAGTATTTACGAAATGTTCTTTTACAATATTTCTTTAAAACTACGACTAAATCTTACATATAATTTGTTTTTAATATTTTACAATATTGGCAATTTTAAAGAAAGGTAGAGGGTTTTACACTTTTAAAATATTCGATGTGTATAAATAAAATAACGATATAGAGGAATCTGCATTGTAAAAACTACATTTAATTACCATATAATGTAAGATTTTTTTTAAACTAGTTAGCAATTAAAAAACTAACTTAATTCAAATAGACTACTACTTTATTTTCAGAACGGAGCAGAGGGAGTGGTAGCCCCGATACAAATAGAATAGTTATTATTTTAGCAAAAATTATTTATTGCTTAAATGAAAAACTATTAGAGCAAAATTTTTAAAATTGGTTGGGAATAATTTCCTTATCAAGAATCATAACTGATATGAAAATATGGCGGACAGCTCTAGCAGTAATGTTAGCCCCCATACAAGATAAATCTTAGTTATCTCATATGTATAAAACTATTACAGTGAAAGTCTCGAGATTTTGTGAGAATAATTTTCTTGCAAAGTTCCATAATTGATATGAATATAGGGGGTAGGTAGTAGCCGCCATACAAAGTGAATATTTATTATTGTATATCTAAAGAACTATTCAAACGATTTAAATTTTTTTTGCCAGATTCATATTTCATATTCAGCACGTATAAATTAGTCATACCAAATATGTTAAATTGTAAAAAAATAAAATAATTACTAAGAGTTTTTCACTAAAAAAAAAAACTAAAATATTTATTTTATAAGATAGAGGGATACAAAATGCTGACAAATTTGGAAAAACTATGAGTTTTCATTCGAAATATGCTTTTCCATATTTCCTATAATGGAATTAATGATTGAATTTAATATACTTACATATTTGAAATATGTAATTTTTTAAGACTTTTATTTTATTTTCATAGTATTTTGGAAATAGAAAAATTACATAATTCAACATATTTAGTATAAATCCTCATAAGCAAAATAATGCGAAAGTGATTCGAATTCTTATTGCTTAGAAGACAAATTTTATTGCCGCAATAATCATATTCGTATTGCGGAAGTTTCCCCCATCGAGAGAGATTGTGCGTCACAGGCGATACGTCAAAGAAATAAGAAATCAATACGCCTGGAAGAAAAATTGGAAATATTGCTAGATAATCATCTGGGTGAAAAAAAGAAGATACTTCCAGATAACCTTCTGGAAGATGTAATTATCACAAAATAAATCTTTAATTTCAATCTAAAACTTAAAAAACGGTCACCTGAAGTTGCCCCAGAAGTTTATCTCACCCTTGTTCCCGATTTCTTCCATTGTCAAGCAGTTCATCCTATCATGGTGTACAACTTCTGGTTGTAATAGATACTCGGGACAGCATAATCCATGTGTTACCATGTGAATTCACCGCCAAGGAGCTAAGAACAGTGTACGAATGTGGAATCCAATAGCCTTTAGTCATTTCTCTACCTGTTAGGACAATGGGAATAATATGTAAGAACGCCTCTTTAGCAGCAGTGGTAGTAGTTATCAAAGGTCCACCGATCTTTAAAATCTCTCAAACAGTTTCATGATAGTAGTTTTCGGTAAGATTGGCCATTAGATTCAAATCCCGCAGGAAGTATGAGCCTGACATCAGTCGCGAAGAGCCACTTCACCATCCCAGGGTTTAATCCCAAACGTTTGACAATCGTGTTCCTTCACGTATACAGAGCTACAGATGACATTTTCCATAGCGTTTCCATTAACTTTTAGTTTATAGTTAAATTTTCTGTTCAGATTATATTTCGCGTGATCTGATAACCCCAGTGTAATACCATTCAAATACGGAAGCATAAAGATAGGCCGGATTGTTTCCCAATCCATTGTCAGAGGTATACCTCATTAAAATAATTATTTAAAATTAGCTAAATTTTTAAATTAAACAGTAGTCTAAAGTTTGGAATCTTCCTTTATGTGGTTTTTTTTCTAGCCATTTGATACAAGTCTCTAATTTGAAGTCTTTATAAACCGAAAGGATTAACTAAAGTGAAAATCTATGTCAATAATAATCGTAATATTTCTTAAAAACATACTTCCCTAGCATACATACGTATAATGTTTATTTCAGTATCAATGAGGGTTGGAAGGCTGAAGAGGAATATAAAAGCACTGAGCACAAAATAAGTTTAATTATTTTGTTTGCTCAAAAGATGAAAATAAATCCCGATAGAAATGAGAAGAAAAAATGAAAACAGAGAATTTGGATTTAATTATTAGGAAAAAAAGGATTTTTATTGTAGGAGTAAGAAATTACCTCTATGCTTTGCTGTGGATAAGACAAGAAGATCAAATTATAATTAGGGAAAACGGAAGTAGCATCTGTGACATTTTGACCAATTTGACGTTTAAAATTTAGGCATTAAAGTGAAAGAGATAGATAGTTATTTCGATAACTATCTATCTTGTGACAATTAGTCTTCTTCATATATATGAAACAATTATTTAGAGATGAAAGAATTTCAAACAAGGGTTTTGTTAAGTCTTTTGGCATTAACACATAACAAATCTAATATTAAAAAACAAATTGCTCTCTCCTTAATGATGAAGGATATACATTAGGGTGATCCGTCATTGTATGAAGGAAACCAATGTATTATGAAAAGGGACATCATTTAGAACATATTTGCCGAATTTCATCTTCCTACGATGATTGAAACAGGATGCTACACGGTCATTTATGTTGATGATTCCAGAACAAATCTTAGAATTTTTTTCTCACCAATATTAATGATATATGCATCAAACGATAGCTAATAAAAAATGATTATACTCATGTTTCGTAATTTTTCCCAAAAAAGTTAATATAAACGACAAAGAGGACATTTTATATAAAATGTGTTAGTAAAGTTTTACTTTTAATTTTTACGTAATTTTTTAATATGAGTTACTTTTTTAATAAAATGACGATTTTATACTTAATATCAGACATTTTGGAAAAAATAAGAAACATAGGTATATTTTTTCTTTAGCTATTGTTTGATGTATACATAAATCATTAATATTGGTGAAAAAAAATTTTAAGATTTGTTCCAGCATCATTGACGTAAATATCCATTTAGTATCCTGTTTCAATTTTTAAAGGAAATTAGAATTTGGCTAAGTTGTTCAAAATGCCCTCCCCTTTCGCAATTTTAGGTACGTTTATTTATAGCTCGCGAAAAGGAATTTTGGAACACCCTAATATACATACATACATACATACAAAATTCATATTAAAAACAGAAGCAAAAATAAATTAATTCCTTTCACAAAAATTTCTTCTTTGAAAGTTCTTTTTTATGTGCTTTGAGGAATTTTCAACTAACTTAAAGTGAAAGAGTATATAATAGTTATTAGCAAAAAATAATAAATATGTAATAGTTTAAGAAAAATATTAAAGAAATAAGGACTGCGCACGAAAAAATAAGTGCATACAATTCAGCTTATAAAAGTGAAACCAATGGGTTAATCTTTTTGAAAATTAGTTTTTTTAAATACCGTTATATTCAAGTTTTAAATTTAAATGAAAGAAAAAAAATAATAATAATAAATTTCTATTCGTTTTTAATAAAATTTTTAATATTTTCTGGAATACCCTCAATGTAAAGCTTTATTGTGTTTCCAGTTATTTTTCTGTTGCAATAGCTCCCCTACTTTATTTTTAACTCAGCATTAAGTGTTCTTTAAATATTTTTTTTCCATTATACAATAAATTTCAAATGGACTGAGTTTTGGATAGCTTAGTTACTTTTTTGTTGTAATGATAAGATGTAATATCAAGCCAGAAAAATTATAGTTCCTTGTGCTTTCTAATAATAGAAAGAAATCTTTTACGAGATAATTCATTTGCTTAAACTTTTCCGTTAAAAGTTTTTTCCTCGCACGCACAAATGGCCAAAAATTTGTTCGACAATTTAGATTTTTTTTAAATGTAATTATCTGTTATATTTCGCATCTGTTATATGGAATTTTTAACCAGTTCTACACTGTCCTCTAGAAAGCATTCGTTGTTAAAAAAAAAAAAAATAATCTTAATAATTTTCTTATTTTTTTACTTAGTTGCTACTTCGGGCTACCTTTTTTTTAACTTTTCTAATGAAACTAATACTAAACAATTAATAAAGCCCCGATTACCGTTTACAACAGTTGTTATTTTAGTGTCGTATTTTTTAAAAAGCGATCACGATTAACAAATGTTGTCAGCACTGTTGTATTTGGATTTGTCTATGTTCTGTAACATCGATTATCGTTTACTACATGTGTATTTATGTGTTGGCAGCAGTGTCAAAAACTTACAACTGCTTATTTGGTGTTGTGTTATGAACGTTACAAGTTAAAAAACGAAAATGGAGAAAAATTTGTAAGTTTGCATATAAAATTTTCTTTGCAAAATATACATAACTGTAAAAAATAATTAATTATAAATATTTCTTAGCAAAATTACAAATAAAAAACAAATGGAAAGGCTGGTTGAGCTAATGAGAATTCATCCAGATATTGGCCGAGGCAAGCTACCATTTGGATGTAACAAAATGCAACTTAAGGGCACATGGGATAAATTTGCAGCGCAATTAAATAGCTTGGGACTGCCGCTTGAAAGCACTAGTGGTGGTGGTCCGTCCACAGAAATAAGCTTGAGCTCATTAGAACAGAGCACTGTGGAACTTGTCTCAATGCAAACCCAAGTAAATCCAAATGGTTCTGCAATGGGTATGGAAAATCAAGAAGATTCCGATGGGGCGGAATTAACGATTAGACCTGAGGAGCCTCCACAGACTATAGAATCTACGGAACCACAATTGCCCAAAAATCGCAGGAAGAAAGAGGACAAACGTTTACAAATTTTAAAAGCACAAGCAAAAAAATCAGAAGAAGATCTTAGAAACGTTGAAAACGTTGGAAAGTAATTCATACAAAAATTACCAAATGAATAAGAAAATATACAAATATTCTTGAAACTTTTTTTCAAACTTGGCAGTTTTTCATACGCAGGGATGTAAATTTACGGATATTAAGCACTAAAATTAAATGCAACGCTGTGACATACAACAACACCTAGATGTTGTAAACCATAATCGATAACAAATTAGGTGTTGTGTTGTTGCTAAAACAACACAACATTTAAGTGTCGTAAACGATAATCGGGGCTTAAATTTCATCCAGAGATGTAGAGAATTTTTCTTAAAATTTTTATTATTTTGTCTATGATCCTACTGTCTGCAAATAAATTTTTCTTGGTTATCAGAAATTATTTTGGTGATCGTGAACTCCTTGTATTTTTTTATGACTCAATAAATTATATTTCCCGACTCCCCAGCATTCCTGGTAATAAATTTGCATGAACTTTAAGCCCTGTTCAGACCGGCGCGAAATTACGAAATTTCAAGCCGAAATTACGAATGAAATCTAGGGTGTTCATACTGGCTAGATGACATTTGATGTAATTTCGAGAACAGCTGATACTTATTGTTTACATTTTAATTTGTTATAGGGATAAATAAAGTATTTTGAAATGGAAACAAATAAGAAACAATTACTTACTAAATTGGAAATTAATAATGAAAAACTTGCTAATAAGAAATTGTTATTTCAACAATTAAAAATGGTTAGACATGCAAAGGTAAAAAGGATACGTTTCATTTTGCAAAATCACTTTAATAATTAATTTTAAGATTTGTTTTTAAATTTACCTAGTGTCTACATTAGGCAAATTTATATCAAAACAATCGTCAAAATCAGTGCCAATATATACAAGCTAATCTTAGTTAAACAGTTGATTATTATTTTGGTTGTTACAGTTGTCAAACTGCATATATAAAAACAATAATGAATATGCCATATTGTTGTTTTTGTGCAACTATTTCCACCTTCCACAAATTCACGTTAAGTTCGACGTTTGTCTTGATAAAAAAATCTCTAATGTAGACACTATGTTAAGATCAGCTGTAAATTGTTTTTTTCTTCTCACGATTGAAACATGCAGTAAAAAGTATTTTTTCCAACCATGTACAGAGTTGCACGGAAATGGACATCGTAATTTCAATATAATTTCGCCGAAATTACACAAAATTATGTAATTTCGCAAGTGTCAAAATGTATGGGAAATTACGTAATTTCAACTTGATTTCAGCGGAAATCACAAAAGTACGTAATTTCGCTTCGGTCTGAATGCCCTATTACTTAATTTTAATTTTCCTAAAAATTAATTACGCTATTACAACAACATTTTGCATATAGTTATTTGAAATAATATTAAATGTAAGCAAGTTAACGGTACAAATGCTTTTCACTTGTAATAAAAGTTACAAGCCTTAAAGCGCGCACTAGTTTTTTCGCCCGCAGTCCTTATATATACATATAAAATAATTACAAACGCATAAACTGCCACAAATATATTATAGGGGAAATATGTAAAAACATCTGCAAAAAAATCCATGTGAATAAAATCTTTAAAAGAATATTGTTTATCCTCGGGATGGCAATGTAGACGCCGCATACGAAAATTATAATAAACGGAAGCGTAAAACAAACAATGTTCCACTACACGTACAGCGAGGTAGAGAAATACGCACGTAGGTGAGCAGCAAACATGAGTAGATAAGGTATGCAAAAAGAAAAGAGCAAAAAATCGAAAAATTATATTTAATTAGTCAAAATATAAATACAAATTTCTTATGTACTCGTATGTACTTGTAGATATAAAAGTGATAGGAGTAAAGAGAGAGCGTGATTTAGTGTTAGTATTGATTTAAAGTATTTCTCAGGTATTGAGTAAAAACCTGAGTTATTCTTACCTAAAGCCGTTGTCCAAAAACAAATTAACAATATACGTAATTGTTTTCTTAAAGACCATTTCGGTGATTTATAGGGAGGCATTAGAAACAACAAATCGATGCGTGTCCAGTATTGTATTAATTGTGGCCAACTTCTTGCTAAATTGAGGAAATTAATACAAATAATCAAATTCATATAGAAGAAAACAACGCTAACTGTAAGAAAGAGAAAAAAAAAATCGAAATTGTTAGAAATTATTGTAATTGTGTTTGAGGTTGTTGTGCATGAAGATGTTATAACTAAAAGTTATTGGAAAGGTTATATAATTGAGTTAAAACAATAATAATAAAAAAAATAGTTCCTGTTGATTTTAGCTAACAACAAAATATGTTATTACCGTGATAAGGCTTAACGCAACTGGTTTTTGATTATTAAGAATATATGCCTCTGAACAAACCTTCTAACTAGTTCCTTTCAGGCTAGTTCCTTTCAGATGACTCCAAGAATACACAGACGATTGAAGGATTAGCTGTTGTATGTATTTCAAATGAATGCAGTATGTGCAAGCAGAGATATTAGCAGTAAGAGAGACAAGAAGATTATTATGTATATGACAATAATATTTATGGTTATATTGATATTTTGACAGATGTCATATGGCATTTTTGCTACTCAATTCAATTTATCTGATACAGTTGAGAGTGGAATGACGGGTTAGCTAAAATATACTTATACATATACATTTCCAACGCAATATCTGTCGCAATTCCAGTAGTTAGCGTTTGAAGTAGGGTCTTAAAAAAACTGACAATAAAGGCATTAATTGAAGACAATGTAAGGTGGTCCTCACGCAGTAAACAATTTAAAAATCGATATCGGTCAAATATTTCGAGGTTGGTCGCAGCATTAATGGATTATTGAATGATAGGTAAACATGAAAGTAGTAGACTTGAACAATTCTTTTATCACTATCACAGTAAGTTCTTTTCTAAGTAGCATCTGAATACAGTGCTACCAGGAGGTGAGAAAAAAAGAGGCTAAAATTAACTTTAAAAAAGGCTAAATGATCCAAAAAATAAAGCCAAAAAAAGATTAGAATTTTTTTAATTAAAAAAAAATAACTTTCCCGTTCTCATTAGTTTTTCTTTTTTTTTTTTTTGAGGATATTGTAAAAAAATTCATAAATTCATAAAAAAGCACATAAAAAAATCAATACAAATTTGGATTATATTTCATATGAACTAAATTCCATTTTGGTTAAGCATTTCTAAATTATTGTCTGATTTTTCACGTTTATAAGAATTTTTCTTTAAATATATTCGTAAATAGTTTCTATGGTTAGTGAAGTATAATAGAAAAAATATTTATAATATTCGATATAGTAAGTCCATAAAATTAGTCAAATTATTTTTGATTTGGAGAATGAAGCGTTGCAGTCGAAATTTTTTGTCAAATGTAAATAATCTAGATCTTTTTTTGTGAATAAATACACAAAAATTCTTAAATGGATGATTCTATAAAGATAAAATTAGTATTAACAAATAAGAAATTAATTTTTTCGTTGCTAAAATACTAACTTTTTAGCCTTTTTAAGGTATTTTTAAAAATCAACAAAGATTAGAAAAAAAAGCTTGAAGCTAAAACGAAAATTTTGAGGCTGAAAGTAAAATAAAAAAGAAGTGATTACAGGGTTATTTCCAGACTTTTAAAAGCAACTGCAGTTATCTAAAAACAAGAAAAATCAACGCCACATGAACATCTAGTTTCACCACTTGGTAACCACGTTCTCCTGGCGATGTTATAGTAGATATATTTCATGGAATCCTTCTGGAGATAGATTGACAAATTAATCCAGTGTTGGATCGTGAATTTCCAACTTGGAAAGACTCTTCGAGAATATCTTCTATTGACTTCTCTTGGTAAGTATTGGACGCATGCACATCGACAGGAGTTATTGGAGTACGTACAATCGTGGACGATGTGGATGTGGTTTCCATGATACGAGATGATGAGGATGGCCCCATAAAATTTTCGGCATATTTGTTCGTAATCCAATTTGATGTTTCCAAAGTCATCGCCGGCTCCAAATACATCGTGGATCACTCGCTGTTTAAGAGGATATTCACTAAAACTTTGAGTGAACACTTCCCTAATTCTTTGTTCTGGGCAATTATTGTTTTATGAGCCGACTGAAGGGAGTCCATCAATATATGTAATACTTTCTTCGCTTCGTATTCCTTCTCCTTCAAGGAAAGACAAATCAAAATCTCTATAGTTGAAGTTATCTCCAACAGAAATTCTTTCGTCCATATTATCAATAGCAAAGAGAGAAGAGAAATATGAGTTATGTCTTCCTTCATTATACCTGCTTTCTTGATCTCCTCCTCTAAGACACATCGAAAGTCGATTTGGATGTCTGCAATGCTATTTCAGCACCACAAAATAAAGTCGTTTGAAGAGAGCATAAAACCAAAAATAATTTCCCATCATGACAATGATGGGACGTTACCAGTTAAAAATTAACTTAAAGTTAGTGGATGGGAAGTTTAGTTCCATCCGTTATATAGCTTTAGACTACTATTTGTTTCGTTCAATTCAGAATGCTCTCACTGGAATACGCTTCACTTCAAAATAAAGGTATGAAAAATTAACGTGTTTCGTTTCTGGCCTCAAATGATGAGAAGTGGGAATCAATAAATTGTCAAAAAGATGGAAAAAAGTCGTAGCTTCCGATGGACAAGACTTTGAATACAATACATTGTACCTTTATCTTGAAAAAATAAAATAAAATAATGAAAAATCGAATTTTCATAAAATAAAATCAAAATCAAATTTTCACAAAAAAAAAAAAAAAAAAAAAAAAAATAATAAAATAAAAAATAATAAAAAAATAAGTAAACTGTTCACCAAAAAATTTATGTTTGATCAGAAACCTACATTTTAGGCAATGAACCAAATGTTTACCCCAAAAACTGAATTTTAATTTAAAATTCGAATTTTAATTAAAAAACCAAAATTAAAAAAAAATCTCCAAAAAGAAAAATATGTTTAGCAATAAATAAACTTTTCATAACATTTTTTCACAAAAAAAGATGGTGTTTCACATAAAAAAGCTTTTTCCATTGATAACGTATTTTCTCAAAAGGAAGCTTCATCAAAAACCTAACTTTTAACCAAAAATCTAAATTTTCAAAACCCAATTAAAAAAAAGTATTTTCACTCAAACCGAATTTTCGCAAAAAAGCTTTAATGGAAAAAGCAGTAAGAAACTTTGTAACAAAAACCATATTTGTATTATAATTCGAAGTATTTGAAAAAAAAAACAGTATTTCACCATATCAAGAGGTGTATAATGTTTGGTACCGCACTTTAAATATCAAATGTTCGTGGTTCCTCCATTTCTTAATTTACTATCACTGAATTTAACCCAATCTTCCAAAAGAATCTTAGGACATAAGTCCCCGCACTAAAAAAAAACCCCGAAATTTTACTTTATCACCAAGAATTAAAGCAAATGTTGTCACGGCGCTATTATTGTGTCAATCAAGTTGTGTTTATACTTTAAAATATTATTTTTACATATAACAAAATAATAAAATCACTTAAGTTGTGTAACTCAAAATAAATTATACATTCCAAAGTGACAAGAAAAATAAAGCTAAAATTTAAATAATTTTTTGTAAAATATTCACCTATATTTCTGGCATTTATGCCAGTTTTAAACATTTGCGCTGTAAAATGTATTGTTTTCCATGAGCCAAATATGAAAAATAATACGGTTGTTGTCATGGCCCAGCAGGGTACATTGAATTTCAAACGATATGGATTGTAATCCAATGTATTCACCAACGGCATTACACCAAAAATGTGAGCAAGTAATAAACCTATAAACAAATAACAAAAAAAAAAAAAAAAACAACAATAAATACAAAAGAATTTAAGGAATAAAATATATTGTAAATGTTTAACAACTTACATGGTCTAGAGGCACGATGAAAAGTATCCAAATTTTTAAATTCTTTTACAGAATGTAAAACAAAAAATTTTCGCGAAATTTCCTTACGCAAATTATGTCTATTTTTCCACTTTAGCCAAATTAAATTTTTGGTTAAACTCATTTTGTCAGGACTTTATTTTGTTGCTGAAATTAACAAACTATTTTACGCGGTTTATTTTCCTCGTAAATCTACTCGTAGTTGTAGGACAAACTCTTGCAATTGCATGTAGATTTTTGTTAAATGATAAAATATTTAATACAATTTAATTAACAGTTTTAAAAAAATATTTATTTTTACTTAAGTGTTAATTAATTTGCACTAACAATGTCATTTTGGTTCACGGAAAAACAGAATTCTTTTATTTTGCCTTTACATCCTTAAGTTATTTGTTAAACATAAAATTTTTATTTTTTTTCCATCTGTCACGAAAGACTCTGAGAATTGTGTCGTTTGTTCTGTTTTTGACTTGAGGTGAGTGGGTGAATAAATATTTATGGTCAATCAACAAATTAAATAAATAAACACAAAAATTTATTATAACTTGTCTGTTTTTTTTATTTAACTTTAATGTCTTTTTAAAAATCATAAAGATTTTACTTGTTTATTTAAGTTATTAACTTTTTATAGAATTTCTATGGATAATTGTATGAAACAGCTAGGATTGTGTAATTAGCACACGTTTTTATATTGAGTATTTAAAATTGTTTTCCAAAGATATTCGAATAAAATAAAAGAGAATTTAACAAAATCTATTAATTTCGGAAAATAAAATAAGTTAATAAATTATGGTTATGGTTTAATAAAATACATAACACTATGCGACAAAAATCTTCTGGGGGTGAAATCATTCCAACTGAAATTGATAGCATTTTATGAGCGTAGTAAACCCCCAAAAGGATTTGTCGCTGGTAGGTAACAAATTTTTGCATTACGACCTTCTAAAGATTTTTTTTTTTTTTTATACATCAATGTAGTTTCATATAAATTGAAAAAAAAATAATAATAATAATATAATTAGTAGATTGTACTTTCTCTACTCTATCGTATTGAAATAAAAATGTTAAGTGTAAATAAACTTAATTTTTGGTATACAATATTATTCAGAAAATCCCAGCAAAAACTTTTCTTTCCTGGTAAGCTAGCAGATATAATTGGAAATAAAAATAAAATACTTATTTTTTGGCTGAATAACTAGTTATTTTTGTTCGACTTGTCCACAAATTCATGTAGTTATTTTTTGACTCTAGGGGTACTCAAAAATATGTACCTAAACGAAAACAAAAATAAAAAAAACAAAAAAAAAAAATTTGCCGCCAGTGAGACTCGAACTTGGACACACACTAACCATTCGTGTTTACTAACGTCTTACTCAGTACATCATTTCGCACATAGCATCCTAAGCGACAAAAACTCTATTTAATTTAAAATATCTTTTTAGACATTTTGTTATAAAAAACTAACAGCTTCAGAATGGGGTTGAACCAACAACCCTCTGGTTGTTAATCCGGCGCTCTAGCCAACTCATCCACTTGATTGCAGTATTACTATGCTATTATACTATTGAGTACTTATTAATGTAATACAGAGTAGTCAAATAATAATGACGCCTCATTACCAAGAAACTCTTTTAATAAGTAGTTGTTATTACCGAAAACCAAAAAGTTTTTGCTAGGATATAACCCGCTTATTAACAATTTAATAAAAAATGTCAGGAGAAACGTTTAACGATTGTAACTAATCAAATACCGAAATTATAAAATGTAAAATAAATAAATACTTTCCAAATATTTTTTTACCATTTTTTTAAATGTTATAGATTCTTTTTTTTTTCTAAAAAAGACTGCAAAAATTCGTGATAAATAAAATAACCAATATATATAAAAAACAAACCTATCTCCTAAAATTATTTAAAAAAGATAGGGCTAATAAAACTTTAAGTGACTGTAATAACTCTTATCCGTTTTGGGGATTTTTTCATATTGATTGTCAGGGAAATTACAAATAAACAATTACATGTTTTATCCTGGAAGTTGAATGAAGCCATCGATAAAATATTTATCCGCTTCAGAATAAATCAGCATTTTGGCATCGATTTGTTAGAGCATATTTTAGCATATTTTACCCTTAATGTGATATATTCGCCTTTAGTGGTTTTTAATACATATTTATAGCACATTTTGTTATTTTTAGAGTATATTTAAGCTAATTAGAGCATATTTAAAGCTTTTAGAGCATATTTTGGCATTTGTGAGGATATTTTTTTATACCTCATGGGATGTTTTCGAAATTTATAAAAAGTAATAAGAAATCCAAAAATTTTAGTATTTAAAATTAACTTTAATGGTTACTCATTTGTCGCATGGGGAGCTGGACTTATAGTAATTGAAGATCTAGTAACAGATTAATTTATCATATTTAAGCAATTTTTAATTGATCTTTATTAACGCTATTTTTGAAATGAAATATAGGTGATGTATTAGCTTTTAAACTTGTCCGGATAGCATCAGTTAATGTTTCAAAAGCAATATTTTTTTTAATTAAAGCATAATTATGATAAGTTTTGAACTAGAATTAGATAAGTAAGCAAATGAAAGATCAGTAATGTTTTTATGTGATATAATAAAAAATGGGGAATACAATTTTGGAATAGTTTATAAATTTCAGTTTTGCCTTATTTTGTAACATAAAAACATTAATAAAACACTTTGTTTTAACGAAAAACCTAATTTCTGTTAAAAAAAAAAAAATTACAAACATTTTTTGTTTTATAAATTTTTAGATCAAATTTTTCCTTTTTTATTGCATATTTAATACGCATAAAATCCTTTTTAGACCATATTTGTAGTTTCCTTGTTGATTGTTTTTTCCAGTTTGACGTTTTTTTTTGTTCCATGGTTTTTTTCGGAATTTGGTTTTTTTTTTGTTTTAGATTTTTTTATTTTTGCAAGTTTTTTTCATTTTGGCGTTTTTTCGTTTTGGGGATTTTTTCCGTTTAGGCGATTTTCTTCAATTTTGACATTTTTTCGTTTTAGCAACTTTTTCATTTTGACAATTTCTTTATATTAGCGCATGTTCGACTTTTTTATATTTTTTATTTTGTGATTTTCGTTTTTGCGACTTTTTGATTTTAGCGTTTTTTTCGTTCTGATAATATTTTTTCGTTTTGGCGATTTTTTCATTTTTATTTCTGTTTTGAAATACTATCAATAACAATCAGAAAATAACTTTAAATTCCATCGAAAAAAAAATAACTTATTTTGGGACCAAGAAAAAAAAAAAAAAATAAAAAAATAAAAATAAATAAATAAATAAATAAAATAAAAGTGAAAATATAATCCTCTGACTTTTATGATAAAAGTCCAAACGCAAATTGCTTTTTTTTACTGTTTCTCATAATGCATAACGTCGGTGCGCTGGCAAAAAGTCCTATTTGTTTTTGAAAATTTTTTAAGAGAGCGAAAATCAATTTGTTTTTTAAATGAAAGCCATACAAATTTACATGTTAATCGTTTTGATAACTTCGAAACTAATCTAAATATTTGAAAATATATATATTATATATAAATGATTTCGGAAAAATGCACATAGGACTTTTCATCAGAGCGCCGACGATAATATTCAGAAAATAATAAACAAAGCAATGTATTCAACTTTTTTCTATTTTGTTTATCACTCCCCTCTTATAAATCCCTCAATTAAAATTGAAAAAAAACTAACTCAATGTTGTTTGATTTGGCGATTTATTGTTATTTTGACGATTCCCGTCCCAAATTTTAAGATTTTTTCTAAAAGGAGATTCAGAACTACTATCACCATTTTTTATATGTTTTTCTTTAAAAGAAAGATTTATATACGAAAATATTATATTGGAATCAATTATATATGCTTTTATTTTGAAATGACAAATAAACACTTTAAAAATGGCCAAAACACTTTTGGAATTTTTATAAAAACTTTAAATTTATAATCAAGGCACTAAAAACACTTAGTGCAGAAACACAACAACGCTGGCAATGGTAAAAAATAAACATAATAAAAATGACAAAAAAAGACCTTTTTGTAAGCCCACCTGCGATACACGAAATTTGATTTTGAATGTATTCATCAATCAATGAACTGCTATTTAAGTGATGAAACACAACCAACGACGGCAACGGCAGTTCCATACAAATTTGACTTTTCATTGTTGTTGAATGGCAATCCGTTCAAATAAAATTTATTGTATTTTTCTGACAATATTCTACGCTTTTTTTCTAACAAGATTGCCATCATTTATGAAAAAAAAAGAGAAAATGAAAATTCTTTCTGAAATTAAATTAAAAAAATAAAATATAAAAATATTTATATATTAAAAACAATAATTATAGCAAATAAACTTTAGCAATCATCTTGTCGTTCCGCTGCTGTTGTTATTATGTTTATTTTTTCTCAATGGGAGGCAAAACGTCCCGTTGCCGGCGTTGTTGTGATTTTGAGAGATTTGTTAGAGAGAAGTGATAAACAAAAGAGGAAAGAGTTTAATACTTTGAATTCTTAAAGCAATTTGCTTTGTTTATTTTTGTGAGTCTTATGGATTATGAGAAACGAAGTAGAAAAAATAAACAATTTGTGTTGTTTTTAAAAGGTGTTTTTTTATATCTTTCCTTTTTATTTTAAGGAAATGCAAATTTTTATGTAAAATTAATTATTTTACTTACGTTATTTTGGATATTAAAATCAGGGGCCGTAACTGTTATATTCATCATAGTAGTCAGAGCATTCACATCGCTTAAACGAAAAAGGTCGACAAAATGAAAAAAACACTCAAACGAAAATAACGAAAAAACGAATAAACGTAAAATGAAAAAAATCCACCACCCACCAAAAAAAAAATCGCTTAAATAAAAAGTCGACATAAAAAAACCAAAAAAATAAAAAATTAAAAAAAATCGCCTAAACGGATAAAAATCACCAAAAACGAAAAAACCGCAAAAAATTATAGTAAAAAGTGCTAATTTTCCAATAATATTTTTCATTAAATAAAAAATTCTCATAAAGGTTAAACAATGTTATATTTTTCAAAAAGAAAAAAGTACTAATTTTTAAAATAGTACCTACTATTTTTCAAAAAAGTACCATCAAAATTTAATAGAAATATTTAGATTATACCGAATTTGTGTTGAGATGTATAGTACAAAATTTTTGAGTTAGTATTTTTTGGGTTTAGATTTTTTTTAGTTTTGGCGATTTTTTTGAATATTCATAATCTTTTTCTCGTTTTGGCGATTTTTAAAATTTTTTTATCCTTTAATTTTGTTGGGTTTTTTTATTTAGAGATTGAAGTAACATAAAATACATGGTGATATAATTAGGTCCTTTTGTACGTTCGTTACAAAGACAAATTTATTTCAATATTTTCTTATCACTTGGCTACATCTACAGATATCCGCAAATAAAATGTTAAAAATCGTGTACATAATCATTAACTTAAAAAAAAATATTATCGATTCGTGAAAGAACATAATCTAAGCTACATACTATAGGGACTTAAAAAATACATCTTTTTGGTGATATCTCAGCTATTTATAAATCGATTTTAATGATTTTTTCAATAAACGCCATAACATATACGAACGGACAGACCGACATCATTACTTAGGTGAAAATGTAGAAATTACAAACGGAATTAAAAATTTATAATAGCACTTACACTTCAAGGCTTTAAAAAGAATTATTTTGTAATAAAAATAAAAAAATGTTTAAAAAATACCAGATAAAAAAATGGCATATTGATGTATTTTTTTTTTTATTTATATAAAAGTTTCCTTAATCTTTTTTACCCAAATAATTGACTGAATTTCTTTTCATGATGTTCTTTAAATACTTATCAAAATATAAGAAAATATTTTTCTTTAATTTATTAAAAGATGTCAAAAACTGTTAAGCGGAATTAAAAAGAAAAACCAAAATGTCTAAAATATTTTGGTTTTTCTTTTTAATTCCGTTTAACCGTTTTTAACACATTTTAATAAATTTACTTGTAAATACACTGTGAAAAAAATTCTGTTAAAATTCATACATACTCAAAACAAAAAACAACTTTAATATATATGAAATTTAAAACTTAATTAAACTTTAACCCAATGAAATCTTTCTTAACACTTCTTAACAATGTCTTTGTATTACTTCTGTGTCTTTCTAAAAATGTTCATTAAATATTTATTTAATTTTTGTTCCTTTTTTTATTATCTACTTATAAAAAAAAAATCTTAAGCATGTTTTGGTACAATTATTTATTGTGGCATTTTCTCGCTGAGCATGTAAGTAAAAAAATTTTATGTTTCATTGACTTTTACGTCGAGTCTATACTAGAGAAATTTTTATCAAGACAAACGTTAAATTTTTATCACGATAAAAATTTGCCTAATGTAGGCATGTAGGCTGAATTTGTATTATTAGAGCGTTACAGCCCGTCGCTCTCTGAGAGAATTAGTTAACGTGTAGATTCAAATATTAGTATTATAAGATGTATTATGAAACTGCTGTGATGAGATTTCTCTACACAACCATCTTATAAGATGAATGTCAAAAAAAAAAAAAAAAAAAAAAAAAAAACACATATAAGAAAGTTTGTTTGTGTGTGTGCATGTGTAATTTGGAAATTACTGAAAAACAATGTTTTTTGTAAAATTGTTTCCTTTTAGTGTTTGTTTTATATGTTAAAAAATATTTTTATAAAATTTGTGCTAAAAAAGTGCGAATTGCTTAAATAAAAAAGACATGTTTACTCTGTGACTGATTGAAAATAATGATATGTTATAGGATTTATTAGAATACGTGTTACTTTCCTCTGCTTGTGTTATCTCACATATTATATCAGCGTTAATCCCAGTTGTAGACCTGGGGTTAAAACAAAATTGCCAGTGCTCGAGCACTGAAAGCTTTGTCTTGGCGTTGTTTGAGAATAGACGCTATTTTGAATGTTGTTGGTACTTTTTACATGGTTTACTATGGCATAAGTTTTCCGCTACAATTGATAGAGATAAAAAATTATCTGCAATTCAGGCAAAAATTTAAGGTCTTCTTTATTAAAAATTTCTCTAGTATAGACTCGACATTAAGACCAACATACTCACTAGTCTTCGTTAAATATTAGTCAATTCTCTTAAAACGTTTTGTTGTGTGTACCAAAAAGTAAATATTTCTTAAGAAAACCCTTGTTATCTTGGCCAAATTTCTAAAAATGTGTTTAAGCTTTTTACAAGGTAACAGGAAAATGTATGTACCTACATTAATAAAAAATTTTGTTTAACTTTCGTATTTTATTTTCTGTTATAGTAGTTTTTTTTGACAGATATATAAATACGTTTAATAGAAATGTTCTTAGATATATACGCAGATGTTTTTTTTCTCTCAATTTTATTTAAAAGTTATTGGTAAAGATATTAAAAGCAGTTAGATTATTTGTAAAATGTCTTAAATTTGAAGAACAAGGGTAAAAGTTTTTCTTTAATCTAAAATTTTTACAATTTTAGAATCTGCTTATAACAGTGTGCGACAAATTTTGGATTGTTGAATATTGCCTCAATAATTCCAACACGAAATGAGAGCATACCATTAATTAAATTAATAAAATCTAAAAAGGGTTTGGCAAAGTTAGTTCGAATTTCGATTTTATGGACTCTTACACTTCGGATATTTTCGAACACTTTTTTCATTATGTGTGAAAATAAAAAACATTTAAATCAGTAATTTTCAATATATTTATGGGTATTTATTGTTTTATGTAATGTAAAGCTTCTCTTAAATATTTTGTAAGGTTTTTATTTAGTATCCCACCCCTTCTACGCCCACTTTTCATAATAAGATAATAAGTTAATTTGGTAAGCAATACTTTTTTTCCAAGTTAGCACAGATTTATATCAAGTACTTTCTGGAAAAGCTATGAACTAAAAATTAAGTTGGATATCACGCCTATTTTTTAGTCAACTTTCAATAGAAATCAATTTTGATACTCTCTTCATGCTACTAAGAAAATTCACATCAAATTTGTAATATAAAAGGAAATTAAAACACTGTTTATTGTAAAATTTAATCTGTATGGTTGCCACACCTCTTTTTTGTCCATTTTTATAATACTGTGATATTTTTTTACCACTGTCATTAAAAATTTTAATGAATTTTGAAATTTGTTTTCTAAGAAGCAAAGTAAACCGTTTTTAAAAAATGTGGGCGTGGCATCCACTCAGTAATTTCTTTAAGGATATACATATGTGCCAAGTTTCATTTTAATGGGTTCAGTAGTTTACACATAAAGTCAAGTCAAATAAAGTAAACAAAATTATGAAAGAAACGCGAAAGATACAGTGGGTTAAGACCGACTATATGATATCCTACACCATTGTGTACGAGCATAACAATTATGGAAGGGGACTTATATTACACCTTTGGTCAATTTTACTAAATATAAAATAAAATATACAAATACAGAATAATGCGTTGATACTAACTAGATGATTCCATGTACTTTAGGACGATTCCTGGAAGTGGGTTTATATGGGAGTTATGGTAAATTATGGATCGATTCTCATAAAATTTGGGAATGTTGTTTATAATTACATAAATCTTATTTGTGTCGAATTTGTGATTTATATGGGAGCTATGGTCCATTATGGACTGATCTTCATAAAATATAGTACAAAGATTGATACTTGTACAGAACATCTTTGCACCTAACTTCATTAAGATATTCTTATTTTAAGGCATTTGTGAGCGTTTAAGCTCTATTCTGGGAGGACATTTGTATGGGAGCGAGGTGAAATAATGGAGCAATCATAACCAATTTCAATAGGCTTCGTCCTTGTATTATAAAAGTCCCACGTGTCAAATTTCATTGAATTATCTTTAAAATTGCGACCTGTACTTTGTGGACAAGGTTTACATGGACAGCCAGCTAGACGGACGGACGGACATAGTTAGATCGATTCAAAAAGTGATTCTACCCCAACCACCTATGGTGGTACTCTACAAACTAGCAAAGACATATAATTACATTTGGATTAAATAATTTAAACAAGTTTTATGTCCAATTATATTGAAAAAAATGCTTCGAAAAATTCAAATTTCAAAAGGCCATAAAATTCGAAATTCGAACTAACTTTGAAAAACTCTTTGTGGGTTTTGTTATACTACTTTTATACAATTATTTTGCGTTGAAATTGTTCTTGTTGCACTGTGTAATAAGTATGAGCAGTTTATAAATATTTCAGATCAATAATAACTTTATTAAACTTTTTATTTGCTTAACTATTTTTTTCGAACTCATTCTAATTAATTATGAAATTAAATACATAATTTGTTTTTTATTCATTATATAATTATGACTCCACTGTACAAATAACTTGTTCATAAACTTTATAAATAATAAATAAAACATAAAATATATAATTAACTTGAAATTGTGAAATATTTTTTAAAGACCAGACTTGCAAAAAAAAAAAAAAAATAGTTATTTATGTATAAATTTTTCATAACAACTACTTAACTTATAAGTGAAATTTAATTAGTATTGAAATAATTTGAAATTTATCAAAAGTTTACAAATTAATACAGCATTGAAATTTGTTAGATAAACCTTTGAGAAGTTTTAAATTTAAATATTAACAAATAGAAATATAAGAAAACTAAAAGATATTTTAACCCTTAACTGGTGTCGCTATTTCTAAAGACATTATTGGCATCGGGGGTTCAAAATGACCCATTTGAAAAAATAAATATGTTTCAACACACAAATTGTGATATTTCTTGTATACTTAAATAAAAAAAAAATTGTTAAATATAAATAAAATTTTTAGCCACTTCTTTTTACATTTTACATCAATTTGAACTTATTTATTACATTTTAATAATTTTTTTAATCTGTTCTTAAGAAATATAAAAAAAACTAAAAATGAAATAAAAACAAACACCCTTTCTAAGATATCTAGTTACTCTAGACTTAAAAAAAATTATTTTTATTTTTTTTCAGTAATACATATAGAAAATGACAAGCTAAATATAATTTCAATGTTCTAGAACAAAAAACAACGGGTTACATAGTATGCATAGAATAGTTGGAAGCATAAATACTCAGAATCTACAGCATTATCTCTCCCTTCATCTCAGCTATTTGTACTGAAGGAGTCATTACCATAAACAATAAAACTTTCTTTTAAATAGCTAAGAATTTCCGCTTTTTCTCTGTCACTTATGATTTCATCACCACAAAATGCATTTATACTTTTGTCAACGCTCTATTCAATTAATTTATTTTCCAGAAGTTGCATTATCATCTAAATTTTGTTACATTTTTGTTTCAAAATATTGGAAAAGATAAAACTTGTATTTTTCAATAGAATTAAAAAAAAATACATATTTAGTAACGGGGGTCCATCTGGACCACAATTTCTCCTTCTAGTAAATTCTAAGTGTCATACTATAGTACTCGATGTATGTAAGTGTAATTTAAAAAATATGTATACTAGAGCAATAAATTTATCCATTTAGGCCCCACAATACCAGTTAAGGGTTAAACAATTCGAATATTTACGGAATAAAAACGCGCAAAGAAAAAAACCAAAATACTATACGATAATATCAATTTATTAAAATTATTTTAAGACATTTTAATCGCAGTTAATTTCATTAAACAAATTTTTCAGAATTTTATTATTGATCGTATTAATATTTTAGTCTTTAAAGAGAATTAGGTGAAATAAGTGGCCTCTTATAAAAAAATCAAGAAATTCCATTCTTATATCAAAAAAAAAAATACACGCGGTAAATTTTATTAAATTGTACTCAAATTTGTAACGGACAGACATTGTTAAATCGACACAGAAAGTGATAATATATCAAATGTTTTACTTTAAAGTGGGCTTGTTATAACCCTCCCTATGTATAGTGGTATAAGGTATAATTATAAAGTTTTGTTTCATTAAATTTCATCATCTACTCGTTCCTTTTGGAAAAGTCCTTTATTTATTTGTTAGGATCAAACATGTTTTTCCACAACTGCACATTGGGGTAGAAACGCCAAAAATTGCGCTTAATTCAGGGAAGGGTATAGGGCTTTATTTATAATTATGTTGTAATAATTATCTCATAAGCACATCAAAACAAAAAAAACCCTTTATATATATATATATATATATATATATATATTTAGCCCAAGCCAATGTCCGTCTATGCCTCAAAAACCAATATTTAAGCTAATATGTAGATCACCGTTTTTTGGATAACCTAATGAAATTTAGTATATGATCTTTTCTTGGGTCAATAATATAGCATATTAAAATTGGTTATAATCAAAGCATTATTTGACTAAGCCCTTGTATAAAAATTTTCCCGGAAATAGGTCAAACGCATATAAAGGTCTTAATTATGTCTATGTTTATGTAAAATTCATAACAGCAAAGTTTTGTCTAAGCAAAAATCATACCACAAAATTTCACAAGGATCGGTCCATAATTGACGATAGCTCCATATAAAACCACCTTCCGAAAATCACTTTTAGAGGCATAATTCCCATTTAAATGTCCGCACAACGATGAACTTTTGTACAAATAAATATTATTAATATATAAATCTTAGAGTAAAATTTTACAAGGATCGGTTCATAATTGATAACAGCTTCCATATAAGTACGTGTCACGTCAACATTAATTAAAAAAAATATTTTCGCGCAATAAAATAATTTAATAAGCAAAACTTCTTCGATGTACATTATGTACACTAAATTTTTTTCCCATTGTAATTTATATATTTTTATGGCATTTTCCTATATTCGTACTTAAACTAATGAAGCAATTTAGCATTATTAGTAATGTGTTGATGAACCTTTGTTTTGGATAATTTTAAAAATGCGCTTTGGCATTGATTCAACTAATTTTTGAAGAAAATCACTGCCAATTTTTTCCCAGGTTTGCTTAATTTTTAGTTTTAACTCCGTTAATGTCATTATGGTTTCATTCTGTGCATTTCTTGTGTAAATTTACGGGCCGTTGAATTTAAATTTAAATTCGGAATAGTGGAATACTATATTCATTAAACCACGATTTAGATTGGCTCGAGACATAGATTGCAGTGTTATCCTGTTGGAATATGCAATTTTCATCCATTTTTTTTATCCATAAATGAGAGAAGAGCATCTTTCAACAGTTCGTTATAAATTGCGCGGATTATTTTATTTGGAATAAAACATATTTTTGATTTTTCTGCAGCAAAAAATGCTGCCCAAACCATAGCACTGCCTCCACCGAAATTGTGTTTCAACTTACGAATTTCGTTCGACCTCAAATTATGTCAATAGCAAGAATATGAATTGGAACCGTTCAAATTTAATTTCTTTTCATCAGAAAATATTGCCTTATTCCACTCATCTGTTCATTTCATGTATTTGCGCTCAAATTATAATCTATTTTCCTTATGATGCTGTTTTAACATTGGCTTACATTTCGGTTTCTTTCATTTTTTGTTGCAACGTGTTTGAAAGTGACAGGAAGGTCAAGTTTATTTTTTATTTGTGTGGTATTTAATTTATTGCGGGTGGCTTCTTCTCTTACTTTATTAATTTGCCTTTTTGTTAATTTTTGATTACCTTTTGTTGGTTTCCGCAGTACGTATTTCTGCCTTTTCTTAAATTTTTTCCTGGTCTGTAAGAAAAGTTCCTTTGGGCGTTTGTAGGAATATGCACAAAGTATATATATATATATATATATATATATATATATATACATATATATATATTTGAAATTTGACACACAGCTGGTGCTTGCACTGAATAATTTTATGGGCTATATTGGATTTTGATCAGATGCCAATATTAATTATTGCATCAAATGGGGTAGCGAAGCGTACCGGGAAAAGCTAATTTTAAATTCCATTTTATTTTGTTTTGTGTTCGGAAAATAACCATATTTTCTTTGGATTTTTTTTGTTTAATATTTTTTTCTTCCAAATCGCAAAAAATTCCTATTTTTTTCGGAATTTCATACTGCACATACAGCACACGCTCGGAAATTCGAACCACTTCGTATTTAGGGCGATTCGAATTATTCGAATTTCTGGACGGTTTTTTTATACAAAAATTTAGGTAAATTTAACCATAAAGATATTAAAAACTATGTTTATTTTCACTTTAGTTTATTTAACATAAAAACTATAAAAAACTTAACGAAATATAACAAAAAACTTTCCATTTTCGGATATTCAGCACTATGTAAAGTTTTATTGGATGCGTGTTGATAAGTGTTGGCAACAGCATCCAATATTGATTTTCTATTTGATTTAATATGTATAGCTAATGGTAGAAGTAGTTACATTAAAGTCCAGTTCTAAACGTTTTCCTTGAACGCCTTTGTCAATCTTTTCCAATATTTTTAATTTGTCTTGTAAAGACAAAGTGTTTTTCTTACGTTTGGCATTTTTAGTCCACTTTCTTATTACTTTTAAACTATAACAACATCAACAATATCTGTAAATCATCTATTAAAATGGGATTCCCCTTTTTTACTTTGTATTTGGTTCAACTAAATTGTCAAAATTTTAGTGTTTACAATAAAAAAGAAAAAAAAAACGCTCGGAAATTCGAATTTTGGATTCTAAATTTAGAGCGCCAAATGTAATGAAATTACTGATTCGAATTTCTGAGAGTTCGAATTTCTGAGCGTCTAGTGTATTACGTAAAAATATGAAATTTTTATTTTCACCCAAGTTCCTCTAAAAACATTTTTGACCGGGTTTTAAAAATATATTTAAAATATTTATAAAATATTAAAACAATAACTTTAACAAAGAATACGTAAATATGTTTCTAAATACCTATGCTTAACAACTCGATTGTAAAAAAATTACTTTTTATGAAATAAACTTGAAAAACCTAAAATTTCGGTTTTCTCCAATGTTAAAAATTGCGAAAAATCTGTGAAGTTAATTTTTTTTTTTTTTTTTAACAGATGATGATGCATCATTTTATTTATTTTTACCTAGAATAAATTATTTTACGAAATATTAATATTAAATGGCTAATGCATTACATTAGCAGAAATTTTATTTATTTAAGGAATTTGCAACATTTGCAACCGTTGATTTGCATCGGCAGTAAAAAGTAATCATATTATGCAGTGAAGTGATTCTTTTACAAACTGGCCCGTTTCAAGTTTCAGACAAATGAGGTTAGGAGTTTGTATTCGGCGTCACTCAACAGTTCTACTTTTTTTATTTTTATTAAAAAGTAATTACATAATGAGAGTCCTAAAAGATAAATATACTATTTCCTGCATAACTACTATGTTACTTAATCTATTGCTTTGGATCTTTATCAAGTTAAGAAATAAGTTTTATTAAAAATTTTTGCATAAAATCCTTCATAAAACTGAAATTTCAAGAATTAATATTATTTAAATGTATTCATATTAATCATACCCCACCATTTAATTTTAATATATTTTCCTTAATTTACAAAAAGCAGAAAAAAAAACTCATATGGTCTTCCTAAATTCTAAAATTTACTCAAAAATTTGCACCATTTTTATTCATACATAAATATTTATTTTGCAATATTTGCATGACAATCGTTTATAACAACCACCATTTAGTTATAATCAAATATTCATAATGTTTTGGTATATTTTTGTGTGAAAAAAGCAGCTTTCAAGTATTTAAAAACTTTAGCCATCACAATAATTCATTTTGTACAATAACCTTTTAATAGCAACTTACTCGTTTCGTGTTCCGTTTAAATCATAAACAACAATTTATTGAAAAATGTTTTCTCGTCATAAAATACAAACATTTTTAAAAGACAATCAAGACAGCAACAATATTAACAATTATTTTAAAGTTGTTTTGAACAATCCAACTCAGAGAAATAAAATTCTAAATATAGAATTAAATAATGATGAAGAACAAAGTTTAAATAAACCTTTCGAGAAAAAAATGTATGCTGTAGAAGATATTGAGGATGTAGAGGTGTTACCGGATAATCGTTATTTCAATAATGACGACACTAATCGTATAGTGAACAGAAAAAAATCCAGGACTCCTGTAGAAAGTATTTTTCGACAAGGAGATAACTTAAGTGCTATCAAGGCGAATAAAAATTATCCAGCTGAAGAGGGTGACAATCGACAGGATGAAGTTGAAATTAAAAATAGTGTAGAAGATACATTCCATAGAGCAGTAAGTCCCAGTAAGTTTTTTTTTTTTTTATTTGCAAATGTTATAAGAAATTTTTCTTTAAAACATTTTATTTTTTACAGTTCTATTTTTGGGCCAATGTTTTGCTTTAATGCCTGTCACGGGTATTTTAAGCCCAAATCCCAAAAGTTTAAAATTTTCCTATAAATCTATACAAGTGATTCTAACCTTATTTTTCATGTGCTCTAGCTCTATATTGACCTTAACTATGCTTAAATTTTTAATAAAAGTTGGCATAAATGCCAAAAATTTTGGTAAGTCTGTTTCTAAATAAATTGACATTAATTTCTAATAAATTCTCTTTAAGTTGGTTTGGCTTTCTTTGGCTGCGTCCAATTCTCCTGCGTACTTTTTACCTCACTGGCTCCACGTTGGCCAAAAATTATGCGTTTTTGGTCTAGTGTTGAGACAACTTTTACTCAAAAACCCTATGAAATGCCAAAAAGAACTTTGGCCTGGAGGGTACGTGTTTCGGCTGCATTTATTATATTTGGTTCGGCTGGTAAGCATTTTAAGGTAAATTTTTATCAGTTTTAAATATTAATTTCTTACGTTATTTCAGTGGAACATGCTTTATACTTGTCCTCAGCTATTATATCTTATAGACGTGGTATCGAGTTGTGTGTTTCTGTACGTAATTATACCGAAGAGATTTCATTTGAGGATTATATTCGTCGAAATTATAATTATGTTTTTGAAATTTTACCCTACAATTTATTCGTCGGTGTTTTTATATTGGTAAGTTTGATGAATAATTAATGAATGAAATGAAATTAATTTATATTATGTGGGTATTAAACATGTTATTAGGAGCCAAATCAGAGTAATATTTAGACTTTATGTGAAATGCTTAACTTGTTGGTATAACGTTATAACAATTTCCAGTTAGGAGATTCTAGATGAGGGTAAAAAATGTTCTAGAATATTTTATCAAAACAGTGTTTATGGAAAAAAGTTTTCTTTAGATAATTTCCCAAAAATGTAATCCGAGAACAAAATTTACTCCCCATTTTTTTATTTTTGTCAACAAATTTTTTTTTTTTTATAAAAACCTGGAAAATTTGGCCAACAAAACATTTATTTCAGAAAGTAATTTTGCCTAGAAACCAAAACAAAAAATGTTTAAAATTTTACAAACAAAAAACTTTTCTTTTTTTTTTTAGTAACAAATATTTCTCAGAATTTTTTCACTAACAAAAATATTTTATCTTAAAATTTTCCAAAAAAAAAAAAAAAATATTAAAAATTCTTAACTAGAAAATTTCAACAAAAAAGTAATGCTTATTTTTCACCAACAAAAAATGTTTTCCTAAACAATTTACAAAAACAAAAAAAGTTTTATTTTAGTGAAGATAGATTAATACGTAGATATTTAAGTGAGAGAAAATACCTGATTCAATTGTCAAAAATCATGCAAAAACAAAATATGTGTAGTCACATACATATATTTTGTTTTAGTGTTTTGAAAAAAAATGTTAAGCATTTACAAAAATAGAAACAAATAGAAGGGACAAAAATCAAATAACAACAACATTGTTCACTGCTACTTAACTTACGAACCATATATACAACATATATTATGATTCATATATATTTGGATCCAAAAATTCAGTATTGCAAAAGTATTGCTCTTCGTGATTTCCAATAGGTCTACATACGTACATTCAGTACAGAAAAAAAATGAGACTATATTCACCTAATTGATCAGGGGGACTTTCTTATAATGATAGAAGAATCAAAAATTTATAAAAAAATAATTTTATTAAAGTTTCGTTTGTTTTTTATATTTATAATTTCCCCGGTAAAAACGTTCATATATTTTTATACATGGTTATGTATGAAAATATATAGATATATATGGTTCCCGATATGAAAAGTATGCAGTAATATTTGCAACATATGAATTCATATAATAAGCCATATATGGAACTATATATGAGAATTTTTATTGATATAAGGTGTCATATATGACATAATTTTTCATATAAAAAATACTTTTTCGATGCCGATTTTCTTTTTTTTAGAAACAATATCTTCTTCTCAGAAACGATATCTATCATTTTCTATACTGTTGCTACCAAAAATTTACGAAATAATAAGTAACTCTTTTAACCTAGTTTCCAAGTCATTTTGTATAACTATATATCGTTAACTAATTTAACGATTTAAATGATATTTAATTAATACAACACAGAGCTTTGAATATCAAATAAATAGGTTGGTGCATCTGATAAAAAAATAAAATTTTTATAAACTCAGCTGGAAATAATTATAAACATATTTATATGGAGTCAGTCTCATATATGTTTTGGATCCGAAAATTGAGGGTATATGAACCACATATATGGATTCATATATGAATCGGACTCTCTATTGTGAATTAAAATTAATAATGTGTTTTTTTTCACTTATTTTATTTAAAGCACAAAAAATATGTACAAAAATACTTATATATTAACACATACTTATAAATACGAACATACATAATTATAATTATAATATATAATAGTTTGCTATTTATTTCACATGATATGCTATTTTTCATTCCCTCCTCTTAATAGCATGGAATAAGTTTTTATCCGCGGACTTAACACTTCCCAGCAAAAACTTTGCTTTCCTGGTAAGCTAGCAGGTGTAATTGGAAACAAAAATAAACTACTTATTTTTTGACTGAATAACTAATTTTTTTTGTTCGATTTGTCCACAAATTCATGTAGTTATTTTTTGACTCTAGGGGTACTCAAAAATATGTACCTAAACGAAAATAAAAATAAAAAAACCAAAAAATTTTGCCGTCAGTGAGACTCGAACTTGGACACACACTAACCATTCGTTTTTACTGGCTAACGTTTTACTCAGTACACCATTTCGCACATAACATCCTAAGCGACAAAAACTCTATTTAGATATTTTGTTATAAAAAACTAACAGCTTCAGAATGGCGTTGAACCAACAACCTTCTGGTTGTTAATCCGGCGCTCTAGCCAACTCATCCACTTGATTGCAGTATTACTATGCTATTATACTATTGAGTACTTATTAATGTAATACAGAGTAGGCAAATAATAATGACGCCTCATTACCAAGAAACTACTTTAATAAGTAGTTGATATTACCGAAAACCAAAAAGTTTTTGCTGTGTTTGAAAGACAACTAGCTATAGAATCCTTGAGAAGGCGAAGAGCAGGTATAGCACACATATGCAAGGAACAGGAAATTAAATAATTGAATATGTAACGTAAATTATTTATAATAAACTAAAAGTTTCTCTTTCTCTTCTCTTAAGCAGAAAAATCTTGGCTATATAATTTTATGAATCTCTTAAAGGTTTTTTTTTTAACTGATAATTCTTCTTCGTTTGATTTACCCTATTCGTGGAAATATATTGATCGAAATTGTAACTAAAGGTATTGAATAAATTGCTTTAAGAAAGTTAAATTTTACTTACCTTTATGAGGAGGGTAGGCTTGTATATTTCTAATTTCTATTCATGTCATTACATCAATATATTATTGAATAAAATATATGAAAACTAATTCTAAAAAGATATTCATCGAAAATAATTGTATATAGTAAGTATGTAATTTATCTTCCGTTTTACCTTTTGATTGAATACAAAAACTTTCTAATTATATTGAAAACCAAAGGCTTTGCTGTTTGTAGTTTTTATTTTATATATTTCATAAAATTTTTATTATCCATTTGATTCTCAATTTATTTTTTGATGTCAAGATATTCAAATTTGTTATTTGTAATAATTTGAAAAAAATATTATTTAATATATTTATTTATATATTATAAAAATGTCCATGTATGAATCCATACTTATGCCATATATATTGATATATAATCATACATGGGTCACATATATATAAACATATATTATTATTTTTACCTGGGAAGCTTTATCGTAAACCATTCGTCTTATTTAATAACATATAGGGAAAATAAGTCACAGATTAAATTTTCCGAAAAGTTGTGAGTTAAATAGATGATGTTTACGGTGGGACGCTGAAGAGTGCTGATGACGGTCGTGGCCGACTAGATAATGCATTCCATTCTGCCGAGTGTCTAATAAAATTTTTACAATGTATTCTTCTACAATTTTTCAATGACCTTAAGCTCGAATACAAAAATTCTAAAAAACTATACAAAAAAGTTAAACAAAAACTACAAACTAAAAATTTTCCCTTAAAGGTTTTTACCTACAAAAATCTAGCAATTTTCACAAACTCAAAAGTTTTTATAAACTAAAAATAGTGGAAAATTCCGAAAACAATTTTGCTGGTGAAAAAAAAACAACAAAATTTCTTTTGATTTCTTAACACTAACAAAAAATTAAAAAAAAAAAACAAATGAAAAAAAAATATCCGGAAAATTTTACCAACGAAAAAATTTTCTCTTAAACAAAAAATGTTAATAAATTTTAATTTTCATCCGTAAAATTTCAAAAGAAAAAATTATTCAGGAATATTTTCTCTTGATTTTTTTAATAAAAAAATTTTTGTTTTAATTTTTTCACCAACGAAAAAATGTTTTTCTCTTATTTTTTTTAAACAAATTCATTATTATCTTAAAAATTTCTCTAACAAAAAGTTTTTTCTTAACTTTTTTCACTATTAAATAAAAATGTTTGCCTAAAAATGTAACCCATCAAAACAGTTTTCTCTACAAAATTAAAAAAAAGAAAACATTAATCGCTCTTAAAAATTTCACCAACATAAAGTTTTATTTTAATTTTTTATTGGCGGAATTAAGGCAACAAAATTTTTTCCCTTAATTTTTTCACTAAAACAATTTTTCATTAACAAAATATGTTTTGAATTTTTTTTCACTAAAAAAATGTTTCCTCATTTCCTTAAACCAACGAACAATTTGTTCGAAAAGAAAACGTTTAAAAATTTACAAAAAGTTTTCTTTTGAGTTTCTTTACCAACAAAAAGTTTGTCTCCTGATATGTTTTCCCAATAAAAACTATTCTCTAAGTTTTTATTTTTTTGATTTAATGGATTTTTATGATCAACAAAATAAACTTGAAAAAATACAAGACACATAAAGTCGGTTTTAAACAGTTTCGGATATTTTTGAAATATTCCATGAAAAGAACGCCCAAAAATTTATCGAGTGTCGTTTTTATTTTTCACTTATTAAAAAAACATAAAAAAATCTCACCTATGGTAGTGTAGGGTATAATTAACAAAAAGGAACGCTAGTTGCAATGAAAAGGACTTAAATTAAAGCCAATATATTAAAGTCTTTCGTACAAAAGAAAATTTAAAAATATCGTTAACGATTCTGAAAAGGGAGCATTTTCAATCAACTAAACAACAAAATAAGTAAATAAACATTTCGCCGAATGTTTATTATACATACACTCAGAGAAAAAATATAGTTGTGGTGATAATAATAAAATAGCAACATATTATGATTGGAACATATGATCACAGCGAAAAATGGAAATTATTATAAATAATAATTATTATGATTTCATTTTGTCATATTTTGTTCGATTTTATGGTTTGTTTTTTCTTGCAATGTTTCTAGTTTTACATATAATTGTACAATCTTACTACATCACTATCCCATTCTATCAGATTATGATTTGGGGTTATTATATTAGTATTCTATCTTATATTATTATACCACATAGTTATAATATGATCCCCTTTTATAATATTATTATGTCATTCTTCATATTATTATTCCATTTTATCATATTATTATTTCATTTTGTCATATTATTATTCAATCTTATCATATATTAAAAGAAAACGTATTAATAAAAAATTCTTTTTGTAAATTTTTCATTGAAAATAATAGAGAAAAAAATTAGAAAAAAAAAATTAATCATATTAATTTGTACCACCATATGTGGTTCAAATGCAAGATACATTTTTTTAACTAAACCTTTTATGGTAGTTAATCAGTAACTTATATTGCTTGAATCACACCGAGTATAACCAAACCTTGTCTATTTATACTTATTCATATATAAAGTTAACAAAATATGGTTTAAGAACAGGTAAAAGACTGAAAATATTTAATGGTTGTAGAAGTAATGATATTTTTCATATTAAAAAAATTATGTTTCTGGTAAAAATATTTAAAAACGTATAGTTTTTTGCAGTCAACCATATTAAAATTATTCTTGAGTGTAAACATTAAATGAAAAAATTTAAACAAAACATTGTTATTATGAACACAAAATTATTAACATTCAAGACAATTAACAATGAGAACATAATATTGTTGTAGTAATAATGCTGTAACCATAATTTTTCTCTACGTGTAGATAATTAAGGTATTATGCTGACGTTTACCTAGTGTCTACATTAGGCAAATTTTTATCAAAACAAACGTCGAAATTAGTGCGAATATATACAAGGCAACCTTAGTTAAATAGCAGATTATTATTTTGGTTGTTACAGTTGTCAAAGTGCATATACAAAAAACAATAAGCCATATTGTTGTTGCCACCTTTCATAAATTCGCGTTAATTTGAGGTATGTCTTGATAAAAAATTTTCTAATGTAGACACTATGTTATAACGCAAAAATAACTTTAAATTAGTCCCTCGTCTCCTCTCGTAAATATTGATAATCGCATGTCTAAATAACTATTAAGATTATATATGTGGGAATAAATTTCTCATCAACTTACACAATTGAGAGGAAAATAAGATGGGCAGATCTTGGGTTAGTAAACATCAATAACTCAGAAAACAAATACTGATTAATGAAGCTATTGCAAAACAAAAAGTGTACAACGTTGTCAATTTTTTTAGCGTTCATAGAATTTTCGGCGATAATAATAATATTTTTGCTAACCGGCATTGCCGTATAAAAAATAAGTTGATTATTTATAAAAAAAACTGACGTATAAACATAGTAGGCGTACATTTATGTGCAATAAAACTTTCCTTGTACAATAAAAATTTCAATTAAATTACAAAAAAGCCCTTAATTAATGATTATCATATAAATTTTATACTTATATATATATGTATTTACTTGTAACAGAAATTGAAATTAATTTCACAAATTGAACCCACATACATACTTTTGAGGTTATTACAGTTAAATTGAAGCAAAAATTTAATATTAACTATTTATTTACTTCTATAAATAAAAGTCATTTGCATGAAAATAAAACTTATGTATTTGTGAAATTAAATTTTTAACAATCCATTAGTAATATTTATTAAATCCTCCATAAATAGTAAAATATTCCTACGCCTACGTATTATACATTTAAATATAAAAACCATAATATCATGTTTAATTTATTATTAATCATAAAGATCATAAATGGCTCCTGCACATTTATTTGGAATTATATGGATCTCTTTATAATGATGGTCAGCAAGGGAATTGCTTATCGTTTTGAACAAATAACAAAACGTATAAATAAATTAACAAATAAGGTAAGAAAATGTTGTTTACTGTATTTTTATTTTCTTCTTAATAAATATCTTTATTTGCTTAAAAAAAAAAAAAAAAAAAAAAATCATAAAAAATAATGTTAAACACCAGAAAGTAATTTTTGGTTTTCTTTTGTATCTTCTCTTTTTATTATCTAATTTATTTTAAAAGGAAATACCTGAAACAGTTTTCATTGAAATACGTGAACATTATGTTAAATTGTGTGAACTTTTAGAATTTATAGATGATAATTTATCTGGTATCATTCTATTGTCATGTATAAATAATTTATATTTTGTTTGTTATCAATTGTTGAATATCTTTAAGTAAGTTTGAGTTTTGTTTTAAATGATTATTTTGTATCCTTGATAATAATAAGAAAATCTCGTTTTATATTTTGTTTTTTATTTACTGTCTCTCTCTCTCTCTCTCTCTCACTCTCTCTTTAGCAAATTGAGATGGCCTATTAATTATATTTATTTTTGGTATTCTTTATTGTATTTAATTGGTCGCACGGCTTTTGTTTTCTTATCGGCTGCCTCCATTAACGATGAATCCAAAGGTGGTCTACCGGTCTTAAGAAAAGTCTCCTCTCGTACTTGGTGTGTTGAGGTAGAATTTATTTTTGTTGTAATTTATCTATGTATTTGTTGCTAAGTTAAAAATATTGTATTGTGTTTTGTATTGTATTGTTCTCTAGGTCGAAAGATTAATATTTGAAATGACTACACAAACGGTGGCCTTGTCTGGCAAGAAATTCTACTTTTTAACAAGACGTCTTTTGTTTGGGGTAAATATTTTTAATTTGCACATAATCGTTTTTAAATGCTGTATTCGATTTGTAGTCTAAGGAGGAATGTTAATGAGAATATAATAATTAGTAATTGGAGTATTATGCTTTGATTAGGTTTTAGGTTTTAGTAGGGTTTTTATCAGATTTTGATTTTAAATACTTAGAAACAAATCCATGAACATATAAAGACCTTATAATGACGATTAAAGAGTGATTCCATATCAAAACGAACAAAAAGCAGGCATTTTCGGATTTGATATCTGCGATTTTAATAAAATTCACTATAAATATTATCTACTGCAAGTGCTGCTCAAATCACAAACTTTCAGACTGTAGACCTTTTTCGAGTTTTTAAAAATTAAAAAAACAGTCAAATTTTTTCCAAAACTGTATTGCTTTATTGTTCATAACTTCTAAACTATACACTGTAGAATACTGATTTTTATTTCAGGTGATATGTACAAAATTTATTTACTTTGAAAGTTCAAAGGTCAAAATCGATGATATAAAGAGCAAAGCTGAATATCTCAATAAACTACATTTTAAAAATTCTTTAAAAAATGTATATTGATAATTTAACACTATTCTATACTAGTGCCAAAATTCAAGTTGATCACTATTTTCATTTAATAGTTATGAAGCAAAATATTTACTATATTTTTTCTTTTTATGAAAAATTTAAAATGTTTACAAAAATTAATTTCAAAGTATGTTTTTTATGAGCTCATATTTAAAAAAAATGAAATTTTATATACAAAATTTTACTTTAACTTATATTTTGTTACATAACATCTAAACTAAAGTAGTTTCCAACATGAAATTTTTCACGAGTATGAAGAAAAAACAATTTTTTAAGAATTTGAAAAATATCGTTTTTGGAGATATTATGATTTAATTTTTTAAGTTTAATTTTGACGTTTGAACTTTTAAATTCAATTAACTTACTATATATCATATTTATCTTTATTTTTAAAATAGTACTAATCAACATTTTATTTTGTTCCATAACTTCTAATCTAAATGAGTGTCCAGCTTGAAATTTTTTATGAATTTTAAGAATACCATTTTTTGAAATATAGTGATGTAATGATTCTGATATTTCAAATTTTGTCCTTTGAACTTCTGATGGAAATAAATTTTATATACATCGTTTTAAATGTTATATTTTTGTCTTTAATATGAAACTAAAACCAAATATCTACGATGTACACTTTAGTAGTTATTATCAATTAAACAAGTATACTTTTTCAAAATGTCATATTTTTAGACCGGAAAGGTCATGACTCTAAAAGTTTATGTTTTGAGGAACATTTCCAATAGTCAGTGTCTGTAGTGAATTTCATTGAAATTTCATTGAAATCGGAAATGTCAAATCCGATTGCTGTCCGTTTTGACATGGAATCACTCTAAAGCCCAATGTTTAATTACATTAATATTAATAATATTTTGAGATAATTAATAATATTTTGAGATAATGATTTGAGATAATTTAGAATTATACACTAAGCGGTTCAAAATCCATAACGGTTGTGATCATACTGACCACAAAGCGGTATCAATTTTCGTTAATTTTCATTAAAATAAATGATGTCATTTTGTCTCTGGGAGTATTAAGACGGACGAACAACGTAAATCGTCTTAGATTTTCACGTGGACCCAGAATATATACACTTTATGGGTTCTTAGATGATTATTTCGACATGTTACATACATGTCGAAATAATAATGGGTATAATGATATTAGGTTGGCTTGAAGATATTTTTATTCCGCATCTTTTGGTGTATCATTTATATATCATTTACATAAATCGTACACACCGTTCTTCGGTTATGGTGAAATATATTCGTGTAATGATCTTATTATGGGCGAAATATGAAGCCTGCCCATAAAAAAAATTCAGATCTGATGGAAGAAAAACATTAAAGAAGATTTGTGTTCAGCACGTGAAAATCCATTTGGTATAACTATTCGTCTTTAAGGGAGGATTTTTTTTGTTGTCCAGTATTATCATCGGTACTTTTATTGAAATAGTTATTACTTGGAAAATTAGTGTTTTTTTGAAAATTGTTTATTTATATTAAACTTTTTTACATTCCTTTTAAAACTAATATTTTAAATGTGTACTTTTTATTTAATTAGTACTTATTTTATATTGGCACTTTTTTTAAAATTCGGTACTTTTTTAAATATAATAATTAATTAATTAATTTTTTGAAAATGTTTTAATTTTTTAATTTGGTACTATTTTGTTTTAATTGGATTTTTTTCTTTGAAAATTATAATTTTTTGTTATTGGAAAATTTATACTCAAATTATTATCATTTACTTAAATTTGTTTTTAAAATTACTTTTGTGCACTTAATGATATCATCTGTAAGGCAAACGATTCAATTTAATTATTAATTATCTAAAAATGAAAATTTCCCTCATTTTTTAGATGGCTGGCACTATAGTAACTTATGAATTAGTGCTACTACAATTTGATGAACCTAATCGTGCTAAAGGTTTGACAGCGCTGTGTGGTTAAAGCTAAATGGCACATTAATTTAAACAACAATAACAAATTTTACTAAAACGTGTATTGACACTTGACACTCCCATTTGTAATAAATTTTTAAAACGTGTTAATAACAAATTTCAAATAAAATGTATACTAACTATATTTAGTTTTATTTGGATATATTTTAACAAATAAAATGCCTTTCATGACATGTTTTTAGAAACTATAAAAAATTTAACAAACATATTTAACACAATAAACAGCCCTCGTAGTAGAAAAATTGCAAAAAAGAAAAAAACCAAAAACGGCAAGTCAATAACAGCAGACACTTTATTTACAACTGTCATACAAATTACACAAGGACACGCAAAATTCTATTATTTTTCTCAGCAACTGGAAATCAACCATCACAAAAAATCTCTAGTTTATTTGAGTTGATTTTGTTCCTGTTGCTTTTAAACTTTGACAGAGACATTTTTATTATAATTATTTGTTTTATTTATATATTTTTTCTTTATTTCACTAAATTTAATTTAATTTAATGTTTTTTTTTAATATACGAATATAAGAAAATAATTATTTTATATTTTGCAACGAAAAGTGCTTGAAACATCACATTAAATGGAGCAACAAACATTTCATCAAAGTGTAAGAAAAAGTAAGTTTTTATCATTCAATGTAAAGTGATGAATTTGAAATTTGAAAAATTCCTATAAAAGTTCTTTTTGTATCACAAATCTTTGCTCTTATGCCGGTGACAAATATCTATAATCGAAATCTCTCCAAGCTAAAATATTTTTGGTTCAGTCTACCAACCTGTTATGCTTCTATTATAATGATTTTAAATGTTTCTGAATTTTGTATAGTATTAAAGTATATCTTTAAAACTGGTCTTAATTTTCACGCCTCAGGTAAATAATCCTAAAATATACTTATATACACGCAGAGAAAAAATATAGTTGTTGTGACCATAATCTAAGAGCAACATATTATGATTGGAACATATGATCATAGCGAAAAGTAGAAATGGTTATAAGTAATAATAATAATGATTCCATTTTGTTATATTGTGTCCGATTTTATGGTTTGTTTTTTATGATTCTAGTTTTACATATAATAGAACAATTTTACTACATCATTATCCCATTTTATCAGATTATGATTTGATGTTATTATATTATTATTATTCTATCTTATTATGTTAGTATACCACATTGTTATATTATGATTCCATTATATAATATTATTATGTCATTCTTCATATTATTATTCCTTTTTTTCATATTATTATCCCATGTTATATCCAAACTAATCATATTGTTTCATTTTGTCATATTATTATTCCGTCTTATCATACATTAAAATAAAACGTATTAATAAAAAATTATTACTTTTATTAATTATTAATTAATTTCATTAATTATATTCATTTGTTATTATATTCATTGTGGTTTAAATGCAAGATATGTTTTCTTAACTAAACCCTTTAATGTTAATTAATCAATATTTTATATTGCTTGAATCACACCGAGTATAACCAAACTTTGTCTATTGATATTTATTCATATATGAACTAAATGAGAACTATAATGTAGTTGAAAAACAAACATTGAAAACCAAATATATTTAAAAACAAACAAGTTATGAATATTAATATGGTTTAAAAACAGAATATAATTTAAGAACAAGGAAAAATACTGCAAATATTTAATGTTTGTAGAAGTAATGATATTTTTCATATTAATAAAATTTAGTTTCTGGTAAAAATATTTAAAACATATAATTTTTGCAGTCAACCATATTAAATTTTTTATTGAGTATAAACATAAAATGACAAAATTTAAACAAAAACATAGTTATCATGTACACAGAGTTATTAAAATTCAAGAAAATTAACAATGAGAACATAATATTGTTGTAGTGATAATGCTGTAACCATGCGTTTTCTCTGCGTGTACATATATTTTTATACATGATATTTAATAATCAACTCAAGGTACAATTTCATTGTTTTTTGTCTGCCTCCTCGAACATGTCTATTTTTGGCGTTTGGCTATTAAATGGCCATGGCTAATGGCACAATGGCGTCAAGTTGAACAATTATTTCTCAAGGCTCCCTATCAATTGTATGTGAATTTCAATATGAAATTAAGAATATATTTTTGGTTTTTTGTAATTATGTTGGGAAGTTTGGGTAGGTGTTTTGTTTAATTTACCATCATTATTTTGTTTTAACAGTTTTTTTTTTTTTAATTTAATTTCTTAGTTGAACATTGTATACTGGTATATAATTCTTTTGACAAAAGTAATATGGAACGCATTCAATGTAAATTGAATATTAGCTATTGGGAAGGTTTGTATGCGCGTGAAAGGCCTCATATGCAAGGTGTTGTACCATTCCAGTATTGGTTATTGCCTATAATAGAGGTTTGTTTGTTGATGGTCAAGAAAAAAATTTTAAAACAAATTAACATTTTCTTGTGTAATTTATTTTAGTGGATTAATTTAACTTTGGCCTATCCACGTTCATTCACCGATACGTTTATTATAATTATAAGCATTGGTTTGGCCTCAAGGTTTCGTCAAATATATTTGCGTATTGAGAGTGTTAGAGGAAAGGTAAGAAAATATTTTATTGTTAAGGCAAAAGAAGAGAAAACAATATTTAATTGTTAACCCAAAAACTATATCAAATGGTACTTTTCAGGGAAAATTGGTACCTTTTTAAAAATTAATAAATTAATAACATTTAAAAAAATGCTGAATACAGAGTGCAACAAGAAAAAATTGCCTCTATAATTCCAACGCAAGATGAAAGCGTTACAGTGGTCTAACAAAACTCCCAAAGGGTTTTTCAAAGTTAGTTCGAATTACGATTTTAAAGCCGATTTTTTTAGGCCATTTTTTCGATATGTTTGTAAATAAAAACATTTAAATTATTTGATTCAAATGTTATTATATGTTGTTGTTTTATAATAGTATCATTATTAAACTAAATTTTTACTGTATGCCACACTCTTTTTACGCTGAATTTTGTAATGATATTGTTTACTTTATTTGACTTGACTTTATAATTAAACTATTGAACCGATTAAAATGAAACTTGAAACGTATGTATTTCCTTGAAGAAAGTACTGACTCGGTGCTACTCCCACTTTTTTAAAAAGGATTGTCTTTATACTAATATATATATATCGTTTACAAAAAGTGGTCGTGGCATTTTTTAATTTTATATCCTATGTTTCATTTTGGAGGATGTACAATATATATACATATATGATAAAAATAACTTAAATCGGTTGAATAATGTGTTATCTTATATTGAAATTTACTGATTTAATTTTTTTATTTTCACACATAATGAAAAAGTGTTCCAAAAGTTTAAGAGCCCATAAAATCGAAATTCGAACCAACTTTGAAAAACTCTTTGGAGATTTTATTAATCTGATAGTATATTTTTATTTTGCGTTGGAATCATTGAGGCAACATTTGATGATTCAAATTTTGTGGCATAGCGATATCGGAATTTGTTATATTTATAGATATTGTTATTTGTTCTATTTTTTAAATGGTACTTTTTATTTTATTTTAATTTAATTTCCTTTTTTGATTTTTTTTTTTTTTGAAACTGATACTTTTATAAAAATTGTTCCGGGAATATTTGTACTTTTTTCTAAATTAAATTGGATGTTTTTCAATGCTCAAATAAAACAAAGACTTTTATACTTTTATTAAAAATTGCTACTTTTTTTAATTAGAGCTATCTTCGGAAGTTGGTATTTCTTTTACAAATTTGTTATTTTTTGAAAATTTTTAATATTTTGAGAGAATTGTGTTCCTTTTTTAATTGGTATTTTTTTATGAGAATTGCATTTTTTTTTAAATTAGTACTTTTTAGAAATATGTACCTACTTTGGAGTACGGTACTTTCTTTTTTGCGAATTGCTTTTTTCCTTTTTAATTTGTGCTATTTTGATTTAGATCAAATTGAATTAAATAAAATTAAATATGGAAGCTGGTACTTTTGTTGTAATTAGTACCATCTTTAGCGGTTGGTACTTTTGTTGTAATTAGTACCATCTTTAGAGGTTGGTACTATTTTTTTTTTTAAGTATTTTAATGAAAATTTGTTAGTAATTTTTTTTTTAGAAATTGGTTCTTTTTTGAAACTATTTTAATTTATTTGAGTCTTTTGTTTGAAATTTTGTACTATTTTTTTATGAAAATTGGATATTATTTGAGAATTGGAGTTTTTTGAAATTAGTATCTTTGGAGGTTATTCATTGTTTGATTTATTATTATTATTTTTCTAATTTATATAGTTTTTAAAAAATGTTTTTTTTTTTTTGGAATTTGTCCCTTTTTTTAGAGATTAGTACTTTTTTATGCAAATTGTTTTTTTTTTTTCAAAATATTTAATTGATTTTTTTTAGTTGTTATTTTTTAGAAACCTTTCTTTGCTTATAAAAATTGTAATTTTTGGAAAATTTTGAAAAAAAGTACTTTATTTGCAAATCGATTCGTTTAAACTTTTTTTAATTGGTTCTTTTTCAAAATCTAGTTATTCACACTGAAAATTTATACTTTTATTGAAAATTTTTATGTTTTTTAAATTGTATCTTTTCAAAAAGTTTATTTTTAATTGTTACTTTTATGAATAGGCATTTCTTGGATTTTTTTTACATAAACTTTTTAAATTGGTAACTTTTTTAAAATAGTAAATTTTTTTTTTTTTGGAAATAAGACATTTTTAAATTTTAAGGTTTTTGAATAATTCGTAACTTTTTGAAATTGGTATTTTTTACAAAATTTGTTTTTTTTTTGACATTAGTGCTTTCTTTGAAAGTTAGTACATTTTCTGGAAAATAGTACTTTTTGTAATTGGTGCTTTGCACTATTTTTTGGTACTTGTTACAACTTTTTTTTTTGTAAAATATATACTTTTATTAAATTGCAACTTTTTTTAAATGTTTTTTTTTTAATTTGTACTTTTTTGATAATTTGTAATTGGTCTTTTAAAAAAAGAAATATGCAGTCGAATTTTTGTGAAATTTTTATTAATTTTTTTAATGGTACCTTTTTAAAAGAAACTCTTGAATGTTTGTACCTTTTTTTAGAAATTAGTATTTTTTGGAAATTTTTGGAACTTTCTTTGAAACTGTGTTCATACATATTTATCTAAAATTGTATTTTATTTAAAAATTGTGTACCTTTTTTGACATATTAAAGAATTTTGAAAATTTATATTTTTTCGAAAATTGGTACCTTTTTTGAAAATGTTCATAATTTTTTTCTTTTTTTTGGAAAACGTATTGAAAAATTACCTTTTTTAAAGAAAAATTTTTATATTTTTAAAGGTTGGTACTTTTCTGAAAATTTGCTTTTTTAAATAAACGATTCTTAGTCATATTTTAATTTAAACGGTGCTTAAAGTAATGTTACTTCATTTGAAAATTGATTCTCTTATAAATATTTTATAATTTTTTTAAAAGTGATAGTCTGGATTCACACATAGCAATTTTTCTTGTCGAAATTATTCCTTTTTTTTCTTTTGAACTTGTATTTACGTTTACACACAAAATTTTACTTTAATTTTTGCTTTACATAGTGTCTACATTAGACAATTTTTTATCAAGACAAACGTCAAACTTAACACGAATTTGTGGAAGGTGGCAAGAGTTTCACAAAAACAACAATATGGCGTATTCATTACTTTTTTTTATATATGCAGTTTGACAACTGTAACAACTAAAATAATAGTCAGCTGTTCAACTAAGGTTATCTTGTATATATTCGCACTGATTTTGACGTTTGTTTTGATAAAAATTTGCCTAATGTAGACACTAGGTTAATTACCTTGATTTGTTTTTGTCTTGAAGTACGAATATTTTAATGTTCCCTCTCGCTCTCTCTCGCACGAAATCAGAATTTCAGCAAGAAAAATTGCCTTGTGTGAACCAAGACATACTTTTTTAAATAGTATTTTTATTTAAAATTTTTTTACTTATTTTAAAGAATGGTAATTTTTTTGAAATGGATACATGATTTCAAAAATGATACTTTGTGTAACTTGGTACTTATTTTGAAAAATATTTATCTTTTTCTGAAAATTGTTACTGTTACTGCTTCTTTTTCTTGAAAATTGGTTTTGTTTTTGAAGAGTTTCGATTTTTGAAAATTTGAATTTTTTTAAATTAACTCCGGACGATATTCAAAATATTGCTTTTTATAAAATAGATAAAATACTGCTTTTGCAATATATTTAAATATTTATTCTATTCTATTTTTTTTTGATATTTCAATTGAATTTAACCGAAATTGATATCAAACACCTGATTTTTTAAAATTATTTTGAAGAATATTTTTGTCTCCCGCTTTTTTTTTTCTTATTTCTTCTCCGATTACCTTTAGGCTATGCCCTCCATATTTTGGACTGAAACTCGAGAACATTTCTTAGTCCTTAAGCGTCTAATGCGTCTTATCAATAATGAAATATCGGCTTTAATATTATTGGCCTTAGCCAATAATATGTATTTTATATGTTTTCAACTATTTAACAGTTTCAAGTAAGTTTTTAAATTCGAAACTTTTACACTCAACAATATTATTTAAAATTCTTACAGTAATATCGGTGTCGATTCGGTGGCCGAAATTGGTTTTTGGTATTCATTGATTTTCAATATAATACGCACGATTTTAACACTCTACCTGTCTACTTCAGTTAATGAGTATACGAAAAAAACTATATCCTGTTTGCGTGATATACCATCGAAATCCTGGTGTATGGAGGTTTGTTTGTTTGTGCTGTTTATTTATTTAGTTGCTCTCATCATGTGCGTGTGTTGAAGTGTGTTGATTTTTCACCATCATGATGTTTACTTGGATTTTTATTATTTCTGTTCATATTTGTCCTTAATTTTTCTGCTTTATTTTGGTTCTATTTTTTTATTTTTTTTTTATTTATTTTCGATTCAATGGGTTTGTGGTATGTGGTGTTTTCATCTGGCATTTGATGACAGACTCAACGTTTTAGTGAACAACTTTCAGTTGATTTAACAGCTTTTACTGGCGGCGGTTTTTTCTTTATGACCCGTAAACTTATATTGGCGGTAAATAAAATAAAAAGAACTTAAAAAAAACTTATATATATATATATATATATATATATATATATATATATATATATATATATATATATATATTCAATAATAAAAAGCTAGTTATAGTATTGCCTATCGCTTTATCAATATTAATATCCAGTTACCAAAGATAATGTTCGAGATAATAAATAGTGGAAAATATGGATTCAAATTAAAAATAACTAATAAAATTTTTGGCTAAAATACTTTAAAATTTCCTTACTGGAATATTTAATTTGTTTCCACTGTATTAAATAGTTTCCTTTGTTACCTTTGTTACCTTTGGTGACTTTTTTTAATGGATATATTTGATGTAATAGAATATTTGATTTTTATTACAATTTTCTTAATTATCAACAATTATATAAAATAATATTTCTATTTATTTCTCATTTATTGTAAAACAAACAGATGGCTAGCACAATTGTCACTTACGAATTAATGGTCTCTGATGTCATTAATCAGGGTTCTATTAAACAAGTTACCGATTATTGTTCCCATTATTATGATGAGCCAAGTGATAATTATGAACAATATTCTTAAAATTAATGAAAAACAATATTCAATTACAAAAATTTATTTTATCAACATGGAATAAATGTACATAAATATTGTCATAAAATATGAAAATGTTATTGAATTGTTTTACTTATATGATACAAATGTTTTGTTGTTTTTCTGTATACAAAACATCGAAATAAAAATTTTATGATTCGTTTTAATAGAACTATACTATTTTATAACATTTATTAAATAAATTTAATACAAATTTTAGGATGTTACTTATTTGTAATTAATAACATTAGCAAAATTAGTGAAAAATTAGTATTTTTATATTGGTTGGTTGGTTTACGTTGTACAGTGGGGCCAATGTAAATAAGTCTGGACAGAAATCAAAAATATTTATTATTTGTGCAATTTTTTATTAAAAATTATAAATATATATATATATATATATATATATATATATATATATATATATATATATATATATATATATATATATCATGAGAGAACCATTATATTTGCTTTTTTTTGTGTGGGCTATAGACCTTTTTGAAGACATTACAAAACAATTAAAATAAAAAAAAAAAAAAAATTCGAAACACTCCCTAAATTTCGAGATATTGCGAAAAACCTGTTTTTAGGGTATTCCCTTTACTTTATTTTGTAACTTCATAAATTTTAAATCAATTTAAGATTTTTAAATTCATTTAAAAAGCAGAAAGACGTAGCTTTTTAACTATATTACAATCTTTTTTCCGAACTCAAATTAAGTAATGACCAGGGCTCTAAAAATGTACTTTGCTTTCCTGATAAGCTAGCAGGTATAATTGGAAACAAAAATAAACTACTTATTTTTTGCCTGAATAACTAGTTATTTTTGTTCGAGTTGTCCACAAATTCATGTAGTTATTTTTTGACTCTACGGAAACAAAAAAAAAAAAAAAAAAAAAAAAACAAACAAATTTTGCAGTCAGTGAGACTCGAACTTCGACACAAACTAACCATTCGTTTTAAATGACTAACGTCGTACTCAGTACACCATCTCGCACATAACTTCCTAAGCTGCTAAAACTCTTTTTAGTTTAAAATATCTTTTTAGACATTTTGTTATAAAAAACTAACAGCTTCAGAATGGGGTTGAACCAACAACCTTTTGGTTGTTAATCCAGCGCTCTAGCCAACTCATCCACGTGATTACAGTATTACTGTACTATTGAGTACTTATTAATGTAATACAGAGTAGGCAACTAATAATGACGCCTCATTACCAAGAAACTACTTTAATAAGTAGTTGATATTACCGAAAACCAAAAAGTTTTTGCTGGGAAATGGAAAATATAATCTAAAAACGCGAAAATATGCTATTAAAAAACGAAAGAAAAATTTTCATTTTTAAACAAAAATTATTTATACCCTAAACCACTATAGGTGCTGTTTGGAACGCAGTGAAAAAGTTATTCTACACCCACCTTAAAGTATACCAATCGACTCAATATTACTTTTTATATCGATCTAACGATGTTCGTCCGTCTGGCTGGCTGGACGGCTGACTGGCTGTTCATGTAACCCTTGTGCACAAAGTACGGGTCGCAAATTTGAAGATTTTTCAATGAAATTTTGCACGTGGGACTTTTATGACGCAAAGAAATTAAAACTGGTTGTGATCGGTCCATTATTTCACCTAAACATGACTCAAAAATGACTTAAAAATAAGAATATTTTAATGAAATTCAGTGCAAAGAAGTTCTGTATAAGTTGTAACAAATTTTATGAAGATCGATCCACAATTGATGATGCCTCCAAATAAACCCCTCTACCGAAAATCAATTTAACGTGCATAAATCCCATACGAATGTTAGTACCAAATTAATTTTCGGCACAAATAAATTTTATGTAAGTAGAAACAGCATTGCCTAATTTTATGTGAATCGGTCCATAATTTATCATAGCTCCCATATAAACCCACTTCCAGGAATCGTCCTAAAGTACATGGAATCATCTAGTTAGTGTTAACGCATTATTCTGTATTTGTATATTTTATTTTACATTTAGTAAAATTGGCCACAGGTGTAATATAAGTCCCCTTCCCGAATTTTTATGTTAGTGCACAATGGTGTAGGGTATCATATAGTCTGTCTTGATCGACTATGTATTACTTTCTGGTTATTTTTTTTATTAAGACAGTGTTTTATTTTTTATTTATTTATTTTATAATTACAATACAATTACAAATTATATTCTAATTCTAACCGAGCGGAGTAACTAAGACCATAGCTCGTTGTAGTGAAACAGACCAGAGTCTCTGATGGGAATCGAACCCACAACCCCCAGACTGACAGACTAGCTCACTACCAACTAGGCCATCGGAGCACCCAGTGTTTTGTGCATATATGATGTTATAAAATATATGATGTTATAAAATAAGGTAAAACTTAAATGAATCTATCAACTGTGTTGAAAAGTCCAGTTTTCAGTTCCCCATTTTTTTATTATATCACATATTTTGATCTTCCATTTGCTTATTGCATCTAATTTTAAACATTAATATTAGTTCAGAAAAAAAAAAAGAAAAAGAAAATTGTTTTTACAACATAAACTCATGCTATTCGATCTAACTAGGAAAGTAATAGTCCTTTATGGCCTTAAAATTTTAATTTATCTGTTTCAGAATCTTCATGAATTGTTTCTACAAATCGATTCTTAACGAATAATTAAAATGAATTTTAAATACCGAATATTTTAGGAACACCTCATTAGGTGTAGAATTAAAAAAAATATCTTCAAAATGTCCAAATATACTCTAAAAAGTCAAAAAATGCTATAAATTGGACACAAAAATCACTATATGCTATTAAGGTTGAAATATGCCAAAATATGTATTTAAAAATCGATGCCAAAATGCTTTATTTGTTCTGAACGGACAAATATTTTATTGGTGGCTTCATTCAACGCGCAAAAAAAAAATATTCAATTGCATATTTGTGGTTTCCCTGCTAATAGCTTATTCATTATTTTTAAATTTATTTCTCTTTTCTTTTTTCGAAATTTTGACTTTGATGTAAATTTTTTTGATTTTTTCTTCAAGACTATAAATATTTGTTTACAAAGTTTGAAATTTTTGTTTAGACTAAAATGAGATATCCCGATATAAAATCGTTTAAAAACTAAAAAAGTTATTAAGGAGTTTCTAAATTTTGTTAAAATAATACTTTTCTTAGTCTTTTCTTTTTGAGGGGAAAAAAAAAATAAAAATCTATGGAAAGTTTTAGTAAGTTATTATAGAAAAGACTGTCAAATTTTAAAATATTAAAATTGGTTATGTTCACAACAAAAATGTCCTTAAAAATTATTAAGGATATTTTTGTCCTTATTAAGGATATTTTTATAGAAAAAATTGTAATAAATCGCAGTTAAACTCGAAAAATTGTGGACAAATTTTATTTTTTCTAGAATTTGTTTAAAAATTTGCTTTTAATATTTGACCAAAACAAACCAAATGCATACGGTTGAAAAGCTAGTTTCTTCTACTTTTCAAAGAAGTTAAAAAAAATACATTTTTACAAGAATCTACCCAAAAACATGTTTTTTGCAAATAACTCGAAATTTTGATTGTATATTGCAAATTTTTAAAACTGATTTATGATGTCCTCAGGAAGGCCTATAACCTACGCTATGTTATTTCTCTAGTGATTTTTCACTGTAACAGTGTGTTATTATGTGATTTATACACTTCAAGTGAACCTCGGGAAGTCACATTAATATCAAATGTGGCCTAAATCCTATAGAATTTGATAGAGTAATTTATGATTACCAAAAATGTGGTATTGCTGAATTTTATCAAAATCTGACAATATATATATATGTCATTTATAACCGTTGAACCTCATTTATTTGAAATAGTTGTATGGGATCTAAGTGAAATAATGGACCTAAATTTATAAATTAAATATTCAAATTCGTAAATGTTTTATTGAAAAAAAAAAAATAATAATTTTTTTTCATTAAAATATTTTCACTATTTATGAATTGGAATATTGGAAAATTTTCATATGATTTAATAGATTTTTTTTAATTAAAACAATAAAAATAATATTTAGTTTTTAGTAGATATTCAAACAATATTTATTTTTGAATCAATAAAATTGTTAATAAAAATTATTATTATTTTTGCATATTTTACAATTAAATTGCGAAAAAATAATCTAAAAATTTTTGTGTAAATTCGGTATAGGATTCATGAAAGAATACGGTATATGAAGTGTAATATTGGTATTTTATGTGTCTTAGTATACATCCATATAAAAAAGCAATAAGAAAATGCTGATCCTTTGACGCTTCTTTCATGTGTTATAAATTACCAAATCGATTTAAAAAAGACAAATCAAATCCTTATTGAAATTTAACATTAAATCCAAATGATAACAATTTACTCGTCTTAGATGTGGTTTTGATATCTAAAATAGGTGATTTGGATGTGCATAATAAGGAGCGTTCGGGACAGCTAAAAATGTTTGAAAATAAAGAGTTGGGGATTGGCACAAAGTTTCCAAGTCTGCAAAAAGAATGGTTGTATGTAAATCAAACAACAGTTACATGTCTGAAATGCGCCACAAAACCAAATCGTTTTTGCATCGAATTTTTACGGACGATGAAAAGTTGATCCATTATGATACTTTAAAGCGCTAAAGTTATTTATGAAGCCCGGACAACTAGGAAAATCCGAATGAAACAATCACGAGAGATCTGTATCGAACATAATCGATTCGTTTGAAGAGAGCATAGGACGAAAAACTGTTCGTGCAGCTATCTCTAAGGACTCACACGATAATATGGATATGGGATAATAAAACAATATTACTTACGTATAGTTATTTTATGAGTTAGATTACATTTATCACCTGAATGATACATAAATTTTAATGGTTATTAGGAAAATACATATGTATTTAAGGAAATGTCTTCAAATGTTGGATTTCATATTTTTTGATTTCCTCATTTTTATAATTTTATTTTTTATTTTACAGAAATTTTCAAAATGCATAAAATTGTTTTTGTTTTGAGTACTGGTTTTAAAATCATTTTTAACCAATACAACATAATGTTAAAATCTAATAATTTTTTTTTATAAAATTATATTTACAACCAAATAATGATCTATTTAAAAATATTTTAGCCATAATTTTTTGCTGTATACAGATACCAAATTTCATTCAATTAATTACATCAAACATTTCAAAATGGCTTAAAATCGAAATTTGCAAATAAATATACAACTGGACATCCTGAACTTTAAGGCGTATGTAAAAGTTATGGATAATTCTGGATATTTGTGTTACTTTTTTGCTTTTAAATATTTAAAAACTTAAAAAATAATAGTAATATTCGATGTAGTATATAATTATAAATTGTCAATTGGACTACGTGGCGACTGGATTTTTGTACAAAAAAGTTTACACTAGTTCTTAACATAATTTGCCATCATAAGTAGTAAAAACTTTTTATTTTTATTATAATGTCAGATGATATTTTCTGACTCTAATGTAAGCCCTAGGAAAACAAAAATTTTATTCATTTAAAAGAATTTCATTTTTCTTTCCTTATGTACTTCAGTCAGAAACATAACCGTTGACAACAAATGTAGTGAACAAACATTGTGTAGAAAAATGTCCTCTTTAAAATTATATAAGAATTGTATCGTATAACGCATTTTTATACCCTACACCATCATAGGTAGTTGGGTTATTATGGGTTAGATAAAGTTATTCAACACCCCCCTTAAAGTATACCAATCGACTCAGTATCACTTTTTAAATCGATCTAACGATGTCCGTCCGTCAGTCCGACTGGCTGGCTGGACGACTAGATGGCTGTCCATGAAAACCTTGTGCACAAAGTACAGGTCGCAATGATTCAATGAAATTTGGCACGTGGGACTTTTATGATACAAGGACTGAGTCTACTTAAATTGGTTGTGATCGGTCCACTATTTCACCTAACCCCCATACAAATGTTCCCCCGGAATAGAGTTTAAATAAATGCCCTAAAAATAAGAAAAATAAGTAGATGATGAAATTCGATGCAAAGAAGTTCTGTAGAAGTATCAATCTTTGTATCAAATTTTAAGAAGATGGGCCACAATTGACCATAGCTCCCATATAAATTCCTTTTTCCGAAAATCTCTTTAACGTGCATAAATCCCATACGAATGCTAGTATCAAGTTAATATTCGATACAAATAAGTTTCAAGCAAGGTAGGGACAATTGTTGAACCTATGTTTATTAATTCTGGTAAAAATTATTTTATTTAAAAATTTGTTGATTTCTTACAAAAAAATTTATTTTTTATTCAATACTTTTTTTTTTACAAAATTTTTGGTACTATGATTTCTGCCTATATAAAACTTGTGTCAAATGTTACCTTGATACTATCATTTATGTGATTTTTATGCGAGTTTAAGATGATCTTATATGGACTTAATTATGAATCCATGAAATGTGGTATTCTAATTCACTCTTATGTAAAATTTATTTGTACCAAATTTTAATGAAATAGTGACAAAAAAAAAAAAAAAAACAAAAAAAAAAGCCATTTATGAGTATTAAAACCCTATGACTGGTCGAATATTATCCAATAATGAGTGCTGGGTCTCAAAATGGGTGATGGTGTTGCGAATAGTACGCTCAGTAGGCCGATTATGTTGACCATAAGTTGAGCGAAGTGCATGAAACACATTCCTCACAGAACGTGAATTTTCATAATAAAGTTGAACGATTTGTAAATGTTGTTCAGGCGTAAGTCTTTCCATTATGAAATGCCAAACAATATTAAAAAAAAATAACATGACAGCATGACACGACGAACACGTGATCTGTCAAAAAAAAAAGGCTATTGAAAAAATTATCTCTACTTGAATCACCCTTTATATATAATTTTTCCTTTTTTTCTAGAAAATGTGTTTTATAAAAAAAGTTATTCAAACCCCGTTTTTTACATTAAATCGATTAAAAAAAGTTGTATTTATTAAGACGAACACAAACAAAATATAATAAACCAGATAAACGGTCTGCAATATCGGATAGTGTATGGCAATTTCCCAGGCAAACAAGATCCATATTAGCGCATTCCGGAAAGACATTTGTATGTGAAATAATAGTTCGATTTAAACCAGTTTCAATAACTTTCATCCTTAGATCACAAATTGTGCCCAATTTCATCAAAGTATCTTCAATTTGGAGACCTGTAATTTGATTAAGAGGTTTATATAGACATACAGGTGGACGCATACTATTAATATTTGATTCTGAGTCGAACGGTATACTTTATAATTGGGTTCAGAAAATATTACCTTGGTAGTACATTTGTATGGGGGCTAGGTAAAATAATGAGCCGATAATTTTCAATAGTCTTCGTCCTTATATAAAAATATGTAAGTGATTCTGAATCGAACGTTATAGCTTAAGTCGAGAGTCCATAGCAGTGTTGCCAGTTTAACCTTTTTGAGGCTAAATCTAACCTTTTTATTTTGCTTTTAACTTCAAAATTTTCCTTTTGACTTCTAGCTTTTTTTAAGCTTTTTTTGATTTTTAAAATAGCCTTAAAAAGGCTAAGATGTTAGTATTTCAATAACGAACATTATAATTTCATATTTGCTATTACTAACTTTAGTTTTACAGAACCATTCATTTAAGCATTTTTGCGTATTTATTCGCACAAAAAATTCAAGATTGTTTATATTTAACAAAAAATTTCGACTGTGGCGTTTCATTCTTCAAATCAAAAATAATAACTAATTTTATGGACTTACTAAATCGATTATTAAATTTATATAAAAATTATAAATATAATTAAAAAAGCACCCAAAAATTTTAAAATGCTTAATTATAAAAAAATTTCGAAAAATCTCTTCAAAATATTGGGTCATTTTTAATATGAAATATAAACCAAATTTGTATTATAATTTTTTGGGGTATTTTTCATTGGATCATTTTGCTGGAAGTCGTTTTTTGTTTTATTTACAAATTTATTACAATATTTTTAGAAATATCAAAAACTAAAGACAACGAGAAAAAATCAGTTTTTACATAAAAAAACAATTTAGCTTTTTTCTGGCCTGTTTTCTTGGGACACTTAGCCTTTTTTGATCCTTTCTTGAGTTCAATTTAGCCTCGTCTTTTATCATCTCCTGGCAACACCGGTCCGAAGACTTTTTATGCGTGTTGGAAACATCAGTACAAACTCATAATACCCAACCATCTACAGTAGTGCAAGGTATAAAAATATTACTTTTTTCTAGCATTAAAGAATTTATTAGTTTCCCTATTTTATATTATTCCTAACAAGTACATTTTCCATATAGCTTTAAACAAAAAATTTATCAATCCGACTTACTGTTCCAAATGCGTATGCTCTTGTTAAGCTCATTTTGTGTTTTTTTTAATGTTCAACCACAAATATTCTTTTGTGTCCATTAAATTTATTTATATACAAATTATACAGAAATTTATTGCTTACAAATATTTTTATACCAAAATTCTATATAAATATGAAGTGCTCTTCATTAAATTGTCATATAAATGTTGCTCATATGTCGTAGGTATAAAGAACAAATATATTTTGCTTATTTTTATAGGCTCCCCACCCAAGGAAAGGGTTAACCTTAATGACGTACGTACTTAAATTTAACACAAAATTTTCAAGAACAAAAAAAAAAAAAACACAACTTTTACTCAGAAAATAAGAAATTATAAAAAATATAAGTATTCAAATCAGAACTGATATTTCACAGAAAAAATATGGCTTATTAAATGATTTATCAAGGATAAAAAACTATTTCAATTACTTTTTTAATTGTGTCAATTATTTAGGTGATCAAAATTTAAATTTTCTAATATTGTTTACTAAACTTAAAACAATTTATCGTTTTTCAATTATTTTTCTTATTGTATCAATCAATAAATTAATCAAATATAAATAAAAATAAAGTTGAAGTGCTATATTCGGCTGTGCCGAATCTTATATGCCCTTCACCCTTGTTAAGATGTGTTATATGAAATTGAAATACATTATATATTGGATGTAATTATAAATATATTTATCTATTCTATATCTAAGTAAACATTAAAAATTTTAAATAATTTATATTTTCATATAAAGTTGAAATAGAATCAAGATTTTATAAATCTTTATACACAGAAAAAAATATTCGAAAACAATTTTCAATTAATCAGACCAAAAAGAAAAATATTTTAAAAAGTATAAAAATGCTTCAATGACAGCAATAAATAAACTAAAAAATTTACGTTTGTATGTCCATGCGTCGACGATTTTCTTAGTCTTTTTGTGATTTTTTTAAATAAAGCTTATGTAACACAAACTGGATATATAAATTCAAAAAGTGATTTTTTGTAATCAGTAAGTTCATTTGATTTTTTATTGTCTAGTGAGTTTGTCAAGAATTCTTATGTATTGCAGATGTGTCCGTTACATAACACAGAATATTTACATCAAATCATCAAAACTATAGGGGTTCGGCTAATCTTTAAAAAATGTAATTATGTTTTGGATATTTCTGACAATGTTTTTGTCAATACATTATGTAATACTTCGGTTATTTTTTTTGTTATCATACTAAAGGTTACACCTCGCTTATTTCTTGGACTGTTCCGTGGAGATAATTGCTTCTGTCTGAAAATGTGTTTTATCGAGATTCAGGAGATTACATCACATAAAATTCAGTGTACATAATATATTTCCTGTTTTACATAAGTAATATTTCATGTATTTACATAAGATTATAATAAATATTTTACACCTAACTTCTATATTTTTATTATATTTTATTTTTTGTGCAATGGTACAGATTCAGATAATTTTTAAATCGAAATCAGCTTGATCAATTTTATCCAACTGTCAACCATGAATATAATTCATTCAATTAATAAAATTAATTGATATTTATACAAAAAATCAATTATTTTACTCAATTAATATTATCATATTGATAATGGGAGCAAAATCAAACAATCTTTTAATTGATGTAAACAATTTTGTAATTGAAAACTATTTTTAATTCTTCTGTGTATAAATATTAAAAAATGAGGTTCAAGTTTGTTCATTATTTTTTTTGTTTGTGTATCAATCACGTTTAAACGGCTGAACCGATTTTCACGGAATTTGACACACAGATAGTACTAGTGACATAGGTGATTATAGGCTTTATTAGATCTCGATTGGTCATCACCCTGATATTTTATGCCTACTTAAAAAAAAAATCTATTTTTTCAATTTTACACATTATTAATGAAGCTATTTATATGAAATTTGACGCACAGAGAGTGCTTGTACTGTTGACTGTTATAAGTTATGCTGGATCTTGATAGGATGCCATGTCAATATTTATGGCCACTTTTTTAAAACTCTCAAAAGGATGAACCAACTAGCTTAAAATAGATCGGAGCAGAGGATGTAGTACCCCCATATAAAGCAAATATTCATTATGTCATATCTAAGGAACTATTATAATGAAAATCCTCAAATTGGTGAAATGAAAAATAGGACGAATAGGTTCAGGGGGAGAGATAGCTTCCATACAAAGAAAATATAAATTTTCTCATCCAAAGGATTATTACAGTAAAAGTCTTAAACAAATTTTGAATTAATTTTCATATTAAATTTCGAATAGGGTGAATAGGTCCAGGAGGAGTTCTAGCTCTCATATAAAGTAAGTATTAGTTATCGCAACAAATTTAATACTTTGGAATTTTACACAAGTTGGCACATATTTAAGGAAGATATAATCACTTCGATGCAGAACAAATATTTTATAAATGTAAAACAATATTAAATAAAACAAGTTAGAGCGCTATATTCGGCTGTGCCGAATCCTTTTACCTTACACCATTTTACCAACAAATAAAAAGAAATATTATACCTTAATATTTAATATTTATTCTTAAAAAAAATAAAACATAACTTTGTTCCACAAGCAACGAATGCTTAAAAAAATACAACAACGTATTAGCATACATATATCCATATATTTTTCTGTGTAATAATCATTATAATACTGCTGTTGTCAACTAGACTGCTTGCTTATACAAAAAGCAACAACACTAATAACCATTAGAATATTGCTTGCGTACAGAAAACACAACAACAAACTAATACTTATTGCAATGCTTAATATAAATGCTTGTGTGTATGTTATTAACAGATATTTTCAGTTTTTGGCTCATAACTCGGCTGTTTATGAAACATATTTGTGATTGATTTATATAAAAGCCAAGTCCATGGCTCAGACAAGGGCTTCAGAAAGTCAAAAATGCGTTTTGTTTGATATCTTGGTTATTATCGGACCGATTTCGTTCATTTCTTCAGCATAAAAATTCAGAAAAAATTTTCCGAATCTTCTTTGAAAAAACGAACCTTTTTAAAAAAATTCTTCTTTTTACATATTCCTCCATTTATGAACCGATCTTGTTGAAGCAAGATTCTCGAAAGGATCGTTTGACCTATATATTATATATGACAGTTATCGGTGAACTTCATAAAATCCATTCAACTGACAAACGGACGGACGGACATCATCCTATCGACAACATTTCTTCCAATGATCCACAAAATATTAACTTTTTTGCCCTTCGACGATAATTGTGTAATAAGTGTAATAAGTGATAATTTTAATAATTGTATATACAATTTTCTAATAGGTTGAATTTCAATTAAAAAAATAATTGAATATGATTATTCGCAATTGATATTGTTATTGTTATTTTAGATCTTTCTATGAGCAATTTATTTAATTATAAAAATATTTGAAATCATTCTAATATTCTGATTGATAATTTAATTGAAATTCTTTTGAAAATATTTTTTTTGCTGTGTATTGTGTAATATTTATGTAATTTTCCAATTAAAAAATTAATTACATTAGCGAAAAATAATATAATCAAATATTTAACACGTTGAATAATAATGTTTTTTATTCTTAATATAATGTTTTCTTTTCCTTAATTTAAAGTAAATAATTTGTGCTTTTTCTGGTCCCCTACCCACTACAGGGTTAATACCAACTGTTGAGGTTTTTTGTTTTAGATTTATATCTCATTCGCATACTTAAATACAATTGTTATTTATTATTTATTTATTTTTTTTATAATGTAAATTTAAACATGTCATGCAACAACGTACATTGTGGCACCTCATTTGGCTTGAAATATAAGCGAACGTTAAATATCACATAAAAAAGAACACTGGAATAAAAAACTGAACTAAAACACATTATTCTAAACTTTTGCCAACTAACACTCCATTTTAAAATAAGAACAAAAAAACTACTAACTTTTTAAAATTTTTTAACTTGTAAATTTCTAGAAAAAACGGTGAACATTATTGAAATATTAAACAAATGTTTATTTAGTTTAACAAATGCATTCTTAAAAAACTGTTTGTTCAACACGTAGACGAAAGAAAATACAAATAGCAAATATACATAATGTCTCCAGTAGTTGCAACTTCAACGACTACTTTTGATGTTGTAAGAACAACTTCAGTTGCACGTTTAACTCGTCGACAGATGTTGCAAGTTAAAGTGCAGTCAAGTGATGATAGTAAAAGTGTTAAAAATACTCTACATCATGCTTTGGGACCATGTAAGTGCTAAAGTCATTCACAAACATTAACTAGTTTCACTACTACATATACATACATATCACACCCATACTAAATGACACGTTCATTGAATACATAAAAGAAGATGAACAGTTGGGGTAAAGTAAAAACAGAATTAGGATATAAAATAAGAAATACGAATTATATTTTAAATCAAGATTTGCTAGTTGGAATGTGCTCCTTTTTGACAATAATTATCACTATTGTCGTCTGTCAGTTTATATACACATTGGTCTGTTTTAATGCACCATAAATTAATTGGATAATTTACTATACTTAAGTAGTCAAGTGTGTAGTCAGTTTAAAGCTTAGAAACTATTATTATCTGGGCAACCAAAAATATGTTCTAAAAAGAGAGTTTTATGCGCATGAAAATTGCCCTTAAAATTTAAAAAATATGCTCTTAAAATATCACTTTTTATGACAAAATTTTAAATATCAACTTCTTGCGCTAAAAATGACTTTAACAGTTGCTAAAAAATATTTTTCTTTTGCACTTAAAGATATTCAAAGCTAAATACATTGCATCAGGAAATTATCAAATTTCTATCAATTTATAAGAGGAAAGTTATAAAGTAAACGGATTTGAATAACGTGTGTAAGAGTAAAAAGGAAAAAAATTTAGTTTAAGTGTAAAATATGCAAAATTATGCTTTTTAGTATAAGATATGCAAAATTATGCACTTAAGTATAAAATGTGCAAAAATATGTCATTTAAATTACTAAAATATGCTATAAAATAAAGATTTTCTATGAAAATAGGACAAAATATGCTGCTAAGTCCAAAATATGCAAAAATGTGCTGTTATGATCGAAATATGCAAATATATTTGAATAAATAATTAACAATTTGGTTCATTTGAAGCTCAAGAAAAGATATGATTTTGTATATTTTTGGTTGCCCTGTTTATCATTGATTTCTTCTTTGTTATCTTGTTTAACAATAAAACTAGAACTAAGTGATATATTATCATCATAGTATAATTTTTATGGTAGTGCTTTTTACTAGCACATAGCTGTTACTTTGGGTTTTTTTAATTTGTTTTTTTTTTTTTTAAGAACTATAAAGCATTAGTTTATGTTAAGATACTTTTCAATCCTTGCGATTTGAAAATTGAATTACATAAAAATGAAAATAAATGAATTTAAATAAAATTCTTTGGCAAAAAGTAAAAACTACATAATTGATTTTTATTACTTTTCAGGAGACTGTTTTTTAGGTTTTAAATTGAAATTAAATGTCGTGGGTATATAATTTTGAATTTAAATATATCCAAAATTCGTACAAAAATTATTTGGTATATTTTTAAAACCGAAAAATATACTATATATAAATATACTATATATAAAATATAGTCAGTATACTATATATAAAATATAGTATATTGACTACCGAAAAATATATTTTTCTGTTGAGAACCGACCATAGACTTATATTTGTGGGATGAAATCAATAATTAACTTGTTTTGATTAATACGTTGTTCAATGTATTTTTTGGGGGAAAATAAAACGTCTCATTTTCACCATTTGTAAGCTCACAGAGTATTTCACATAAAACTTTATTTTATCTTTATCTTCAAAATGCTTACCCTTGAAGGACAAAAAATCAAAGAGAAATATTTCTCAAACTTGATATTCGAAAGCTAATGACCGAAGGAATCTTTTAAAGAAATGTTTAGCGTCCAGTCCAATAAACCGACAATGGGTAATCGTTAAAAAATTTTGTTCGCAACATTCTAGATAATCGTAAATCCCCTAATAAGAGAGAGCAAATAATAGAGAGTTTGTTGCAAAATTTGCTCAAAAATTTCTTTCAACTTAATTTTCATTATAACTGTTATTATTTTTTTGACATAAAGATTTGTCGAACATAGAAAAATATTAATAATTAATTTGGGATGAGGGCATGTTGATTTGCTTCTTCCGAGCAAAAACTTATCTTCCAATTTTAAAAGCAACAGCTTCTTATATTCATTACATTAAAGCCTTAATCGCCACACCCAGCATTACCAATTAATACTTATATAAGTAGATTTTAATAAATATAAAAGGAATTTGATTTTTACGTAGCTCAGTTGTGTAGAGCATCTAAGAAAAAAATCATTATTAATGGGTTAAACTCCCAACTGAGGCAAATACATTTTTTAATAAATAATATTGATTTATATACCTATATGAAAGCCAATTTTTAACGTATAAAAATACATATCGCTTGTGGAGTAGGGAATAATAACGAGTAAGGCCGACTAACAAACATAAAGAGCGTAGCAGTGTTGCCAGAAGTTTTCAGAAAAAAAAAAATGCTAAATGACTCTTAAAAAATTGCAATTCTCCACAAAAAAATTCCTAAAATTTAAATTTTATTATAACAATAAAAATGTATGTTATTTATGCTTGTTTTCAATCTAAAAATTAAATTAAATTGAAATTTGTTTTTATGATTTACGCCCTCAAAAAAAGCTCATATTCCTGCCTTTAAAACTACAAATCAATTCAGAATCACCTGTCCTCGTAGGTCTATCCATGTGAACATATCAATATTAATGTTGTAATTTAGAGGCGCCTTGAGCAATTTAAGCCCATCATAATTTTTAGACCACAGCTCAATTATTTTACAGGAAATTCTGTCTTATTAGAAAGTTTGTACGAAGTATTCTTATTATTCAATCAAATCACATTTGCAATAAAATATTTCATAAATTCAAATATATATGAATATATAGGTAAGTGTTGCATGCATCGAAATTATTGTTTAATACTTTAAGCAAATCTACATATTTTTCACAAAAAGAGAGTGACTAAATTCTAAGTAATTGGAAATATTTATATTGTTCTATCCTAAACTTACCTTAAAGCGTTAAATGTATTCGATTTAACGCATTGAGGTAATTCATAACTTTCCTTTTAGTATATTTAGAACATCATGAGGTTATTTATTAAAAATGTTATAGGCCAAAAAAACGCAAAGAAGTTAAAGCCAAAAATTCCATTTTTTGAAAACTAATACCTTTTAAACAAAGCGACATATATAAGTACTTTTATATCTTACGAGGTAAAACTCAGAAAACTTTTAAAATCGTTTCATATTTGGAAAAGTTGCAAGCACTGAAATTATCACATAGACAGACAAAATTAGATCAGGTATTTTTGGCTATAATGTCGCCCATATATTCATAAATAAAAAGGTGCAAAAAATAATGAAAAATAATAAAAATACACTTTTAATGCCAAAAAATATATTCAGTTTGCAAAAAAACACAAAAAAAGTGCAAAAATACAAAAAAGTGCAACAGCCGAAAAATAAATGCTATAATTGTACTTTTGCCGTTATGGCAACGCTGGTTCAAATCTTAACCAAGCCAAATATTTTTTCTTTAATAAGCATCCAAACCCACTATTTTGTCACCCAAATAAAAACTGGTGAAATTTTGGACATCGCGAACAAAATTCATCTGTTATAGCACCAAAAGAGGAAACTGTTTTTCATAATGTTTTCGCTTACAAAACACGTTATTTAGCAGGCGAAGATTTTGCTGAGTCTTGGACTCTAATGTGTGAAACAGATTTCAAACAATACAAATTACTAAGTTTGACCGCAATCCAATTACGATTTATCACTTTTTATTAAATAAATTTGTTATTAGATCTCAAAGTAAAAAAAAAAAAATAGTTTTATTGATATCTCGAAAACTAGAACTACTACTCACTAGGTGTGATCGTAAGTATATAAAATGTTAGATCACTACACAGATCAAAAAAAAAAAAAAAAAATAAAAAAAAAACGAGAAATTACGACTATATGATACCCTACACCATTGTGTACGAGCATAAAAATTTGGTAAGAGGACTTATATTGAATCTTCTGCTAATTTTACTAAATATAAAATAAAATATACAAATACAGAATAATGCGTTGATACTAAAATCTAGATGATTTTATGCACTTTAGGGCCATTCCTGGAAGTGGGTTTATATGGGAGCTATGGTAAATTATGGATGGATTCTCATAAAATTTGGCAATGTTGTTTCTACTTACATAAAACTTATTTTTGTAGAATATTAATTTGGTACTAACATGGGATTTATGCACGTTAAAGTGATTTTCGGAAGAGGGGTTTATATGGAAGCTATGATCAATTGTGGACCGATATTCATAAAATTTGGAACAAAGATTGATACTTGTACAGAACATCTTTGCACCGAATTTCATTAAAATATTCTTATCTTTAAAACATTTTCTAATTGCATGGGGGCTAGGTGAAATAATGGACCGATCACAACCAATTTCAATAGACTTCGTCCTTGTAAAATAAAAAGTTCCACGTGCCAAATTTCATTGAATTATCTTTAAAATTATGACCCGTACTTTGTACACAAGGTTTTCATGGACAGCCAGCCAGCCGTCCAGCCAGCGAGACGGATGGACGGACATCATTAGATCCATTTAAAAAGTGATTCTTAGTCGATTGGTATACGTTAAGGTGGGTGTTGGATAATTTTTTTGTACGCATTACAAACATTATCACAAACCCCAAACACCTATGGTGGTATAGGGTATTAAAACATTCTTCCAGAGGCAGGATATTTCTCAATCAATTTAAATATACATTTATATGTATATACGTAACTATGTAGTTCCAAACCTATTGATTAAATTTTTAAATTTACTATAATTCTCGAGATAAACCGTTATATTGAAATGAGGTTGAATTCAATATTGCAACATATCTCGAGAAAAAATTGTTTGATTTAGTTTTCAAATTTAAATTACTACCAAAATATTCTAACTTAATTTTTCAATGCTTTAAATACTAACAAAAATTTCTTAAAAAATCATATCGCAATAAATAGCAAGGTACAATTATTAGAGAGAAAGTTATCAAAATTATTTTCCCTGAAAAGTCAGCCATATATAAAAAAAGCAATCTTAAAAAAAAAAAATTAGAAAAATATTTTCAAATTAAAATTATAAAAAATTGTGAAAAATTTAATATAACTGGATTTTATGTTAATAAACTAATATGTGTGTAATAAATCGCATAGAGAATATTCTTTTGAAACAAATAAACCTGTTAAATTTCGCAAAATATCCTTTCAAGAAATATACCACATTTCAAATGTAAACAAAACATTTTTAAATTTTTTCATTTGTATTTGCTGTTTTCAATGCTTCAATTATTTGACTTTACAAGACTTGAAAATGACAATTCCCGCTAATAATTATACCTGATTTAGTTGTATCATGTTAAAAAATTTAAAAAGAAAATAGTTTTTTAAAAAAAATCATAAAAAATCGAATACTATCAAAAATAAAAAAGCTGCTCTTTAATCATAAAGCTGAATATGTTGTAAATAAAACGATGTATATTTCATTAAAATCGATCAATAATTTCGGCTTTATTCAAAATTAAGTGAAGATGTGAAATATTTTCCTAACTTTTTTTGTTGTTTTTGCAAATCATACTACAGAATGGCAATATATAACAATAACGAAACACTCGAAATTTTGAGGTATTCCGAAAAAAAACCGTTTTTAGTGTAGTTGCTGCATTAATGATCTCGTAGTTCCCTAAACTTGAATTCAGTTTTAGATTTTTTTAATTGATTTAGAAATTAAAAGAACGTAGATATTTAATTATATTAAAATCTTTTATATATAATCCTAAATTTATGATTTATTAATGTTTTATTCAACTTTTTTTTTCTTTTTCAATATTTCGACTTTGATGTAAATTATTTTCACTTTTTTCTTTAAGACTATACTTATTGTATACATACATATATATATATATATATATTGTCACCTAAAATACAAAGGGCCATAACCAGACTTTTTTAATTTTTTACAGCAGAAGCAAAAAACATTATGAAAATGCAAATTTTTTGCTTTAAAATTAAGCATTTCAGTAAAATTTGTTAATCGTTCACTTAAAGCAAAAATAGTTGAGGCATAAAACGCCTTTTAAAAATTATACGACCGTTGGTGTTACGGCCTTTTGACTTTTTCTATTATTGATGTCATTTATAAAGATATGAATATGAAATATTTGTGTAGATGTAGTTTGAGTCAGTGCGTGATCATATAATAAAAAACAAACATTTGATTTTTTAGTGGTTATGGCCTTTTGCATTTTAGCTTTATTGTATAAAGAAATTTTCTCTTAAAATCGTTTGAAAACTCAAAATAAAATTTAATAAACATTTTCTAAAGTTTATCAGTAAATTGTTCATGTTATATTTTATTTGATGCATACTTTTTGAGACAAAAAAATGTAGAAATTTTAAATGAGTTATTACAAATGAAATAAAATAAGTTCTAACGTTTTTGTCTAAGCATATTATGTATACTACAAAAATATACTTTTTATATCTTACCAAAACATAAATAAATCTATACGGTTGTAAAGCTTGATACCTGTACTTCACAGAAAAGATTAAACATAAAAAAGCAAACAAAAGAAAAACAGAATTAGGTCTAAATTTATAAAAGAATCTAAACAAAAACAGTTTTTTTCTAGCATAACTAACTAACAATTTTAAGAGTGTATTGGATATTTATGATGCCCTCAAGTAGGCCTATAAAGTAGCTAATGTCATTTCCCCCTTGTTTTTTTTTTTTTTTTTTTTTTTTTTTTTACTGTAGCAAAGTGTTATTAAAAGTTTGAAGAAGACTCCATGAAATTTGGCACAATTTTATTTTTATTAGATCAAATTTGATATCTATTGAAGAAAAACATGAATTATGTATGTTATAAATAAACATTACTCATACAACCCGTAATCCATTTATACAAATCAATAAAATAAATAAATAAATAATTAAAATAAAAATATAAATAATAAAAAATACAAAAAAAAAAAAAAAAAAATAATAATAAAAAATATAAATAATTAAAATAAATATATAAATAAACAAATAAATTATTAAAATAAACAAATAAGTAAAAAAATAAATAAATATATGAACAAATAAATAATTAAAATAAATAAACGAATAAATAAATAAATAATTAAAATAAATAAAAAAACAAGTAAATAAATAAGTAATAAATAAATAATTAAAATAAATAAACAAATAAATAAATAATTAAAATATATATATATATATATATATATATATATAAATTATTAAAATAAATATATAAATAAACAAATAAATAATTAAAATAAATAAACAAACAAACAAATAAACAAATAAGTTAATAAATAAATAAAATAAACAAATAAAAGAATAAATAAACAAATAAATACATTAATAATTTGTTTACCCTTCACCACAGGCGTAAAGGGTATATATAAGTTTCTCATTCCGTTTGTAATTTCCACAATTTTCGTACGATATCAAAAACGCTTATATTTCCTTAATTTTAAAAGAAAGGAAGTCGAAATAACGATGTCCGCCCTTTGTCGGTTGAAATGTCATTTATGAAAGCTCCCTATATCGTACATATATGATTTGTATATCAAACGATCGGTAATCCTTTCTAGATAGTTGCTATTAAAATTCAGCAAAATAGGTTTATAAATTGCTGAGATATCTTTGTTCTTTGTACAAATGTCACATACAAAAGTTTTTTGTTGTTTTTTGTTTAAGCAGATAACAATAATAATAAAATTATTTGTGTAATTTTGGGTCAAAAAAAAAAAAAAAAATCAATATAATAAATAAACTTTTATTCTTGATTGTTATTTTATTTCTCAGGGTGTGTGTGAAACGATAGAAAAGTTCTGTGTTAAAAAATATTTTTAATATGGTGATAAACATTTTTATTTATGAAAGCTTTGTAAAATATTGACACATTCAATTTTTATTAAAAAAAAAAAAAAAAATCAAAAATAAAAATTTGTAAACTGAAAAAAATAATCCAAGGATAAAATACGAATTGATTCGTTTCCTTTTAAAAGAAAACTCCTCATTGGTAATATTTTATATTCAAATGGATATTTAACATTGAATGAATGTGTTTGTAATCTTAAAACAAAATGTAAATTTTCTAAATATTTAATATTTTTGAAAAATGTTCTATAATTTTAAAACGTCAAAAATTTCTATACATTTGTCAAAAGTTTCGCTAGCCCTATGAGCTAGTGAAATTTTATTCATCTCATTACAGTCAAAAATTTACTAACAGGGATACCTATCATTTCACACAGGTCCTCAGAAATAAAAATGATTGAATTAATTAATTCTTATTTCATGAATTTCAACTAAGTAAAATAAGCCTAAAAAACTAAGTAAAATAAGCCTAAAATCATAGTTTAGAAGCCAATATACGTAAAAGAAAAGACAACCAGGACATTTTCAAATAAGAATTAAATCTTTCGCTTTAAATTAACTTCCATGTCATCTATGCATAAATACTTATTTTAAAATATTCCTTAGATTTATCTAAATATATGCCAAATCTTATCAAGATATGGTCGAAGTTGAAAAACCTCGCCTACATATTAATAAAATATCCATTTTCTATAAGTTTTAATACAAAATTGAATACATGATATTTATACTGTTTAAAAATAAAGTTAAAAATTTTAAAATATTTTTTTCTTTTCATTTTTCATTTATATTTTAAAACTCATAAACTGAATTTTTATTTTTCAAGCAATAAAATAAGTAATCAAAAAAGTAACAATTAAAATTGGATTTTTTTTTTTAACTTATAACACTTATGGTCTCTGTGTATAAGCAAAGGTAAGTTCACACTAGTCAAATATTTGACCAAAATGACATAGCCACTATATAAAATATTTTTTAATTTTTCCTTTTTAATGAGAAAACATTTTTTACTTATCACTAATTATAGCTGACATTTTAATAATAATTTTGTAAAACTAGTGGTCACGCAATTTTGATTAAATATTTGCCAAATATGAACATAGCTTAAGCATTGGTTGTTGGTTGCATATACACAGAAACATATATAAATATATTTATGTATGTTTAGACTAATGTTTAGTTGGTAACATAATCTATCAGCACAAAAAAAAAAAAAAAAAAACTATTACCGTACATTTTTCAATTAACATAGTTGTTTCATTTTACATCTAAATTTAATGAATACATTCAAGTAAATATAAAATAAAAATAAAATTTAAGTAAAATTTTATTTCTCACATAAATTTTGAATTCATTCAATTATCTACTTGATTGATTTGATAAATTTTTTAATTGGAAAAATTTTTCTGTTTTTTATTTTGTAAAGTTTTTAGTATTTGATATAATAATTTTGGTGATAATTAAAAAAGTTTTTAATTGAATGAATTATTTACAAATATATTTGGTATTTGGTGACTTTTTTCTGTGAGTGTTTTTTTCTTTTTTTTTTTTGCAAGAGATGCTTGCTATGACAGTTTTATTTTTTGTTTTATTATATTTGTAGTTTGCAACAAATAAAAGCATATTTTAAGGCATTAGTCGTTTTATTTATTAGTAAATTGGTGAAGGATATAAAAGATTTGGCGCAGCCGAATATAGCGCTCTAATTTGTTAATAATAACCTGAGAAACAATTTTTAACAATTAAACTTTTTCATCTTTTACACCATACACGCCATTCATTCATGCAAAAAGAAGAAGAAAAATACTATTAAACTTATCTTCAAAACTTTCTCCTACAGTTTTAGTACTTTCACATTTTTTCGGCATTCTACCGGTAATGGGTATTTGGCCCAGTGCTGATATTAAACATGTACATTTCAAGTGGATAACATTACCTGTAATGGTGACCACAATAATGATAGGATTTGCTACAATGGATTGTTGTCTAACATTTAAAATTATGGCCGAACAAGGTTTAAAGTTGACAACGTCAGGTAGGTGGTAAAAGAGAGAGAAAAAATTTAAAGATAATAAACTTCAATGCCTGTAGCTTCAGGGAATTCTATATTTAATAAAATACTTTATTTCTATTTTAACATTATCTTTATATTTTTCTGTGTTATTTTCCTTTTTTACTTTTTCCTATCTTTTATATTGTCCTTTCATTTTAATGTTGTTATTGTTGTTTAAGCTCCCTTAAGCTTTAGTATTGAATGCCTAAGTGCCTTTATTGTTTTTCTATGTCTTGCACGCAATTGGCCAAATTTGATTAAGACAACGCGTCGTTTGGAAAATATTTTCTTGCAACATCTCTACACCTGCAAGGACTCACAAAAGTTTAGTCAACGTATTCGCAGCATAGGCTGGCTATTTCTTTTGGGTTCCGTAAGTAAGTAAATTATCTGTGTATGTGTGTGGCTAGAGAAAATATAAAGGAGTATTTACTTCTGTTATTATATTATATTTGTATATTGCATTTTAGTTGAACATTTATTTTATGTTGGCAGCGGTATCTATAGTAATCATTTGCAAATTAAACAATGTAATTTAACAGTGGATTTTTGGCATAACTATTATGTAAGAGAACGTTTACAAATCTTTTCTATAATGGATTATACAGTATGGTTGATACCTTTGCTGCAGGTAAGTCGTAAAGGAGAATAAGTATTATTTACTGGTTTTTAATTGAGCTTTCAGTTAAGTTTTCTGTAAGAAAAATTTACTTCCTGTTACTTAATGTTCAACAAAAATGAGTCGAAAATTACTTTTCGACAGATAATTTTTAATTGTTTTGTTGTTTTCAATACGAGTTGTCGAAATTACTATTTCCATTGTCGCATATGTAGAATAGAACTTTATTCAGTTCGTTTGTTTATTATTTTTTGTTTTTGCTAAAATTTGCTAATGAATCTATAATATAATAATGAATGTTTTTTATGTATAGTGATTAAAATATTTGCAACTGAGATGATATGTTACTTTTGCGTTTATTTCTTGCTCCTCATATACAGTGCAAGCTCGATTTTAGCAACTAATTACAAGCCAGACCTGTCGGGAAAACTGAGTTTTCGCTATAACAGAACCCAAAAATTTATGTAATTTTTAAAATTGGAATTGTTTTATTGATATATTTATATTTTAAACATTTTTTAAGAAAATGGAGATTTTGAGTTCCTTTTTTGGCATATAGTGCTGTTGTCGGCTTATCATTTTCCAAAGTATACATATGTTTATCGATGTTATACAATCGTCCACTTTCATTTTGTTTTCTTCATCAACACTATCGTATAAATCCTCCGATTCGGTATCTGATAATTCCATTTGCTCCTCATTACTTTCTACATAAAATTCTTCTTCAATCCGGTTGTTTCTGTCAGCATTCGTGAAAAGATGTTCCGTAACCATTTAAGCTACAAATATACAAATAGTTGAAAGATTTTCGTTTTCTTCGTGAATTTTTAAGGGCATGTTATCCTCTTCACTCCATTCACTACCTAATTCGAGCAAGGCTTTCGAGGATTTTCGGATATTGGACTCTGATATTTTATTCCAGGACGTAGCTAGAATCTCAACTGCATTTTTGAGATTGAAGTTTTTTAGTTTGAACTCTAAACTTGTTCCCTTCTCGCCAAGCAAGTGGGTGAACAGTTGTTTTTTATAATTTAATTTGACCAAGTTGATAACGTTTTGAACTAACGGTTGAATAAGCGCAGTACAATTGGGTGGTTGATTCATTGCTATAATTAAACCGTCATCACTTTTTAGTTCCTTGACTGGGTGACACGTCGCCTTATCTAAAATCAAAACCGTTTTTTGCGGCAGATCTTTTGAAACACAAAAATTCTCGGACCTAAAAAATGTTTACTTATGAACAACTTAATTTTACTAATTGGTGAAAATTAACTTTCGTGGGAAAAAAATTCGTGATGGAACCAGGCCTTGAATATAGTCATCCAGGCGTTATTACTGGAATTGTATATTACAGGTTTATTGAAAAAGCATTTAAAGGCGCGTGGGTTTTTCGATTTTCCAACAACCAACAATTTCAGTTTGTTTGTGCCATTCGCATTTGAATAGGGGGAAAAAATTATTCTCTCTTTACATATTTTTCTTCGGGGAGCCGTTTTCTCATATGACAAGAGTGTGATTTGGAAGCATCCTATAATATAAACCGGATTCGTCGGCATTGTAGATTTGGGGAAGAGTCAACCCATGCCCATCAACGTAATCCTTAAACTCTTTCACAAATGAATCAATAAGATGAGGTTTCGAAGATAATTTCTCGCCCGTAATTAAAAAAAAATCTAACTCCATGTCGACGCTTAAATTTCTTCTGCGATTCTTCGCTGGCATTGAAACCTGAATCGGTTTGATAAATTTTGGAATACAAATGACTGGCTTTTGATCGTAAAATCGCTGCTGATATTGGAATATTTTTTCCCTTTGTTTTACAAACCACATATAAAGCATTTTTTCCATTCTTGGGTACTCAGCTTTCTTTAAGGTGCAACTTTGGCCAGGGCCACTTTCTGTTGTACGTACAAACTTGTATGCAACTTGTAATTCACCCAAATTGAATTTATGAAATCTTCACTTTTAAATTTTTTTTAAATCCTTAATTTTTGAGAAATAATTGGCTTTAAGTTATGTTGAACTTTTACCATAGTAAGAGATCTATTTACACAAAAAATGACACCACAAAACTGACAAAATTGAATGTCAAAATCATCCTAAAAGGTTAATATATCAAAAGACGGGGATTTCCCTCTTTTTGGTTATAGACATTGTAATTAAATTTAAGAAAAAAAAAAAAAACAGATAAAAGTCGCGAAAATAGAAGATGTTTTTCGTAAACTGTTGTGATCATAGAACCTGCAATTTTAAAAATTAAGCAGCGAGTACCGAGTTTGCACTGTATTTTTTATACCAATTTTTTGGTTTTCTAAAGTTTATAAATGGTACCTTGTTGAACAACTAAAAAACAAACCATTCTTATAGCAACAGAAAATATTTATGTAAAAGGAAAGTACAAAATTAAAATGTTCAAAATAATTGCAACTACTTTTTCTCTCTTTATAATTGAAGCAATTTTAACCAACAAATAATTAGAAATAACTCTAATCACACTCTCTTTTAATAATAATTTAATTCAGTGTACGGTGATAAATTCCGGCCAAAAGCGAAAATTTAATTTTTGATAAAATGTTTATTACATTGGGAAGCCAACACTTCAGATAACACAATTCAAACTTTTTTCGCGGCTTAGACATCTAATTTAATTATTATTTGAAAAAAAAAAAAAAATATATATATATATAGATATATATATATATATATATATATATATATATATATATATATATATATATATATATATATATATATACTGTTTAAATTATTATACACAAAATATCTCAGCAAAAAAAAAAAAGAAATGAAAAAGTCATGATTTTAACATTGTGTTGTCATTGGAAGGAAGTACTTAGTGCTGAAAAAGAGCTGCAGAAGTTCTTTTTTAACCCATGGTTGTCATTGGAAAGATGTTCTTCTTTTATGCTTTTTGTTAATTGCTTTTGAAGTACTTCTCTTAAAACTATTTTTATAAAATTTTTTAATAAAAAATCTGTTTTAGCCTTATTAAATGATAATAAAAATGCTTTAAAATTTGTGAAATTTTATTTTTTTTTTAGAAATTATTAACTTTTTTTCCTGCTAAAGATACATTTATTTTCACTTTTTTGAAGTAATTACTAATAACTTCCAAAAATGCTCAAAATGTGCACTTAGTTCTTATTTCGGAGTAGTGGAAATGTTCTTTTTTGGAAGCATTTGATCGTTTTTTTTTTTGCTAGGATTCTATGCATTTTGCTACATATAAGTTTTTAAGAATTTTCAAAATTTTTTGAGAGTATTGGTTTATTGTCAATCATCTGGTGTAATATACTGGTCATAAAATTATTATTTTGATATATTTATGGACTGTAGAAAAGTTGATTACTTTTATCATCACAAAAATTTTAAAACCACACGCAGTGAAAAAATATGGTTGTGGTGACTATAATCTAAGATGATTGAAATATACGATTACAATTTATTAAAAACTAGAATGATTACAAATATTTATTATGATTCCATTTTATCATATTTTTGTCCGGTTTCATCATTTAATCATTCAATTTTATAATATTATGAACTTGTTTATCGTACTCTCTCCGATTTTATAATATAACAATGTGTTTTTATTGTAAAGTTTGATCCAACCAAAACGCACGATGTTAATTGTAAATAAAACAAAAAGTTTTCAGAGAATTATCTTAATATTGTCGATAATTGTAAGTATGGAGAGTCTCAGCATAGTTTGATATAAAAGCGATTTGGACCTAAAATTGAGTTAAGCATTAAACTCATACTTTAAGTTAAGAAACGCTGAACATCTTTATCTAAATTAAATCTGATGTTTTTTTATTTCATAAATATGCTATCACAATTTATTTACTCATTTTACGTACAGCAATATTATAAATATTCGGATATTAACAGGTTTAGGTGATACTCATAGACCTATGAGAAAATATTAAATAAATAAAGATAAACAAGAGAAAAAAATCTAAATTTTTATTACATATTATTTTTGAAATACAATTTTAGATAGAAAATTTAAACGTTTCTTGTAAATTAAGTGATCTCAATTAATATAGAAGTATTTTTAACGTTTTCAAAAATGTTTTGGTTCTCAGTAGTGGCAACTACTTATTAAAGTAGTTTCTTGGTAATGAGGCGTCATTATTAATTGTCTATTCTATATTACATAAATAAGTACTCAATAATATAATAGCACAGTAACATTGCAATCACGTGGAGCAGTTAGTCAAAAGGTTGTTTGTTCAACCCCATTCTGATGCTGTTAGTTTTTTTTTTGTTTTTTTTTTAACAAGATGTCTAAGAAGACCTTAAGTGCGAGATGGTATATTGAGTAAGATGTTAGTCATTAAAAATGGTTAGTGGTTAATTTGTGCCCAAGTTCAAATCTCACTGACGGCAACCTTTTTTTATTTATTTATTTATTTTTATTTCGTTTAGGCACATATTTTTGAACTTGTGGACAACTGGAACAAAAATAACTAGTTCTTCAGGCAAAAAATATGTAGTTTATTTTTGTTTCTAATTATGCTTGTTAGTTTACCAGAAATGCAAAGTTTTTCCTGGGTTATTAAAATTAATTGTTATCATTATTTTTGTGTTCTTTTTTAATGAAACACTAAAACAATACAGAATGCTTGATTTATTTGTAGATAAACATTCAAAAAAAAAAAAAAAAAAAAAAAAAAAAAAACGAGCAAAATGTTAAATTATTAAATTCAAACAAAAAGTTTTTATCATGAACAAAATTTTATTAAAATATATGAAAAATAACTATAAGCAAATATTATTGTTAAATAGAAAATAAATAATATTATCAAAAATTAAAGGTTGTACTTACCGAATAATAAACCATTGAAATCTTTGGAAATTTTCATAATCTTTGCTTAAAAAAGCATTTTCCAAAAAAAAAAAAAAAATATGAGCATTTTATAAAAAATTATAACTTTTTACTTAGAAAATCGGAAAAAATCATCAATCACCAAATGTATTAGTAAATAATTCATATATTTAAAAACTTTTTTAAATTTGCATCTGTCTCAATTACTAAAAACTGTAAAAAATTAAAAAAAAAAAAATGCAATAAAAAAAGAAGTAGCTGATTGAATGAATTAAAGATTTAAGTGAGAAATAAAGTGTTACTTAAATTTTATTTTTATTTTATATTTACTTGAATGTATTTATTAAATTTAGATGCAAAATGATACAACTTTGTTAACTGAAAAATATAATTTTTATAATAATTTTAATTTTTAAATCTGTCAAATGCCTCTTTTTTGTTTGTGTTTTTTAGGAATTGTCAATTTTTATGAAAAACAAAACAAAAGTCAATTAATAACTTAATATGAATTATCAAATTAATTGAAAAATTTTATGAAATAATTTTTTCTGTGTTTAATAATCTTCAGTGGCTTACAATATCGATGACATTTGCTTGGAATTTCATTGACATTTTTCTAGTTCTTATCTGCCATGGCTTGGCGGCAAGATTTCGTCAATTCAACTGGTGCATACGAACACACGTTAAAAAGGTTATTTTTTCAGTTATTTTCTTATAAGTTAAAATATTTAATTAATATTATTAAAATTATTATCCAGAATATGCCCAACGAATTCTGGTTTAAAATACGCCAAGACTTCTTAGCTCTCACTGATCTTTTGTGGCAATACGATGACAAATTATCCGCTCTAGTGCTATTGTCTTCAGCCCAAAACTTGTATTTTTTGGCTGTACAAATTTTTCACAGTTTTCTGTAAGTTTTTGATCAATTTATTAAGCTTTGTAAGTCATTAGATAAAATGTTTATAAATTTCTTCTTAATAAACAGATCCCGTGAAAACTTTATGATGGAATTGTATTTTTGGTTCTCTTTGTCATTTGTGGCATTTCGTACATTTTACATGATGTTGACTGCTGCGAATATTAATGATACAGCAAATGAAATTACATCATCAATGTATGAAATTCCTACAGCACATTGGTGTTTGGAGGTAAGTTCCACTGGCAGTTTGTTATAAGAATATTTTTTTTTTTAATTTATTATTTTTTTTTTTTATTAAAATTTATATAAAATAATTAAATTGGAATGAATGGCATGAAAACTTTAGTTATTGATTTTTTATTTTTTTTTAGCTTAAAAGACTTAATGAAGTCATTGTGTCGGATTTATATGCTTTAAGTGGCAGAGGCTTCTTTTTTCTTACCAAGCGTTTAATGTTTGCTGTAAGTGTATTTTTTTTTCGTTAGCTTTAGGATAACCCAGCAAAAAAATAAAGAAAGAAATTTATGGTATCTTTTTGCTTTACAAGAAAACCATGCAATTTTCAGTTTTGTATATGTAGATATGTAAAGGATAGAAGAGGGACCGTTCGTCAATTTTTTTAAATGCTAAATTTTCATAATCGTATGTATTTGTAAAATTTCATTTGCCTTAAGGCCTTAGAAAAGTGGGTTTTAATTTTTTTTTTATTAAATATTATTATTTTTCTTTTTTCAAAAAATTCCACAGAGTTTAAAAACAGTGATACTGTTCCACCCATATAGTCGATAAAAAAACACAAATCGATAAGTGTCATAAAAATTATTACTTTGTTTTCAAGACATTGGTTACAGCAGATGTGCCCTTGTGGCGCGTGGTCCCCTTTCTACTCTACACTGCCTGCCACCTGAATAAGGAATCACATTTTTTTAACTTTAATTAAGTATATCTCCTAAACTAAAGTTCAGAAAAAAAAAAATAATTTTTAGCGCAACTAAATTTCAAAGTGTTGGCTTTAGTTTCCTGAAGAGACAAAAAATATACATATTTTGTTATACTAAAATTATGCATTTATTTAAAGACATGTATGTATGTACTTTTTCGTGTGTCACTTGAATAAGGAATTCTTTTAATATTAAGAGAATTTTTAATTTGATAATTTTTAAATAGTTTGAAATTTGGTTGCGCAAAAAATTTTTTTTTTAAACTTTAGTTTAGGAGATATACTTAATTAAAGTTAAAAAAATTTGATTCCTTATTAAAGTGACAGGCAGTGTATTTAAAAAAAAAAATTAATTTTTCCTCAATAATTTCTAATTTCTATATGAGGTACTATAAAAACAAAAATTAACGCAATTAATTTATAACCATCAATATGTTTGCTGGGTTATCATTTTTAATTTTATTCCCAAACCTAATATTCTTTTACAACATTTTATTACTTTCTCTGTTTCATATTTTATATGAGTATTTGGATGATTTCTTTATGACTTTAACAGATGGGTGGCACATTGGTCATATACGAGCTGGTGCTGTTGGATCAAATTGATGGTTCTGATGTTAATACTCCACTCTGCAATCAACGAAAGGGTTAACTGAATAAACATCCAGCTGTTACTAATATTTCACTTATTTATTTCAATAATTTTTATAGAGTGATAAAAGAAAAAAAAGTAAGAATGATAGAGTCGGCCAAGCACGAATATATGAAACCCTATACCACTGTGTGTGTGCCTCAAAATTCGCAAAGGTGTCTTATATGGGTCCTGTAGCCAATTGTGCACCGATATTTATAAAAACAAGTATCGGTGCAAAACAACATTTTTTTGTCCTCCTTCAAAAAAAAAAAAAAAAAAAAAAGTCATATATTAAAAAGTCATATATTATTAAAATTGATTCACAAATCTTGATTTTATTCACAGATGAGTGAAAGTACCCATGTGTGTGTACTTACAATTAAGTGGAGACACACTGGTGTGCAAACAAAAATAGGTGAATTAAATGAAATTTAAGGGATTTGGGGGGGGGGGGGGGTACTGATTACTTTTAGTAATTTATTACATATACAATTACAATTATCTTGTAATTTGTAATTTAAAATTTTCAATTACAATTACATGTAATTGTAATATGCAAATTTATTTCAAATAAAAATGGTATGTTGAATTTTCTTCGTAACAATTAAATAAGATTTAATTTTAAAGGAATTAAAATGTAATTAAATACTATTATTTGCAATTACATGAAATTGTAATTGAAGATTTTCAAATGTAGTTGAAGATTTTCAATTATAATTACTGTAATTGTGATTGAGCAATTACAATTGTATGTAATTGCATTTGAAAATTTTCAATTACAATTACATGTAAAGTAATTTACTTGAAAATGTAATCATTACCCGCCAAGCCTGGGAATTTTACATTCCAAATAAGAATCTGCTTTAACTGTTTTTCTATCACGTTTCGGAATTATTCGGAAATAAATTTTTCATGAAAAATTTTAAGAATTTTTGTCATTAACTCCGAAAATTTTGATCGTATACAAAAAAAAAAATATTGTTAAGATAATTTGAAGGTAATTTTTGTATGCATTTTTTGGTGTTTCAATTGTCTAAATCGGACAACCCTTTCTCGAGTTATAGTAAAACATTCACATGTAAATCGCCTTATTAAGGGGGAAATATTAGATATACCCATAAAGAAAAAATCCAGAACTGATAGAAAAAAACCTAAAAGCAGATTTGAGTTTAGCTCGCCAAATTTCATCTAGTTCACCTATTTTGGTTTAAAGAAATTTTTTTACCCACCAGTGTATTTCCACCTAATTGTAGTTATGTATGGATATTTTCACTTAACTGTGAACAAAATCAAGATTTGTGCATCAATTTTGATGATACATACCATATTTGTGTTAAAGTTAAAAAAACAGAAATATTTTTGACGTTTTCACTTTTTAAAAGAACTTTTAAGGAAAAAAAAGGAAAATAGTCAAGAAAACATTTTTTTGGACACTGTTTTCTAAATAACTTCGAAAATATCGAGCATAAAAAAAAAATGATGTTAAAGAGGCTTGAGGACATTTTTAATCCGCATCTTTTCTAGTATCATTTAAATCGTACACACTCTTCTTAGTTACAGTGAAAGATACTCGAGTAGTGGCCTTATTATGGGAGAAATATAAAACTATCCAGACATGATGAAAAAAGAAGTGAAATTAGATTCGTGTATAGCACATCAAAATCCATATAGCCCAATTATTCGTCTTTAAGGAAGGGGTTTTTTTTTGTCGGCCAGTGTAATTAATATATAAAAATAATTATTTATGCTCTTCATGGTAATTCTCGGAAGTGGCCCTTATATGGGAGCTATGGTCAATTATGAGCCGATCCTCATACTTACATAAAACTGATTTGTGTCAAATATTAACTTGATACTATCATTTGTATGGGATTTATGCCTATTAAAGTCATTTTTCTAAAGAAAGGTTTATATGGGAGCTATGGTCTATTATGTACCGATCTTCATGATATTTGACATAAAGATTTGTACCTATATATAACTTGTATGTGCCAAAAATCCGGGAAGACTTTTGTATAGGTGCTATGTGTAATAATGTACCGAACATATTCAATTAAAAAAAAAAATCTTGTGTACCAAATTTTATTAAATTATTTTCAAAATTGCGACCTGTAGTTTGATTACAAGGACCGACGAACGGACATTGTTATATCGATTCGGAAAGTGATTCTAACCCGATTGGTATACATTAAGCTGGGTCTTAGATCAATATTTTTGGGTGTTACAAACATCAACATAAACGTACCACCTATGGTGGTGTAGGGTATTAAAAAGAAAACATTTTTACAACCATGTTCTATAAATACATCAAGTAAATTTTTACAGCCCATCTAAACGTAACAGAATATGTAAGATTTTTCTGTCAAAGAGTGTCAAATTCGCTCTCTATGAGAATTATCTCACGAATAGATTCAAACATTATACGAAAGTTTGTTTGTGTGTGTGCATGTGTACTTTGGAAATTACTATAAAACAATGTTTTTTTTTTGTAAAAATGTTTCCTTCTAATGATTGTTTTACATTAAAAAAAAATAAAAAAAACATTTTTATAAAAATTATGCTAAGAGAGTGTGAATTTCTTAAAGGACATGTTTAATTTGTGACTGATTGAAAAAAGTGATATCTTGTAGGATTTATTAGAATACTTGTACTCCTTATTTAAAGTTTAACGTAATATAAACAAAATGATTACTCTCTTCTGCCGGCGTTATCTCACATATTATATCAGCGTTAATCTCAGTTGGAGACCTGGGGTTAAGGACATCTTTTAACAGCATAAATAAATAAAGTAGCAAAGATTAATAATAAAATTATATACGAGTTATTTTAAAAATAATTTTTATGGGCAATAAAATATCAAATTAATAAATTTATTAAAAAAAAAAATCATGCGAGCGTGTAAATAAAATTTTTAATCTTTTTACTAATAACAATATAAATTGTTTTTTATTGACTTTTATTTATGAGTTTGGGAGATCATAAAATTTGTATTAAGTTTAATGTTTTTTTAAGTAATAATAATTCTTTTAATGGTATTCTATTTTGCATCTTAATATTATTCTATATTTTTAAAATTTTTAAATTTTTTTATCATGTTAGTATTTTTCTTACAGACTTTCCCTTCTATTTGTTATTCTATAAATTGGCTAGAATGACAACAACTAGTTTTTGAACATTTAATTCTGATTATGTAACTCCAATTCTCGAAACAATGTTTATTTGTGTCATAAAAAAAAAAGCTTAAAATGCCCTGTATTTTCTTAAATATAGCTTTAATAAGGATAATAACGTTAATTTGTGATCACTTATATTTTATGTTTTTCTAAAAAAAAAAAACATGTAATCTCTTAAATACAGGTCCAATCAGGAAAATAACATTAATTTGTGATCACTTATAATCAAAATTAGATTTTTATTAAAAGATCGTAACAAAACTAAATTCGTCTGTAGTTTCTTAAATAGAGCTCCTATTAAGAAACTGTGATCACTTATATTTTTCATCAAAATTTGATTTTTACTTAATATTAATAAGAAACTTAAAATGGGTTATAGTTTCATAAATAGAGCTCCTATTAAGTAACTAACGTTAATCTGTGATCACTTATATTTTTCATCAAAATTGGATTTTTACTTAAAATTAATAAGAAACTTAAAATGGGTTATAGTTTCATAAATAGAGCTCCTATTAAGAAACTAACATTAATCTATGATCACTTATATTTTTCATTAAAATTGGATTTTTACTTAAAATTAATAAGAAACTTAAAATGGGTTATTGTTTCATAAATAGAGCTCCTATTAAGAAACTAACGTTAATCTATGATCACTTATATTTTTCATCAAAATTGGATTTTTACTTAAAATTAATAAGAAACTTAAAATGGGTTATAGTTTCATAAATAGAGCTCCTATTAAGAAACTAACATTAATCTATGATCACTTATATTTTTCATCAAAATTGGATTTTTACTTAAAGTTAATAAGAAACTTAAAATGGGTTATTGTTTCATAAATAGAGCTCCTATTAAGAAACTAACGTTAATCTATGATCACTTATATTTTTCATCAAAATTGGATTTTTACTTAAAATTAATAAGAAACTTAAAATGGGTTATAGTTTCATAAATAGAGCTCCTATTAAGAAACTAACGTTAATCTATGATCACTTATATTTTTCATCAAAATTGGATTTTTACTTAAAATTAATAAGAAACTTAAAATGGGTTATTGTTTCATAAATAGAGCTCCTATTAAGAAACTAACGTTAATCTATGATCACTTATATTTTTCATCAAAATTGGATTTTTACTTAAAATTAATAAGAAACTTAAAATGGGTTATAGTTTCATAAATAGAGCTCCTATTAAGAAACTAACATTAATCTATGATCACTTATATTTTTCATCAAAATTTGATTTTTACTTAATATTAATAAGAAACTTAAAATGGGTTATAGTTTCATAAATAGAGCTCCTATTAAGTAACTAACGTTAATCTGTGATCACTTATATTTTTCATCAAAATTGGATTTTTACTTAAAATTAATAAGAAACTTAAAATGGGTTATAGTTTCATAAATAGAGCTCCTATTAAGAAACTAACGTTAATCTATGATCACTTATATTTTTCATCAAAATTGGATTTTTACTTAAAATTAATAAGAAACTTAAAATGGGTTATTGTTTCATAAATAGAGCTCCTATTAAGAAACTAACGTTAATCTATGATCACTTATATTTTTCATCAAAATTGGATTTTTACTTAAAATTAATAAGAAACTTAAAATGGGTTATAGTTTCATAAATAGAGCTCCTATTAAGAAACTAACATTAATCTATGATCACTTATATTTTTCATCAAAATTGGATTTTTACTTAAAGTTAATAAGAAACTTAAAATGGGTTATTGTTTCATAAATAGAGCTCCTATTAAGAAACTAACGTTAATCTATGATCACTTATATTTTTCATCAAAATTGGATTTTTACTTAAAATTAATAAGAAACTTAAAATGGGTTATTGTTTCATAAATAGAGCTCCTATTAAGAAACTAACGTTAATCTATGATCACTTATATTTTTCATCAAAATTGGATTTTTACTTAAAATTAATAAGAAACTTAAAATGGGTTATAGTTTCATAAATAGAGCTCCTATTAAGAAACTAACATTAATCTATGATCACTTATATTTTTCATCAAAATTGGATTTTTACTTAAAGTTAATAAGAAACTTAAAATGGGTTATTGTTTCATAAATAGAGCTCCTATTAAGAAACTAACGTTAATCTATGATCACTTATATTTTTCATCAAAATTGGATTTTTACTTAAAATTAATAAGAAACTTAAAATGGGTTATAGTTTCATAAATAGAGCTCCTATTAAGAAACTAACGTTAATCTGTGATCACTTATATTTTTCATCAAAATTGGATTTTTACTTAAAATTAATAAGAAACTTAAAATGGGTTATAGTTTCATAAATAGAGTTCCTATTAAGAAACTAACGTTAATTATTAAAAAAAAATCTTAAGAAAACTAAAATGGGCTGTAGTTTCTTAAATAGAGTTCCAATTGAGAAAATATCATTAATATGCGATTACCTACATTTTTAATAAAAATTAGATTTTTATTAAAAAACTAGCTGACCCGAGCCGCGTTGCTGGCCCTAAGCAAACATTAGTGTTGTATTACTGAACGATTTAAATTGATATTTTAACGAAATTTACGACCTTTAAATAAAAATCTAAGGAATACCTATTATAAAGTGTTTTTTACAGAAGAATTTAAATATGATGTAGAAGCTGACCCGAGCCGCGTTGCTGGCCCTAAGCAAACATTAGTGTTGTATTACTGAACGATTTAAATTGATATTTTAACGAAATTTACGACCTTTAAATAAAAATCTAAGGAATACCTATTATAAAGTGTTTTTTACAGAAGAATTTAAATATGATGTAGATGTGGGCTCAATCAAAAAATATACGCATGTATTTAAGGCAAATTTGAATTTATATTTATTTATTACTTCATCTTAAGGTTAGCGGATAGACAATGTCTTTTTTTTGAACGGAATGATGAGAGCTGTAGTCGAAATTGCAGTTGTAATGGAACGCTGCTTGATTCAAATCAGAACTTGAAGCAATTCTTCTTATGCGTTGATTAAAAATTTTAAAGTTGTTGAATTGCTACATTTGCTCGACGATTTCTCATTGCTAACCGAGCCGTTTCATTTCTCGCCTGCCTTTCTTCCTGCGTTTGTGATGTACGAAGTCGGGCCAAACTAATACGGGGTTGTTCTCGTGCGATTTCTCGTTCATATATATTCAATTGATTGACGATATTACGATAAGTACTTGCATTACGTGTTCGACGCGAAATATTAGATCTCCGGGGTCGCGGCATTGTGAATAACACTTAATAACGAATGCCAAAAATACAACAAATGGTTTTAAATATCACAACCTCACTAAATGATGAGCTTTACTTGGAACTTACCGTTTGGAAATAGAATTCTACACCACCACCAGAAAACAAATTGCACAAAAAAGTAAGCGTTTCGATAGAAACAGAAACAGTAATTGTTATAATTTGTATTAAAAAAAATATTTTTAATGATTATTAAGGCAAAGAAATTATGACAAAAAAGAGTTTTTTTTTATCGCGGATTTTTCGCGAATTTTTTTTCGTATTATCCTTTTCTGGCCGGTGACCGGTCCGAATTGGTGAGAATCATCAAAATCGGTCTAGTCGTTCTTGAGTTATAACAATAGTAACTAACATCACTTTCTTTTATATATATAGATTATAATAAAACTAGAATGTGCTGTAGTTTCATAACTAAAGCTCTAATTGCGAAAATAACGTAAATCTGTGATCACTTATATTTTTCATCAAAATTCGATTTTTATTAAAAAAATCTTAAGAAAACTAAAATGGGCTTGTAGTTTTTTAAATAGTGCTCCAATTGAGAAAATACCATTAATCTGCGATTACCTAAATTTTTAATAAAAATTAGATTTTTATTAAAACATTTTAATAAAACTAGAATGTGCTGTAGTTTCATAATTAAGGCTCTAATTGAGAAAATAACGTCAATCTGTGATCACTTATTCGACATTTATTAAAAAAAAAAAATCTTAAGAAAACTTAAATGGGCTGTCGTTTCTTAATTAGGGCTGAAATCAATAAATTTTTCTATAGCATTCAATACAACTTAAAGTTGTTCTGAACTTAATTGTACTAAATGTATTTTGCGCCACAACTTTTATATAAAAGAATTGAAGCTATTGTACATAAATTTAAGAATACAAATTTAAAATACAAATCACAATAAATTTGCTTTTCTACTGTATATTTTGATTTTATCCTGGTTTTGCGAGGAGGGCACAGAACAAAGTGTGTGTAAGTGTGTGTGTGTTGTGTAAAACTCCTTGATTTTGTTCGACACTAAATCAATATCAAATTGTGGCCATTTTAAATTCAATTATTTGTTGGGTTTTATTTCTCTAACTATGTATTATCTCTATGAACATTTGAACGTATGTTGAAAAATGTAAATAAAAATACAATTAAAAATTGGTCGACTATTTTTGAATGCTACATCGAGTTGGCAAAATTACATTACATTACGTTAGGAAATTTTATTTTTCATCAAAGTAAGATTTTTCATAAATAATCATAAAATAAGTAGAATAACTATCCAGTTAAAAAATAACATTATCTGTGATCATTTTTTTTTACTCGGTACTTTTTTCAATTGAGAGAATAACTTTAATATGTGATATGTGTTTTTAAACAGCTTTTCAGATGAGCAATTTTTTTTTTCAATTTAATTTCTTTATTTACAATCTATCCATTTAAGGACAATAAGTAAATGTGATATAATAATAAAAATGTCATTTAATGTTGAACTCCATTGAGAACAACAATAAGATAATAAACAAAATTTTGTTATATATATTAATATAAAATTAAGAAAATAGAATTATATATGTGGAAATAAAAAGAAAATAATAATAGAAATAAGGTAAAGTTGTTAGATTCTGACTGGCAAGTCAAGGATATGGGGTATTTTTAGACGTCTAATTATTTCAGTCTCATCAAGTAAAGCTATAGCTAATGGGTTGATATGGTTACTTAGCCTCTCTATGTACTTTCCACTAAATCTTCTAATTTCTTCTGCAATTTTTGGAATAGCAAGATCATTGTGAATTGAGTTGTTGGATACAAACCATGGAGCTTTGATAATTAATCTTAAAGTTTTTGATTGGTATCTTTGCAATATTTCAATATTCGTGTTGCTGGAAGTTCCCCATAGTTGAATACCATAAGTCCAGACTGATTTTAGAATTGTTTTTATATATTGTTATTTTATTTCTCAAGTTTAGTTGTGACTTTGGTCCCAATAGCCAATAGAGACGTTTTGTTTTAATATCTAGTTGTTGTTTTTTTGCTCTGATATGTGATTTCCAAGTTAAAATTCTGTCAATGTGTATACCTAAATATTTAACGCAGTCACTTTGAGGAATTGTATTGTTGTTAAGAAATACCTCGAGACAGTTGCCACGTCCTAGAGTGAACGTAGTATTCGTAGACTTTTCGGTGTTGACTTTAATGTTCCATTTATTGAGCTACTCTTCTATTATATTAAGTTGCATGTAAATATAGTGTAGATAATTGGTCCTAAAACACTACCCTGAGGAACATCGGCCTCAATATCATATATCTCAGAATATTCGTTGTTCACTTTAACATCCCAGCAAAAACTTTGCTTTCCTGGTAAGCTAGCAGGTATAATTGGAAACAAAAATAAACTACTTATTTTTTGCCTGAATAACTAGTTATTTTTGTTCGACTTGTCCACAAATCCCTGTAGTTATGCACCTAAACGAAAACAAAAATAAAAAAAAACAAAAAACTTTGTCTTCAGTGAGACTCGAACTTGGACACACACTAACCATTCGTTTTTACTGACTAACGTCTTACTCAGTACACCATCTCGCACATAGCATCCTAAGCGACAAAAACTCTATTTAGTTTAAAATATCTTTTTAGACATTTTGTTATAAAAAACTAACGGCTTCAGAATGGGGTTGAACCAACAACCTTCTGGTTGTTAATCCGGCGCTCTAGCCAACTCATCCACGTGTTTGCAGTATTACTGTGCTATTATACTATTGAGTACTTATTAATGTAATACAGAGTAGGCAAATAATAATGACGCCTCATTACCAAGAAACTACTTTAATAAGTAGTTGTTATTACCGAAAACCGAAAAGTTTTTGCTGGGATAATAGCTTCTGTCTGTTAGATATGATATTAGTAGTAAGAAGAATGGAGTTGGAAGCAATTTCTTTAATTTAAAATGTGATCCAATATGCCATAACTTACTAAACGCTTGTTGTACATCTAAGAATACTCCTGAACAATATTTTTTAGTTTCCTATGTATTCCTTATATATACAACGATACGATGGCATTGCTCTGGAGTACCATGTTTATTCCTAAAGCCAAATTGGTATTCTGGAATGATGTTAAGATTATCTAGAACTGGTAATAATCTTTTCAGAAATATTTTTTTCAAATATTTTGCGAATAAAACCAGTAGGCTTATCGGTCTGTAAGACGTAACACTGTTTTCTGGCTTGTTAGGTTTGTTTACTATTACAATCTCTGCACACTTCCATTGCGCCGGAAAGTAACTTAATCTTAGTATAGCATTATAAATATATGTTACAAATAGTATTCCCTTTTCAGGTAGAGCTTGAACAGATGAGCGAAATAATAATTATTTTTTTGTAAGAAATCCATACATACAATCCTTTTATATAACATCAGAAATAATTCAGATATGTGAACATAGATTAAGATTGAAATTAGAGCATCAATAAAGCTTTCATGAGGTCCATTAAAATAATTTCGAAAAATTATGCATAGAATTTTAAAAAGAGAGTTATTTTTATTAGATTTAAATTTGATTGCTCAAATATAAATAAGTACCAAAATATAAGCTTTAAATAAAATTCGACTTAACTGAATGTAACTTGTTAACTTGTTTTTCCTTCCTTTGTCTCTCTTCTCGTCTTTCTCTAACAAGAAGTGTTAGATAAACTAATTGATATTTGTTGACTTTGTCATTTATTTAAATTGTTTTTCATTATTGTTGTCATTTTTGTTGTATTAAATATTTTGTTAAAAAAAAAAAAAAATATCAATAATTATTTACAATTTTTAAATAACATGTTTTATTACAAGTGATGTAAAAAAATTGCTATTAATTATTTGCAATATATTGCAATATTTGCAATATATTGCTTTTTAATTAAAACCTTTCAGTAGCTTTAAAATGAAAAATTTTAGTGTTAGAAAATAAAGAATATTTAAGATAACAATTTAAAAATACAAATAGAAACTTATTAGTTTTTAAAATGCTTTATATAAAGCCTTCTTTTCTTAAATTTGTGTTATAATTAAGTTTTATTTGCATTTCTTAATTTTAAATTGATTTTTGTATGTTTTTATTTAAAACTGTTTAAACATGATTAAACAGTTTTAAGCAAAAACATTTTTAAAGTTTGTAATTAATGTTTTTTAATAATGAAATTAATATTGCTTTTTTTTGTTTTAATTTTTAATGTCATTTATTGTTTTAAAACCAAATTAATGATCTGTATGTGGAAAAAATTAAACTATTTGAGAAAGATTGATTGTTATAAAAATTTTATTTTATTGCAAATAATTAACTGGCCTTATAAATATGTTTTTTTTTTTTGAGTTTTTAGTTTTTGAACCTTAAAACCAAACATTTATTTAATTCGATAAATTATGCTTAAGAATAAAAGGTCAAATATCCCAACAAAAAAATAAAAAATATTGAAAATTTTAATTTTATGTTCTACATTTAGAACTACTTTTATTTAATCAAATTAAATTTATACCTATATTTTCATAAAACACTTGATTTTGTCTACAAATTCTACCAAAAAATACCACTGTCTATTTCCAAAGTGGTCATTAAATGCTTAAAAATATTTAGGTAGATTTTGTTTTGTTTTGTTTTTGTTTTTTTATTAAACCAAACTAAAATGTGCAAATTCATGTTTTTAATGAAAATTTAATGAATGATTAAATGCAAGTTTAAAATTTTTGCAATTTTACTGCCCCTAAACACATAAATGCAAAGTAACTAAGTAAGTTAGAGTAATATATTCGGCTATACCGAATTTTATATACCCTTCACCCGTGTTGAGATGTGTTATATGAAATTTGAAATACATTATATATTGGATATAATTACAAATATATTTGCCTATTCTATATTTATGTAAACACTAAAAACTTTAAATAATATACATTTTCATATAAAGTTGAAATAGAATCAAGATTTTATAAATCAATTATAATTCTTATTATTTGTTTGTGTATCAATCACATCTAAATGGCTGAACCGATTTTCATGAAATTTGATACACAGATAGTACCAGTGCCGCGGGCGGTTGTAGGCTATGTCAGATCTCGATTGGATATCACATTCATATTTTACGCCTACTTAAAAAAATATATTTTTTCCAATTTGTCATGTTATTAATGAAGCTATATACATGAAGTTTGATGCACAGATAGCGATTGCACTGCAGAATCTTATAGGTTATGTCGGATGCCACGCCCATATTTTATACCAACTTTTTTATAACTCTAAAACGGATGAACCAATTTGCCTAAAATTTCCACAGCATTATCCTGTGTGTCCCTAAATATAAATATGATATTTTATTATTCGAATGGAACAGAGAGAGTAGTTGCCCCCATATAAAGTAAATATTCGTTATGGCATAATTAAGGAACTATTACAGTGAGATCCTTGAAAGTTTGTGGAAAGCTTCACATTGAAGAAATGATGAAAATAGGAAGGATAGGTTCAAGGGGAAATGTAGCCCCCATACAAAGAATATATAAATTTTCTCATCTAAAGGACTATTATAGTGAAAGTCTTAAACAGTGTTAAAAGTAATTTTCATATCAAATTTCGAATAGGATGGATGCAAGAACGAGGTCCATAGCCATTATAGGTCCATAGTTTATATAACGGGTTTTGTCCTATAACTAGGTTTATACTGGATCGACTGAGTTCATTTTTTCAACAGAAAAATTGTTTAAAAGATTCCGGTTTTTCTGTGAAAGAACTAAGTTTCTAGCTTACACAGGTGCTTCAAAAAGTTGAGAAAAAACCAAATATGCCTTAGTTTGTTGTTGTTGTTGTTTTTCAGTACCCGTTCAAATAACAACAATAAGGGAGTCACACATTAAATAAATAAAGAACAGATTTTCCAATAACTCGTTTGAAAGGATTTGGTTGATTCAAAAAACCGAAATTCAAGAAAAATATTTGATTGCCCTATATAAAAATCAAGTCCGTAGCTTACTTAGGGCTTGGATATTGGTCAAAAATGCGTTTTGGACGATATCGCTACTACTAATTGACAAATAAAGTTAATTTTTTCAGCATAAAAATTCAGAAAATCGAAACTCGGTTCCAAAAATCGTTTTTTTAATATCTATCTATTTTGTAACCGGTTTTTTACAAGTTTCGGTAGAAAAGTTCTGAAAAAAATTTCTGATACTTTAATATACATTATATATCTATGTTATCGGGATGCTTCACAAACGCTATTAAAACGTTCTTTAAAATACTTTTGTTTTAATTTGAAAATTTCATCAGCTTAAAGGATGCGCAAAGGAACTTTTCTTACAGACCAGGAAAAAAATTAAAATTCAATTTTTTCGTGATTAAGATTATTCTAGCAGAGAAGTTGGACGAAAAGTTTATCGTTCGGAAAGAGTTATTTGAGGCTTTCTTTAGAAAGGGCAGAAATATGGAGTGCGGGAACCAACAAAAGGCAATAAAAAATTAACAAAAAGGCAAATTAATAAAATAAAAGAGGAAACCACATGCAATAAATTAAATGCCACACAAATAAAATATAAATTTACCCTTCCTGTTACTTCTAAACATGTTGCACAGATTTTGCGAAAGGTAACATAAAATGGAAGAAACCAAAATGTAAGTCAATGTTAAAACAGCATCATAATTAAGATCGTTTAAAATGTAAATAAATGAAATGGACCGATGAGTGGAATAAAGTAATATTTTCTTATGAAAAGCAATACAATTTTTGCTACTGGCACGATTTGAGGTCGAACGAAATTCGTATATCAAAACGCAATTTCGTTGGAGGAAATATTATAGTTTGGGCAGCCTTTTCTAAAAACATGTTTTGTTCCAACTAAAATGAACAGTGCAATTTATAATGAACTGTTGGATGATGTTCATCTCTCATTTATGGTTGAAAAAATGGATGAACACTGCATATTCCAACAGGATAACGCTGCAATCCATGTCTCGAACCAATGAACATAATATTCCACTATTGGATTGGCCGGCTTGCAGTAAGGATTTAAATCCGCAAGAAATGCACAAAATAAAACCATAATGACAACAACGGAATTAAAAGTAAAAACTAAGCAATCCTGGGATGAAATTGACAGTGATTTTCCTCAAAAATTAGTCGAATCAATGCCAGACCGAATTTTTTAAGTTATCTAAAACAAAGGTTCATCAACACATTATAAATAATGCTAAATTGGTTCATTAGTTGGCATTAAAAAATTACAATGAACAAATTTAATGTACATTTTAAAGTTTTTTTGTTTTTAATTTTTTAAACGAAGTCAATAAATGATATAGAAAATTAATTTGCGACTCCTTAATTAGTCTTTAGTTCTATTTTTAGTAAGTTGATTAAAAAAAATTTATGTGCGTTTATTCGAATATGTAACAGTGTATATTATATATGAGCTTCATAAACCCCATTTCAACCAAGAAACATATCATGATATGATGTCATATCGACATCATATCATACAAGGATCCAGAAAATATAAACTTTTTTGCTCTCCGACTAAAAATGTAGAAATTACAAACGGCATGACAAACTTATATATACCCTTTACACCTGTGGTGAATTGTATAAAAATATTTTATAACAATGCACAGTATAGCAGATTTAAAATATTTTAGAAATAAAATATAATCTTTAAATATCTGTTTAAATGTATATAAAAAGTCACATTATTGTAGCAAAGGAGTATTTGACTTTAATTTCTGGGAAGGATTCTATAAACCTCTTATTAATAAAGCTATAAAGTCCCAAATAGGGCTTAACCATTTCTTGCTTCTTATGCGAAATGCCTTATTTTGAGACATCTCACATCTCGAGAAGTCTGTAAATCTTAAAGCAAGTTCTCCTCTGTTACTGCAATGTGAATTTTTATTTAAATTGATTCCAAAATTTCCAAAATATTTTCATTATGCCTCACTGTGTAATATTTAATAAATGACATGAATGGCATGGGCCCTCGTGAAAAAATAAGATATATTTACAAAATATAAAATACAACATGCAAATTAATACTTTACAATTTTGTATTTAAATTGAAACTACTCGAATTTTTGCTAAAGTACTCTACATACATATACTTATTTACTAGCTAAAAACTATTTTACAGTCTATAAGTCTGTGTAACTATATACAACATTTAGTTTCAGGGCTAAAATGAGAAAACAGAAAAAATTTGTATAGTATAAATAAAAATGAAAAAAAATTTTTATGTTGAAATGCAAATTTGATTTGCCAAAACAACATTTTATTTAGTGAAATAAGTGAAAGAAAAAAGAAAAAAATGAAAATCGCAAAAAACCGCATACATTTAAATACGCCAAATCGGCGTTTGGTGGAAGTTAAGTTTTGGAAAACACGTACAGTGAATACAACAGAAAATGAGTTGGTATTTGTAAAATATCTAAAACAAAAAATAAAAAATAAAGTATATTTTTAGGCAAAGTTTTAAATAGAGAAAAATCATTTTATTTAAAAATATAAATTTTAAATATTTTATATGAATTAAAGCATAAATTACAAAATTATTATAATAAGCAAATATGGTGCTAATTTCTAGCAACATAAAATAACACCTAAAATTATGCTATAATAAAATAAGTTATGAAATTAGTTATTTATCACTTAACTTAAATAGTTTGTGTTTATGTTAGACCTTAATTTCAAAAGCTATGTAAAAACAACAAAAACACCTACAAATATATATATAAATACCTTAACTAAAATATAAAAAATAAAGCAAAATTGTAGGAACATTTTTGCACAAAATAAATATATGAATAATTCGTGTTTATAAAACACAAGGTCATTTTAGGCAATTTAATAAAATAAACAAATTTTGTAATGCCTTAAAACTTGCACCAAAAATAATTGTATAAAAAAAAATAAAGTATAATTTTATGCAAACTTTTAAGGTTATATAAACAATTTTAATGAAATAACTAAAAGAAAAAAATAAGTAAACAATTACTTAATATATGCAAATAAAAGCATTTGATTAAAATAAAGTATAATTTTAGGCGCCATTATGCTGAATTTATGATGTGACTAACAACTTAACTTCCTGCTAGTTACTAAAATATTTAATTTATTTTTTGCACTTTTTAATTTAGTTTTTTTTTTAACTATAAAAGTCAGCCAGTTTTTTAATATTATCTGAAATAAAAGCTGCTCAATCACTCATGAATAAATTTAATAATGATTAAAATTTAATTTAGTGAAAACATAATGTAAATTTGGTATTTTTTTTTTATTTATTTACTAAAAGAAAAAAAAAAACATTTTTTAACCACACACAATATTTATTAAAGATTTAATGCATTTAAATATGTATGTAAACAATGAAATTATGTATTAAAAAATTATTATTATATTTTCAGCTCATTATATTATAGAATTAAATCAACACATTTAACACAAAATCGAAGGAAATTAAATATATATAAATGTAAGTTTTAATTTATTTGCTATTTTTCAATGAATATTTATGAATATTTATTTATAATTATATTTATGAATATTTAAATATAATTATAAAAGTTACTTATAGTAACTACAATAAGGTTATACTAAATTATGCTTTTTATACAATTTACATAAAAAATATATTAGCATAGCAGAGGAGTATTTTTGTTTAAGTTTTGAAGTCAGATCCCACATTTCCACAGTGGAGTCGGTCGAAAAAGAGGTTAATAAATATCCCAGCAAAAAAACGATGGAAGCAATAGATTGCTTACTTAATTGCATATAGATTCCATAGAGTTTCTAAGAATGCAATAGCCTAAGTTATTGACTGAGTGCAAAAGACACTCTTTCTTACCATAATGCTTCGTGGAAACACTAAAATCATTTCTATTGCTTCTAGGCTGCTCATATCGAACAAAAATTATGCATTAGTTGTTATTACAATATTTTTTGCTGGGTTGTATCTCCCAAAGTATTGTAGTGAAAAGTTGTATTGGAGGACCTAAACTTTTTTAAAAATGATCTTATAATGTGAAATGGACTAAAGCGCATCAAATTTGTAAAGCTCGATCTGGAAAAAGATTTAAGAGCTGGTAAATTTGATAAACGTAGGTCGAATTAAATGCTTACATCGCCTAGTAATATCTTATAGTTTTAAAGTTACAGTGTCAGCGAAAATTACCTGAACAAATTCCATATTTCGAAGATTGTCTTCGTATGAGCACAGTAATATTATTTTTTTACAAAAATATTTACTACTTTTTTTTTTAACATATAGATTATTACATATTTCCTATCTACATTATATAAAATTTATTAATTCTTAATAAAGCGCAATAAAAAAAATAGGTTTTTATCGAAAAATCAAAGAAAAATTACCATTCCGTAAAAATATTTAGTAAGAGATATCATATTTGATGTTATTTTATGAAGAAATGTTGTAAATAATTCAGCTTTATCTAAGTTAGTATTAGAAAAGATATATAATTTTTGCAAAAAGTAAATTAAAAATATATAATTTTTGCAAAAGGCAAGTTAAAAGATTATTTCTAATTTGATGATGGAAATTAAATTGGTAAAAAAAATTAATGCTAATAGGTTAGGCTTATAGGTTAGGCTTATATATATGCTTATATGCTTATATTTATTCATAGCAAAACTTCGTAAGATACATGGAAAATGTTTCAATTAGTTTAAAACTTAACTTAAAAGACTTAAATTGAATAACGGGTATTAAACTCGCGAAGTCCGATTTTTTTGGAAATAAATCCTGATTTTAGGGGCATATTGTAAATCCTAAAAATGTAATAATCTACTTATCTATTCCTACAAACCAAGTGTATTAATTAATTAAATAAAAAGCTTCAACAAGTTATTTATAATATTAAAAATAAACAGAAATAGTTGAAATTTTATGAATCTATTAAAAGTCATATTTTCCAACAAAGATCTTTTATTTAATATTTGTTGATTTTTACCTGTTTTACTTATTATTATTTTTTTTTTGTTTTTTGAAAAATTTTCTTTTATTTCATTTTAAAAGGAAATAATTACATTTATATAAATATGAAATATATAAATATTTCATATTTATATATTTTAAGTACTCGAAAACTTTTTGATTTTATTTTTCAATTTTTATCTTTAGTGTTTAAAACATGTTTTCATTTGTTCAAAAATATATGTGAGGAGTTTTTATTTTCTAATATAAATATCCATCATGATTAAAAAATACGTATCTTTTAAAATACATAAATATTAATATGAGAAAATTTTCAAATAATTGTTTTTTATACGCTTCACATAAAATGAAGTGTATAAAATTTATTATACGAATTAAAAATAACTTCTGAGAATATATGTCTTTCTATCTGTCTGAACATCTGTATGTTGAAATGGATTGTTTTAACCCCATAGTCCAACAAATACATTTCTCTCTCAAGACATATGTGGCATATAGTCTCGAAAATCTTGGTATTGAAATTCAGCGAATTACTTTTAGGAATGGCGGAGTTGTGATTGAAAGTCCTTAGGTCCTGAGTTCGAACCTTGCCCAATACTTCGAAAAATTGTTTTATAATTTATCTTAAACTGTCAAATATATTTTTAGTTAATTAAAAATGTTTCTTTGAAATTTATTAAATAAAAATTACATTTCTATTTACCAGGATTCGAACCCATATGAACACTTTAAAACCCCTAGCTTTGAATTCTTACCCCCTAAGCCAAACGGCATTTTGAAATTCTTATAATTATAAGGTTTAAATAAAATTCGACTTAACTGAATGTAACTTGTTAACTTGTTTTTCCTTCCTTTGTCTCTCTTCTCGTCTTTCTCTAACAAGAAGTGTTAGATAAACTAATTGATATTTGTTGACTTTGTCATTTATTTAAATTGTTTTTCATTATTGTTGTCATTTTTGTTGTATTAAATATTTTGTTAAAAAAAAAAAAAAATATCAATAATTATTTACAATTTTTAAATAACATGTTTTATTACAAGTGATGTAAAAAAATTGCTATTAATTATTTGCAATATATTGCTTTTTAATTAAAACCTTTCAGTAGCTTTAAAATGAAAAATTTTAGTGTTAGAAAATAAAGAATATTTAAGATAACAATTTAAAAATACAAATAGAAACTTATTAGTTTTTAAAATGCTTTATATAAAGCCTTCTTTTCTTAAATTTGTGTTATAATTAAGTTTTATTTGCATTTCTTAATTTTAAATTGATTTTTGTATGTTTTTATTTAAAACTGTTTAAACATGATTAAACAGTTTTAAGCAAAAACATTTTTAAAGTTTGTAATTAATGTTTTTTAATAATGAAATTAATATTGCTTTTTTTTGTTTTAATTTTTAATGTCATTTATTGTTTTAAAACCAAATTAATGATCTGTATGTGGAAAAAATTAAACTATTTGAGAAAGATTGATTGTTATAAAAATTTTATTTTATTGCAAATAATTAACTGGCCTTATAAATATGTTTTTTTTTTTTGAGTTTTTAGTTTTTGAACCTTAAAACCAAACATTTATTTAATTCGATAAATTATGCTTAAGAATAAAAGGTCAAATATCCCAACAAAAAAATAAAAAATATTGAAAATTTTAATTTTATGTTCTACATTTAGAACTACTTTTATTTAATCAAATTAAATTTATACCTATATTTTCATAAAACACTTGATTTTGTCTACAAATTCTACCAAAAAATACCACTGTCTATTTCCAAAGTGGTCATTAAATGCTTAAAAATATTTAGGTAGATTTTGTTTTGTTTTGTTTTTGTTTTTTTATTAAACCAAACTAAAATGTGCAAATTCATGTTTTTAATGAAAATTTAATGAATGATTAAATGCAAGTTTAAAATTTTTGCAATTTTACTGCCCCTAAACACATAAATGCAAAGTAACTAAGTAAGTTAGAGTAATATATTCGGCTATACCGAATTTTATATACCCTTCACCCGTGTTGAGATGTGTTATATGAAATTTGAAATACATTATATATTGGATATAATTACAAATATATTTGCCTATTCTATATTTATGTAAACACTAAAAACTTTAAATAATATACATTTTCATATAAAGTTGAAATAGAATCAAGATTTTATAAATCAATTATAATTCTTATTATTTGTTTGTGTATCAATCACATCTAAATGGCTGAACCGATTTTCATGAAATTTGATACACAGATAGTACCAGTGCCGCGGGCGGTTGTAGGCTATGTCAGATCTCGATTGGATATCACATTCATATTTTACGCCTACTTAAAAAAATATATTTTTTCCAATTTGTCATGTTATTAATGAAGCTATATACATGAAGTTTGATGCACAGATAGCGATTGCACTGCAGAATCTTATAGGTTATGTCGGATGCCACGCCCATATTTTATACCAACTTTTTTATAACTCTAAAACGGATGAACCAATTTGCCTAAAATTTCCACAGCATTATCCTGTGTGTCCCTAAATATAAATATGATATTTTATTATTCGAATGGAACAGAGAGAGTAGTTGCCCCCATATAAAGTAAATATTCGTTATGGCATAATTAAGGAACTATTACAGTGAGATCCTTGAAAGTTTGTGGAAAGCTTCACATTGAAGAAATGATGAAAATAGGAAGGATAGGTTCAAGGGGAAATGTAGCCCCCATACAAAGAATATATAAATTTTCTCATCTAAAGGACTATTATAGTGAAAGTCTTAAACAGTGTTAAAAGTAATTTTCATATCAAATTTCGAATAGGATGGATGCAAGAACGAGGTCCATAGCCATTATAGGTCCATAGTTTATATAACGGGTTTTGTCCTATAACTAGGTTTATACTGGATCGACTGAGTTCATTTTTTCAACAGAAAAATTGTTTAAAAGATTCCGGTTTTTCTGTGAAAGAACTAAGTTTCTAGCTTACACAGGTGCTTCAAAAAGTTGAGAAAAAACCAAATATGCCTTAGTTTGTTGTTGTTGTTGTTTTTCAGTACCCGTTCAAATAACAACAATAAGGGAGTCACACATTAAATAAATAAAGAACAGATTTTCCAATAACTCGTTTGAAAGGATTTGGTTGATTCAAAAAACCGAAATTCAAGAAAAATATTTGATTGCCCTATATAAAAATCAAGTCCGTAGCTTACTTAGGGCTTGGATATTGGTCAAAAATGCGTTTTGGACGATATCGCTACTACTAATTGACAAATAAAGTTAATTTTTTCAGCATAAAAATTCAGAAAATCGAAACTCGGTTCCAAAAATCGTTTTTTTAATATCTATCTATTTTGTAACCGGTTTTTTACAAGTTTCGGTAGAAAAGTTCTGAAAAAAATTTCTGATACTTTAATATACATTATATATCTATGTTATCGGGATGCTTCACAAACGCTATTAAAACGTTCTTTAAAATACTTTTGTTTTAATTTGAAAATTTCATCAGCTTAAAGGATGCGCAAAGGAACTTTTCTTACAGACCAGGAAAAAAATTAAAATTCAATTTTTTCGTGATTAAGATTATTCTAGCAGAGAAGTTGGACGAAAAGTTTATCGTTCGGAAAGAGTTATTTGAGGCTTTCTTTAGAAAGGGCAGAAATATGGAGTGCGGGAACCAACAAAAGGCAATAAAAAATTAACAAAAAGGCAAATTAATAAAATAAAAGAGGAAACCACATGCAATAAATTAAATGCCACACAAATAAAATATAAATTTACCCTTCCTGTTACTTCTAAACATGTTGCACAGATTTTGCGAAAGGTAACATAAAATGGAAGAAACCAAAATGTAAGTCAATGTTAAAACAGCATCATAATTAAGATCGTTTAAAATGTAAATAAATGAAATGGACCGATGAGTGGAATAAAGTAATATTTTCTTATGAAAAGCAATACAATTTTTGCTACTGGCACGATTTGAGGTCGAACGAAATTCGTATATCAAAACGCAATTTCGTTGGAGGAAATATTATAGTTTGGGCAGCCTTTTCTAAAAACATGTTTTGTTCCAACTAAAATGAACAGTGCAATTTATAATGAACTGTTGGATGATGTTCATCTCTCATTTATGGTTGAAAAAATGGATGAACACTGCATATTCCAACAGGATAACGCTGCAATCCATGTCTCGAACCAATGAACATAATATTCCACTATTGGATTGGCCGGCTTGCAGTAAGGATTTAAATCCGCAAGAAATGCACAAAATAAAACCATAATGACAACAACGGAATTAAAAGTAAAAACTAAGCAATCCTGGGATGAAATTGACAGTGATTTTCCTCAAAAATTAGTCGAATCAATGCCAGACCGAATTTTTTAAGTTATCTAAAACAAAGGTTCATCAACACATTATAAATAATGCTAAATTGGTTCATTAGTTGGCATTAAAAAATTACAATGAACAAATTTAATGTACATTTTAAAGTTTTTTTGTTTTTAATTTTTTAAACGAAGTCAATAAATGATATAGAAAATTAATTTGCGACTCCTTAATTAGTCTTTAGCTCTATTTTTAGTAAGTTGATTAAAAAAAATTTATGTGCGTTTATTCGAATATGTAACAGTGTATATTATATATGAGCTTCATAAACCCCATTTCAACCAAGAAACATATCATGATATGATGTCATATCGACATCATATCATACAAGGATCCAGAAAATATAAACTTTTTTGCTCTCCGACTAAAAATGTAGAAATTACAAACGGCATGACAAACTTATATATACCCTTTACACCTGTGGTGAATTGTATAAAAATATTTTATAACAATGCACAGTATAGCAGATTTAAAATATTTTAGAAATAAAATATAATCTTTAAATATCTGTTTAAATGTATATAAAAAGTCACATTATCGTAGCAAAGGAGTATTTGACTTTAATTTCTGGGAAGGATTCTATAAACCTCTTATTAATAAAGCTATAAAGTCCCAAATAGGGCTTAACCATTTCTTGCTTCTTATGCGAAATGCCTTATTTTGAGACATCTCACATCTCGAGAAGTCTGTAAATCTTAAAGCAAGTTCTCCTCTGTTACTGCAATGTGAATTTTTATTTAAATTGATTCCAAAATTTCCAAAATATTTTCATTATGCCTCACTGTGTAATATTTAATAAATGACATGAATGGCATGGGCCCTCGTGAAAAAATAAGATATATTTACAAAATATAAAATACAACATGCAAATTAATACTTTACAATTTTGTATTTAAATTGAAACTACTCGAATTTTTGCTAAAGTACTCTACATACATATACTTATTTACTAGCTAAAAACTATTTTACAGTCTATAAGTCTGTGTAACTATATACAACATTTAGTTTCAGGGCTAAAATGAGAAAACAGAAAAAATTTGTATAGTATAAATAAAAATGAAAAAAAATTTTTATGTTGAAATGCAAATTTGATTTGCCAAAACAACATTTTATTTAGTGAAATAAGTGAAAGAAAAAAGAAAAAAATGAAAATCGCAAAAAACCGCATACATTTAAATACGCCAAATCGGCGTTTGGTGGAAGTTAAGTTTTGGAAAACACGTACAGTGAATACAACAGAAAATGAGTTGGTATTTGTAAAATATCTAAAACAAAAAATAAAAAATAAAGTATATTTTTAGGCAAAGTTTTAAATAGAGAAAAATCATTTTATTTAAAAATATAAATTTTAAATATTTTATATGAATTAAAGCATAAATTACAAAATTATTATAATAAGCAAATATGGTGCTAATTTCTAGCAACATAAAATAACACCTAAAATTATGCTATAATAAAATAAGTTATGAAATTAGTTATTTATCACTTAACTTAAATAGTTTGTGTTTATGTTAGACCTTAATTTCAGAAGCTATGTAAAAACAACAAAAACACCTACAAATATATATATAAATACCTTAACTAAAATATAAAAAATAAAGCAAAATTGTAGGAACATTTTTGCACAAAATAAATATATGAATAATTCGTGTTTATAAAACACAAGGTCATTTTAGGCAATTTAATAAAATAAACAAATTTTGTAATGCCTTAAAACTTGCACCAAAAATAATTGTATAAAAAAAAATAAAGTATAATTTTATGCAAACTTTTAAGGTTATATAAACAATTTTAATGAAATAACTAAAAGAAAAAAATAAGTAAACAATTACTTAATATATGCAAATAAAAGCATTTGATTAAAATAAAGTATAATTTTAGGCGCCATTATGCTGAATTTATGATGTGACTAACAACTTAACTTCCTGCTAGTTACTAAAATATTTAATTTATTTTTTGCACTTTTTAATTTAGTTTTTTTTTTAACTATAAAAGTCAGCCAGTTTTTTAATATTATCTGAAATAAAAGCTGCTCAATCACTCATGAATAAATTTAATAATGATTAAAATTTAATTTAGTGAAAACATAATGTAAATTTGGTATTTTTTTTTTATTTATTTACTAAAAGAAAAAAAAAAACATTTTTTAACCACACACAATATTTATTAAAGATTTAATGCATTTAAATATGTATGTAAACAATGAAATTATGTATTAAAAAATTATTATTATATTTTCAGCTCATTATATTATAGAATTAAATCAACACATTTAACACAAAATCGAAGGAAATTAAATATATATAAATGTAAGTTTTAATTTATTTGCTATTTTTCAATGAATATTTATGAATATTTATTTATAATTATATTTATGAATATTTAAATATAATTATAAAAGTTACTTATAGTAACTACAATAAGGTTATACTAAATTATGCTTTTTATACAATTTACATAAAAAATATATTAGCATAGCAGAGGAGTATTTTTGTTTAAGTTTTGAAGTCAGATCCCACATTTCCACAGTGGAGTCGGTCGAAAAAGAGGTTAATAAATATCCCAGCAAAAAAACGATGGAAGCAATAGATTGCTTACTTAATTGCATATAGATTCCATAGAGTTTCTAAGAATGCAATAGCCTAAGTTATTGACTGAGTGCAAAAGACACTCTTTCTTACCATAATGCTTCGTGGAAACACTAAAATCATTTCTATTGCTTCTAGGCTGCTCATATCGAACAAAAATTATGCATTAGTTGTTATTACAATATTTTTTGCTGGGTTGTATCTCCCAAAGTATTGTAGTGAAAAGTTGTATTGGAGGACCTAAACTTTTTTAAAAATGATCTTATAATGTGAAATGGACTAAAGCGCATCAAATTTGTAAAGCTCGATCTGGAAAAAGATTTAAGAGCTGGTAAATTTGATAAACGTAGGTCGAATTAAATGCTTACATCGCCTAGTAATATCTTATAGTTTTAAAGTTACAGTGTCAGCGAAAATTACCTGAACAAATTCCATATTTCGAAGATTGTCTTCGTATGAGCACAGTAATATTATTTTTTTACAAAAATATTTACTACTTTTTTTTTTAACATATAGATTATTACATATTTCCTATCTACATTATATAAAATTTATTAATTCTTAATAAAGCGCAATAAAAAAAATAGGTTTTTATCGAAAAATCAAAGAAAAATTACCATTCCGTAAAAATATTTAGTAAGAGATATCATATTTGATGTTATTTTATGAAGAAATGTTGTAAATAATTCAGCTTTATCTAAGTTAGTATTAGAAAAGATATATAATTTTTGCAAAAAGTAAATTAAAAATATATAATTTTTGCAAAAGGCAAGTTAAAAGATTATTTCTAATTTGATGATGGAAATTAAATTGGTAAAAAAAATTAATGCTAATAGGTTAGGCTTATAGGTTAGGCTTATATATATGCTTATATGCTTATATTTATTCATAGCAAAACTTCGTAAGATACATGGAAAATGTTTCAATTAGTTTAAAACTTAACTTAAAAGACTTAAATTGAATAACGGGTATTAAACTCGCGAAGTCCGATTTTTTTGGAAATAAATCCTGATTTTAGGGGCATATTGTAAATCCTAAAAATGTAATAATCTACTTATCTATTCCTACAAACCAAGTGTATTAATTAATTAAATAAAAAGCTTCAACAAGTTATTTATAATATTAAAAATAAACAGAAATAGTTGAAATTTTATGAATCTATTAAAAGTCATATTTTCCAACAAAGATCTTTTATTTAATATTTGTTGATTTTTACCTGTTTTACTTATTATTATTTTTTTTTTGTTTTTTGAAAAATTTTCTTTTATTTCATTTTAAAAGGAAATAATTACATTTATATAAATATGAAATATATAAATATTTCATATTTATATATTTTAAGTACTCGAAAACTTTTTGATTTTATTTTTCAATTTTTATCTTTAGTGTTTAAAACATGTTTTCATTTGTTCAAAAATATATGTGAGGAGTTTTTATTTTCTAATATAAATATCCATCATGATTAAAAAATACGTATCTTTTAAAATACATAAATATTAATATGAGAAAATTTTCAAATAATTGTTTTTTATACGCTTCACATAAAATGAAGTGTATAAAATTTATTATACGAATTAAAAATAACTTCTGAGAATATATGTCTTTCTATCTGTCTGAACATCTGTATGTTGAAATGGATTGTTTTAACCCCATAGTCCAACAAATACATTTCTCTCTCAAGACATATGTGGCATATAGTCTCGAAAATCTTGGTATTGAAATTCAGCGAATTACTTTTAGGAATGGCGGAGTTGTGATTGAAAGTCCTTAGGTCCTGAGTTCGAACCTTGCCCAATACTTCGAAAAATTGTTTTATAATTTATCTTAAACTGTCAAATATATTTTTAGTTAATTAAAAATGTTTCTTTGAAATTTATTAAATAAAAATTACATTTCTATTTACCAGGATTCGAACCCATATGAACACTTTAAAACCCCTAGCTTTGAATTCTTACCCCCTAAGCCAAACGGCATTTTGAAATTCTGAATTCAAAAAATAGTTTTACTTCAATTTGTGTAAAAAAATAATTTTTCAACATTGTTAAATTACACTATCTTATAAGCAAGATTTAGGATCTTTAGTAAAGCTCTTTAGTAAAGCTAAGCGCATATATAATTGACTTTTAAAGCTGTGTAAATAATTTTAAAGTATAAAAAATGTACGTACATACTTTTGAAACGAAAAATACAGTTTAATATCAGAAATAAATACCGCGATTTTTTCAGAAATTACCACACATTTTTAATTGTTATTTCAACAAAATTTCTATGGGTAAGATAATCTAGTGGAAGTGTTCTAGATTAAAAATCTTAATGTTATGGTACGTAACCTCGTACAATCCATTTCAATTTTGTTTTTAATATGGGCATATCTTTTTTGTGAAATAGATATGTTTGACAAGTAAATCTGAGTATGTGAGATATTTTTTCTTAAAATATTATCACTTAATCGTAATTGTGTTTTTGGTTTTAAATATAGATAATAAGATGACATAATATATTTGGTGAAATTTTGTCTTAGAGTCCCAAAGTTAAAAATTCTAATTCAATAGCTAATTCAAGTTTAAAATATCTAACTCGAAGGTATCTTAAAAAAAAAATAGTAGAAAACTGAAAAGGAATTTCGCTTCTTTATTCAGCTCTTCAACTTGTGTATTCAAAAACCGAAATCGGAAATCGGTTAACCAGTTTTTGCTTTTTAAAAAACCGACCGGTTGCGAATAATTTTTGTTTTCCAACTATTCTACAGGCCGGTTTTTTCTGTCTGTTTCTTATTTTATTTTTTTTTTACTATAGCAACCCATTTTCCCATTTTTAACATTTGCTCAGGGTACCTTATATAGCGCCCGATTCATTACAACAATCAAATTGTTTGAAAATTACAAATTTTTGCAAGTGCTTTTGGGTAATTTTCTTACAAATTTGATAACAATTATCTTGTACTGAATCAGGTCCTAAATTATTTATTTCTCATTCTTATCCGATAAAGCTTTAAGCTTAGATTTTTAAGAACTGAAATTTTTATATTTTTTAATTGATTTAAACCAATTTTTATTAACAAAATCTAGGTAAATTCAATTTTAGTTTTGACGTTTGTCATAAGCACGGTAACCAAAAATATGCTCCAAAAAAAAAGGATTCTCTACGCATAAAAAATGCTTTTAAAATTGGAAAATATTCCCTTAAAATTAAAAAAAAATTATTCTCTTAAAAGATTCTTTTTTCTGTCTAAATTTTTAACTATTCATGCTAAAACTAACTTATTTTTTATTAGTAGTTGCTAAAAATACTTTCTTTTTTGCACTTTCAAATATTTAAAGCTATCAGCATAGCACCAGGAAATTGCAACATTTCTATCAATTTATAGGAAGTAAATTATTAGATAATCAGACTTGAAAAACGTATGAGACAGTAAACCAAAAATTTCATTAAAGACAAATTATAAAAAAAAATTAAATTGGATGAAAAATATGCAAATTTTTTCTCTTAATTGCAAAATATGCAAAATTATGCTCTTTACTATAATATATGCAAAATGATGCTCTTAAGTATAAAATATGCAAGAAGATCCCATTTAAATTGCTGAAATATGCTCTAAGATAACAATCTTCTATGAAAATATGGCAATGTATGCTGCTAAACCCAAAATATGCTGTTAAGACTAAAATATGCAAACATATGCTATAACAAATCGATGCCAAACTTCTTAAAATTGTCTGAAATGGATAAATAACAGTAAATAACAGTTTAGATTATTCGAAGCTCAGAAAAAAATAATAAAAATTTCTCTCACCCGAAATAAGGTAAACTTCAGTAAACAGTTCAAAAAAATACAAATTTTTTGCAGAAGAGCAATATGACTTTTTATTTTTATATTATTTTTCATTTGCTATAAGTGTACTTTCTTTAGTAAAAATAGCAAACATTTTATAAAGATTTATATTTTTAGAAAAAATTGGTTCACCGATTTTTTTTTTAAGTAAAACCGTATTCGAAACCAGTTTTCTCAAAAAAGCAATTTTTCGAATAATTCGAAAACCGATTTTGTGAAAATGTCGATTTTTTGTATACACTATTTTCTACACAGATGGTCTAAGCCATATACCCAAAGAGTTTTCGGGGACTCTTTATGTTACAAATTTCCGATGTCATGGTTAACAACAGTTTACAAATATTAAATTATAATTCAAAATTAAAGCAAAAATTTTGTTAAGAGATAATTTCAATATTTTTATACAATATTTATGAAATATAGATTTTGTGAATGGTATAAAAGATTCAGTCCATCCGAGTATATCACTTACACTTATTTATTCATACTTCCCTACAAATATTTGGAAGATATCTTCCTAGAAGAAATTTACACAATATCTTCTTTTTATTATTTGGACGAAAATCATCGAAGCAATATTTTTCTAATATTGTATTTTTTTTTATCAGTTTAAAGAAAAAACGAAATATAAAAAATTTGTGTTTTTTTTATTAATTTTATCCTCTAAATATCTCCTTTTTTTCATTAAGGTGATTATCACCTCCACAGTAAATAGATGATATCCTATTGAAATCATCTTGGAGAAATTAATGCAGTACTTCTGTTTTTAAGTCAAAATTTTGTCCAATCGTCGAAAAATTTTTCAAAAATTAAAAAATGGTGAAGAAGTTTTTTAGCATAAAAAATGGATAATTTGTGAGCATTTTAGAGTTCGTACTTTATAATGTTAAGATTTATGTGCATTCATGCTTTACAAGATGCAAAAGTTATTTTAAGATTTATTTAGTGATAATTTTTATATATCTTCCAGAAGATTATCTGGCGATATCTTCTTTTTTTCACCTAGGTGATTATTTAGCAATTTTATCAATTTTTCTTCCAAGCGTATTGATTTCTTATTGCTTAGATGTATTGCCTGTGACGCACAATCTCTCACTTGCGTATTATTTTTATATTTAGGAATTTGTTTGGTTTCCAAAAGTATTTTCTACTATTTCATTTATTGGAATTTTTTGTGTTTGTGTATTGTGTGAATACATTTTAAATATTTTTTTTATTGAATGAAATTCTTATTGTTGAGAATTTTTTCATTCGATGACAATGGAAATAATTTTCAACTTTTGTAATAAATATCTCAAATGATTTTTTATTTCGATCAAAATAAGAAAATATGATGAAATTAAAAAAAAAAAAAATATGATAAATTTTTACTATTGAAAACCAAAGTTTGTTTTTCGAATGAATTAAAAATAGTTTTTTTTTTTTTAATATTAAAATCCCGTCTTTGATATATTAACATAAATAAATATAATGGTATTTTTGGTTTTTCTTTATTCCTGTTCATAAATTTCTTAGTAAAACATAAATTGCTACGCAAAGGTATCAAAAAAGATTTTACTCATACAGGTTCCTTTCAGGAAGCCATGCGACCAGGTATTTAAACATACAATTAAAATAAATATTATTATAAATATAATTGCTTAAATTAATTAACATTAATTCACTTTTTCTTTATTCCTCTATTTTTCTCATTTAAATAAAAATAAACAACCAAACAATACAGTCATGGTTTTGGCTCAAATGTTCGGCATAATGCCTTTGGCGGGCGTTACTTCAAGCTCTTCGTATGATTTAAAATTTTCTTGGCGTTTTATACGTACTTGGTATTCAGTGCTGGTCATTTTAGCTTTTGGATTTTTAATGTCTATAACGATTTCTTTTACCTTTCGTGCTGTCTTTAATTTTGATTCAGTGGGTAAATTTAAATTTTCTATACGATTTTTGTGGTTTAACTTATATAATACATATATTCTTTTTTCTGTTTATGTATTGTGTATTTTAAAAATATTTTATCTTTTTTAATGTTTCTTTTTTCCCTTATTTTGTTTTGTTTGATTTGTTATTCATGTTGCTTTTCCGTAGAGGGTGTAATTTTTTATTCATCGATTTTTTTTATTGCCTTAACATTTTTTCATATGACCCCCAAGTGGCCGATATTAATGCAACAATGGCAACAAGTTGAAAATGATTTACCACAACAGCGTACAATAATGGAAAGATCTTGGTTGCCGCATAAAATCAAAATGATTATGTTGGTGGCAACAATGTGCTCATTGGGTATGTAATGGAGAGATATTATATTTAAAAGAGTAAAAATGGGTGAAAGAAAAGGAACTAAATATGAAAATATAGAAAATAAATTAACCAGGGTAAAAGTTTTGCAAATATTGTATCCCCTTAACTATTTGTCAAATAAGACTTCAACTAAATAAGCTGTAAAAAGTTAAGAAAAGAGAAAAAGATTTAGAGACAGATTGAAAGAGTCAAAAAGTGGACGGAAAGACTGAGAGACATGCAAAAGGACTGAATTAGGGGAAGATTGAGAGGTAAGCAGAAAGAATATTTAAGAGACAGACAGATAGACTGAGATACATATAGAAATTCTGACAGACAGTTAGATAGTGAGGTAGACAAAAATACTAAGAGACAGAAAGAAAAATCGAGAGAAAATCCGTAATACTGAAAGATAGACAGACGGAAATACTAAGAGGTAGGAACAAATACTGAGAGACAAACAGGAAGACAGAAAGTTAGATGGAAATACTGAGAGAAAGACGTGAAGAAAAAAAAAATATAGTTAGACACAAAGATTAAAAGGAAGAATGAAAGAAAACAAACGGGAATAGAAGACTGAAAGACAGATATATAAGGATATGGACATAAAGCCAAAAACACAGAAACACAAGCAGTGAGGCGAACAAGTTTACTAATAACATGAGAAAATCTATAATATAGACAGAGATACTGTGACGGAAATACTGTGAGATAGAAAAAAATAATAAGAAGCACACAGAAAGATTGAGACATATAATTATATAGATAGATAGATGATAGAAAGATAGACAGATATATATATATATATATATATATATATATATATAGATAGATAGATAAATAGATAGATAGATAGATAGATATATAGATAGATTAATAAATAGATAGGTAGATAGATAGATGGATAGTTAGATAGGTAGATAAATAGATAGGTAGAGAGATAGATATATAGATCGATAGTTGGAAAGGTAGATAAATAGATAGACAGAAAGATAGATATATAAATAGATAGGTAGATAGATAAATAGACAGAGAAGCTTCTACTAGACAATGGCAGAGCAGATGGGAAGACATCCGCAAAGGAAGGTGTACCTTTAAACTAATCCCGAGAATAGATGTATGGTTAAGCAGACGACATGGAGAAGTTAATTACCTCTTAACGCAGTTTCTCTCAGGGATGTAATATCCTCAATGTTTAAAAGTATCAATGATAAACTTAGAATGGAAGAGAATCTGAGGAAATCCCAAACACCAGAAGTAGCCTAGGTAAGGCTTTCCTGCCCTGCGATGCAATATCTTTGTAGACAGTTCCGCAGGGTTGCTGAATGACGAAGGAGGTGGTTTTAGTCGGTATGAATCCGACATATCTCATGGTTAATCTATAATCGTAAGAATCTTAAGAAAGATTTCCACCTGTCTAATGAAAAAAAAAAATGGATAGTTAGATAGATAGATAAATAGATAGTTAGTTCGATAAATAGATGGATTGATATATAGACAGATAAATAAATAGGCTGAAATTATCGCGAACAAAAGCACCTTTTGCGCTACTTTTGGAAATACTGATTCTGTAATTTTTAATCGGCTGGTTTTTACATAAAAAGTCACAAAATCGTAGACTAGGAGCTTTCTTATTTAATTTTAAGGAAGGCGAACATCACAGACTCATGAGGAGCGGGGCAATGGAGTATCAAAGTAGAGCACCTCTGACGTGCAAATTTTTACAAATTACAAAGACTTTCAAAGATTTTTTTCATAATCTGAAACCTCCTATTAAGTTCTTAAAAAAAAGCTTCATTACTTGTACTGATCCGATTAGAAATTACAGATGTATTCCAAAAATATTTTATTACCTTAAGATCTTTTTTTCATGAGCGTTCAGAACATTACGGATTTTGCCCCAGGATATCAAAATTGCTTTGCCTTTATGATACAGTTTCTCAATGTTCACAAGCCAAATATTTGCTTGTCATATCTATCTAGGAGGTTACGACTGTATGAAAATTGGGCGCATTAATTTCCAGCACGGACCCCAAGTTTATTAAGAGTTGTAAAAAGAGTTTCTATAGATACTCGATCTAACCATCTAAGTGTACAAGAACAAGTTTGTAACAGCCTGATAGTCCGATCATACTTCCCGAAGAAAACCTCAAACAATTTCATTAGAATATTAGAATAGATGTGTATAATCCTATGAAAATTTGGGACAAGGTAGATGAAACAGTATAAATATCATTTTTTTTTTTAATTTGGCAATTATGTACTGTTAGGAATGACTTTATTTAAAAACTCAAAATTTAAGTTGCTTAAAATCAAAACTTCAATTCTTGTAAATAGTAAAACTACAGTTTTGTGGGGCTCATAGTCAACACTCCAGTATATTATTTGCAAAATGTCTTCTTCGAATTTACTCGTATTATAAATAAAAGCAACATTTTTTATTGCTTAAACTATTTTTACCCTGGTAAAATCTAAAAACAGATTCCTAAAACAATGTAGTAAAAATCTAAGACCAAAAGAAAATAAAAAATAAATTGTATTCTAAATTTAGTGACAATACTTATAATATTTTATCTGCTTTTTTCTATAGATGTGTGTATAGCTACAAAGTATATTATTGGCTTAAAGTATTAAATCTCTATAGCAAGGCAACATATTGTTGCATATCTAAGAGAAATGCATTAAAACAAAGTTAAAAATACATAATGTCAAACTATTATTTGAACAGAAAAAAAAATCTAAAGGAATTAGAATAATTTATATATGGAATTAAAACTTTGACCAGGGTAATTTTTAAAATAAAACGCCAACAATTACTCTTACTAAAGTTTAAATTTTTTTTTTTAATTTTTTAGGATTAACAAAATGTTTTTGTTTATTTTTAACAGGAGAACATATTCTTAGTATGCTAAACATAATCTACTATGTCAATCGTTGTCCCACCTTCAAAAATCATCCCATAGACAGTTTTTTATATTCAACTAGTTCACAATATTTTTACTTCTTTGAATACACCACTCTGGCTGGTATTATAGGGAAAATAATAAATTTATTATCAACATTTGCCTGGAATTTCAATGACATCTTCTTAATGTGTGTTTGTGTGGCTTTATCTTCGAAATTTCATCAATTAAATGTTTATATGGCTGCACATATAAAAAAGGTTGCTTTTGACATATTTATGTGCATTTTAGTTTTCGGAAATTTAAAAAAAAATCTATTTTCAGCCCACTACAGCAGAATTTTGGATAGAACGACGTAAAAACTATCGTATGTTGTGTAGGCTGAGTGAAAGAGTGGATGATACCATAGCAACCATTACCCTATTGTGTTTGTCCAATAATTTATATTTTATTTGTAATAAAATCTTAAAAAGTATACAGTAAGTTTAAATTTAACTTTAAACTTGTGTATGTATTTGAATTTTTTAAAAAAGATATATATTTTTTTTTTTTAGAAAAAAACCCTCATTTACTCATACAATGTATTTTTGGTATACATTGATTTTTCTATTGGGACGCACCTTTATTTTGGCTATATATGCAGCCGAAATCAATGAAGAATCCAAAAAACCTTTGGTTATATTTCGTAAAGTTAAAAGGGAATTTTGGTGTCCTGAGGTTAGTATAAGATAAACAAAAATAAAGAAACCATTACATAGATATTCATTTAACAATAAATTAAAGATTGGTGGTAATGTGTAACAATAAATAAATTCCATTAAATGAGAGTTAAACTTTCAGAAAACCATGAAAAAATTTACAAATTTAAAAGGTTTTTATTATACTAATTCAATCAAATGCTCTGTAAATTGTTTTGTGTTTGTTTAAACCTTTTTTTTCCAATTACCAAAAAAAAAAAACTAATTTATCAACAATTTTAAGTTTTTCTTCATAAATTTTTAATTTCCCATAAGTTTTATAAGCAAGGGGTCCCTTTATAAATTAGTTCTTTTTATGTGAAAAATAGTTTCAATTTAGAACAATTTACAACAAATAGTTTTTTTTTTTAACAATAGAGTATTGCTTAAGTTTTGGATCAGTGATGCCAGATAAAATCCTTTCCTTCCTTTTTGCCCTTTTTTGCTGAAAAAAAGTCCCTCCTCCATAAAATTGCTATTTTGAATAAAAAAAATAAAATAAATAAATAAAATTTTATATATATATATATATCTATATATATATATATATATATATATATAGATATATATATATATAGATATATATATATATATATATATATATATATATATATAGATATATATAAAATAACGAGAACACTGAAAATACTCATTCTTCAAATTAATATTTTCATTCTTAAATAAGTGTGTATGATAATATTGCATTTTATCCTTATTTACTTTCCTTATTTATTTTTTGTTGTTTTTTGAGAAAAATTTTAGCATTTTGAAAATTCTCTTTATTTTGCCTAAAATCAAAATTCCCTCCCTTTTTTCTTCAGCTTAAATTTACTTAAAAAATTCCCTTAAAAAGGGAAAATTCCCTCCATCTGATATCACTGGTTTAGACCGAATTAATATTAATCAAATGCACACTGAAATTGTCACGTGTACACAGTGGGTTAGAAACGAAAATTTTTCAAAACATATCTGTAACTTCTAAACGACTAGTGGAATTTACATAAAATTTACACATAGGCATAGCGGAGGTGCGTACAATTTTAACTTTGGAAGGGAGATTTCACAGTGCCCTCAGTAGCGGAGCTAAGGAGACTCAATTGACTCCTTTGATATAGAAAATTCTCAACCACTTGCCAAATTTTTGTTTACTTACCCGATTTCAAGGATTTTTATAGCTTCTTAAAGCTCTTGATAAGACTTATGATGTGTTTACATGAGGAATTTATGTCCCACAATTTTCGAGTTATTTGCGTTAGAAATTTGAACAGTCTCAATTCTACATGATCTTGGTCCAGTTTTTTCCCATATGTAGCCGAATATTTCCCATTGATTTAGCTTGATTTTTCTGTAATTATCAGAGAAGAAATAAAAAAAATTAAAGTCAATATATTTTCCGAGTCCAAAAAAAAAATTACTTTGAAACTTGCAAAAATTGGGCTTTTTTGTGTCTCTACGCAGAAACCAATAGAATTGATTCAATTAAAAGATTTTTAAATTTGCTCCTCTCACCAAAATGATTATATCAATTACAAATAACTGTAAAAAATGTAAAACTGAAAATCTTTTCTAATTAAAAAATTTATTAAATCAATCAAGTAATATGATTGAATGAATTAAAAATTTAAAGGAGAAAAAAATCGTATTCTTTTATTTTATTTTTGCTTAAATATATTAAACAAACAACTGTATTAAATTAAAAATATAAGGTTCGTTAAGATATCTTAACTAACAAAGATTTTATTACAGATGTAATATTTATAGTTTCTCCAAAAACCAAATTTTTACAACAATTTTATTTTAATTTCCAAAACTAGAAAAACTACCGACTAAAATTTTTTTCAAATAAATTTGTTTGTCTAACCGACGTAATTCTTAATTACATACAAAAAAGGCTCAAGTCAATATCTTTTATAGGACCAAAACTACGCCACTCTAAAAATTAATAAGTCATGGCTAAATCGCTTGGAAATGTTGGGCTTTATATGGTACAAAACTGGGCCAAGATCATGCAAAATTACGATATTAGAAATTTCAAAAGCTAATAACTCCAAAACTGCAGGAGATAAATAGCACATGCAAGATATAAAAATCTTTGAAATCGGGTAAGAAACAAAAATTTGGCAAGCAGTTAAAAAAGTACCTTACTTTGAGCCCTCTTAGCTACGCTCCTGAGGACACTGTGAGATCCCCCTTTCAAACTTAAAATTGCACACTCCTCTTCTGTACCTGTGTGAAATTTTATATAAATCTAACTAGTCGATTAGAAGTTAGTGATTTATTTCCAAAAATTTTCGATTCTGCCCACTGTGTTGTGCATATTAATATAAATTAAAGGAAGATTAAAATTTAATTTTTATGGAATTTCAAGAAATTTTTAAATAATAAATCAAAGTTTAATTAAAAAGAGAAATAAGTTGTTAAGAAAATATATAAACAAATTTTTTTTTTCTAAATTATATTTTTTATTGCCACCACTTTACGCTTCTAGCTTAAACGTTTTTCTGAAGAAGTCAATGCCGATCTTATTGCCTTAACCGGTTTAAAATTCTTTCATTTAACTCGCAACATGGTGTTATCTGTAAGTACATATAATTATGTCTCAATTTCTCACAAAACATTTTTGTCTTTGGTTTTTACAATAAGGGTTCTCGAAAAAAAAACTCTGCAAAACTGTGCAAGTGTGCGAGTTTGCACACATGCAAATAAACTGTTAAAAATTGTAAGGAAAATCATTTGCACAACACTTATAGTCTCGCAAACTTGCACTGTTTAATTGTGCATTTATAAGTCAGCTGTCTTTTGTTTATATTTAAACATTATCAATAACTGCGATGTAAAAAATTACAGTTACTTTAATTATAATAAAATCATTGCATTTATCATTGATTTTAACAAAATTCAAAAAATTGTTCAAAAAATTATTGTAAAAATTTCCTATTTTCTTTTCCTTAATACTGCACAAGATTTGAAAAGGGGGTCTATGAACTTGTTGCACAAATTTCCGCAACTACACAATTGGGAAACATCAGCGTTTAAATGAGTACCCTTAATATTTATTTAAATTTTTTGTTTTGCTATATTTGCTTCAATCCACAGAGATAATGGTATTTTAAGTTTAACTTAAATTTAAAATATTTTTTTCCTTTGTTTATCCTCAATTTGACCATTTTTAAAAGATAACTTATTTTTGCTCCTTTTTATTTTCCGAATGCTATTTTTTTAAGAATCCTATTGTTTGACAAAAATTGTTCCTTTTTTAATTTATTTGTAGGTGGCTGGTACTATTTTCACTTATGAACTGGTGCTTTTGCAATTTACCAAACAAAATGTCGTAAGTGACTGTGGTTAAAGGATAAATACGGTTAAAAAGGATAAAATGAAAAAAAAAATAAATTTTAAGTTTGTTAAAAAATTCTATTGTTAAAATGTTTTTGTTTTTAACGCTTTAAATTTATCAAAATAAATGCGGAAAACTTTTGTTGTTTAATGCTTAATTAGTGTTTTGTTGGACGAAGAGTAATAAGTTGTTTTTTTTTCAGTCTTGTTCTGAAGAAGGATTTACTTGATTTGAAAAGTTTTACAAGTTTTTTTTTTTTTTTTTTAATTTAAAAGAAAACGTGACGATTTCTTTTTTATTAAGAGGTATTTTTTAATTAAAAGTACTTTTTAATACAATATTTTATATAAAATTATTTTGTAAAAAGGTTTTTTTGTTAAACTTTTTTTTATAGTTTTTTTTAGAATTTTTATATTTCGACTTAAGTTCATTGAATAATTGTAGAAGAATATCAGAGCTGTAAATGCATCATTCTTTTTTGGTTTTAATTCGTTATGAATTAGCTAAATTTTGAATTAATTCTTTTCACAACAAAAAAGAATTGAATGCAAAATTTCAATCAATTCAAACGAGTTATGCAGAAATGAATTTCAATTCGTTTCCATTTCAAATTAATTTGAAAAATGAATTGCAATTCGTTTCCAATTCAAATGAATTGGTAGAATGAGTTGCAATTCGTTTTCAATTCAAATGAATCTGTAAAATGAATTGCAATTCGTTGCCAATTCAAAAGAATTTGTTAAAGTGAATTGCAATTCATTTCCAATTCGTTTGAATTGAATTGGTTTTGAATTCATTCAAATGAATTAGAACAATGAATTGTCATTCAAATGAATGATCACAAAAATGAGTTGAAATCAATCAAAAATCATTCTCAAAAGAGCAGATCTAGGGGGAATGAAAAATGGAATCTTTAAAATTCGATTGAAAAATTTAAAAAAAAAAAAAAATTCACAATATACAAATATGAAATTATTTAAACCAAAAATGATTGTTAAACACACCTTTTATAATTTTTTCATACTATTTGATAAAAATAAAAATTTAAGTTTCTTTTAGCAAATAAACAAAATTTTCCCATTTTGATAGGATTTTCGCCGGTAGCTAATAATTCAATTCCTATTCTGCGGCTACATGACAATTCCAGTATATCATGGACTATACTAGGTACTTACTGTAGATTTACTTACAAAATCAATTCAAATTTCAATAAATTCAATACCAACAAGCTGGAAAAGAATTGCTAATTCTGTTTTCTAATTCATTAATTAATTCAAAATCAATTCAATTTAAATGAATTGCAATTCACTTTGACAAATTCATTTAAATTAGAAACGAATTGCAATTCATTTGGCAAATTCATTTGAATGGGAAATGAAATGCAATTCATTTGAATTGACTCAAATTTCATTCAATTCATTTTTTTTGTGTGAAAAGAATTAATTCAAAATTTGCTAATTCAGTGTATGAATGATTCGCGAATTAATTAAAAAATGAAAGATTCATTTACAGTTCTAAAGAATATATTGTAAAAGTTTTATTAGACACTCGGGGCAGAATTTAATGCATTTTCTGGTCCGCCACGACCGTCATCAGCACTCTTCAGTGTTCCACCGTAGTTTTCTATGTAAAAATCTTCTATTTAAATTACAACTTCTCGGGAAATGGAATACGTAACTTATTTTCCCTATATATTATTAAGTTAGACGAATGGTTTACGATAAAGCTTTTTACAATTATTTTATATTTTCCTTTTTCATTTATTATTGTGTATTTGCTTAAAGCTACCAGTTAGGTGGTAAATCAAGTAATTTATAATTGTTAATGTTTAGCCACTTATTAAGTAGCAATGAACAATGTTGTTATTTGATTTGCTCCTTCTGTTTGTTTTATATTTTTAGAAATACTTAACAGTGGATTCAAATAACACTTTTTATACCGTGCCTTGTTTTGGATTAATTAGTTTATAGTTTTTTTTATACTTTTTTAGAATTTTTGTATTTCGGTTTAAATTCATTGAATAATTGTGAGTGTTTACTAAAACTTTTACAATGTATTCTTCTACAAGTTTTTATTTTTCTTGAATATTTTTTTTTCTTTTTTCATGAAAAAAAGTATTTTTATATTTTTTAGAATTGGTACTTTTCCGAAAATTGCAAATTTCTTTTTTGATAATTGATTCATATTTTGAATTAACACTTTTTTGGTCTTTTTTTTTGTGTTAATTAATAATTTTTTAAAGCGTTAAATTATTCTAGAAATTTGTTGAAATAAAAATTACGTTTTTATTCTTGAAAATTTATACTTCTTTTTAAAATAGATTTTATGAAAAGTGGTACCTTTTTGAATATTTCATCATTTTTTTAGTTGAAAGTGTTACTTGTTTAAAATTAGTGCTTTTGGAACAATAGTTGCTTTCGAAAAATTATGATTTTTGAGTTTGATTATTGAAAAATTTTTTACTTCTTAAAAATTTTTACTTTTGTGGAAAATTTTTGTACTTTCCGTTTCATTTTTTTTTTTCAAAAATATGAGTACCCAGAAAAAACTGTATTAGTTATACAACTTGAGTGCATGAAAATACCCTGTACTAGTTCTACTTTGTCATTACGATCAATTTGTTTTTTTTTGTTCGAAATTGTCACCCTCAGAACTAGTTCGATGGAAGTGTTACCTAGCCAGTCCCATTCTATGTAATATTCTGGAACAGTTAAAGAACTAGCTTTAATCAGTGATTTTTGTTAAAAATTTTCACATTCAGAACTAGTTCTATAAAAGCATTAGGGAATGATTCAAGAACGAGTTATTGCATTTTTTATAATTTATTTTTCCTTCTAATGATATATTTCTTAAAGGCCACTTTTTTGAAATTTGTTTAATTTTTTAATGTTTTTTAAACAGCAACTTGTTCAAAGAAGTAATGTCGAAATAATACAGAACTAGTTATTAAGCACTAGTTCTCAAAAACATTCTTTATAACCAATTTAGAATCACAATACGGTTCTACTCCATGAGTACGAGAATTGGTTGTGACATTAGTGGTTCTAAGGATGTTATTAAAGAATATGAAATGGTTTTGATTAAACCAGTTCTAGAACTAATGATTTTAGAACAAGTTCTACATTTTTTTCCTGGGCCCAGGAAAGATTGTATTAGTTCTACAACTAGTTCTACTTTGACGTTACAACCAATTATTTTTGTTTGAAATTATCACACTCAGAACTAGTTCTGTGTACCCACCCATTCTATGGAACGGTTGTAGAACTAGTTCTCTAATCAATGATTTTTATTCGAAATTGTCACATTCAGCTCTAGTTCTATAGATGCTTTAGGGAACGGTTCAAGAACCAATTATTAAAGTCAATGATTCTTCTTAGATTTTATTTTTTATACTAATGAGACGTTTCTTAAAGGCCACTTACTTATACATTTAATATTGTTAATATATTTTATTTATTTATTTATTTTTTAATATTTCTTTTTAAGTAATTCGGAACTAGTTCTTAAGCACTTATTCTCAAAAATATTCTTTAAAACGATTATACTCCATGAGTGCCAGAGTAGGTTGCGACACCACTAGTTCTAAGAATGTTATTAAAGAATCTGAAGTGGTTCTAATTACACCAGTTCTAGAACTAATGCTTTTAGAACAAGTTCTAAAAATTTTCCTGGGTTTATAGGTTTTACTCGTTATACTTATATATCACACATTTCCTCTGGAAAGTTGATTTTAACAGACAGACGGAAGTACGGATATCGTTATTTTGACTTCCCTATCCAGAATATAATACATATATACTTTATGGATTGTTAGATGAATATTGTAGTCCATTTTTACCCAATGTATTTTTTTTTCTTTCAAAATTTTCTACTTGTAAGTCAGTCCTCTTACGAGTATTTCGCTAATTATATTTTATTTATGTACAAAAAAGTAAACAGTTCGTGTCACTTGCGTTTAATATAAAATATTAGTTTCTTTTTTTAATGATAATTATAGTCAAAAGTAAAAAAAACAAAGTTAAATACAATTTAAGCAAAAGACCTCAAAAAGAACATTTTAATATCACACACAACACAATACAACATTTGCAAAAAATCATTGACCAGAGAACACAACAAAATGAAAATTTTGAAGAAATTTAATAAAAAGTTCATTAAACTACGTAAAATTACCAAAAATAATAAACAATTAGCCACAAAAACTAACAGGTATAAAAGCAAGAAATAATTTTTGAAGAAGAACATATTATATTTTTAATTAAATTATTAATTAAAACAATTAAAATTATTGTACTTTTGATTTACTTGTTTTTCTACAATTATTTAAAAACTTCAAGCATTTCGCCTGATGATGAAATAAAACTAAAAAAGTTTCTTTTAAACATGCCAGTGACTACATTTCGCATGCAATTAATTAATGATCCGGAGAATTTTTATTCGAGTCTTCGTGCTGGCAGCCAACGACATCATCTTAATGCTGAACAAGAAATTTTAGATAAAACACCAAGTATGTATGTAGGTTTTTCGCTTTTTAAGGATAATTAAATTATACTTAACAATTTTTTTGCGTGTGTGTGTGCTTTCTTTTGTGCTTAAACTTTTTTATATTTTATTTTATAGAAATATTTCCTAAAGGCACAAAAGAAAATTTTATGTACGATGGCAGTTTTCATCAGGCAGTGGGAAAAGGTGAGTGATTATTAATTAAAATAAATTAAATATACTTATAAAATGCGTCTGTGAATGGCATTTATAGTTGATTATCTTATCGCATTGAATAAATAATTCACTTAATTTAAGGTATGAATATTTATTTCAGAAGTTTAGAAATCCTTATAAATTATTGTTATTGTTTTAGATTAATTTCTCACAAATTCAAAAATAAGTTAGTGTAAAACATACATTTTAAAAACCTTAATTAATTTGTTAAATTCAAATTTATATACGCTATAAATTAAAAAAGAAAAACCACAAATTGACTTTTGAATAATGCTTCACATCTTTTGAATAAAGCACACACCATAGAATACAACTAGAAGTTTATGTGAGAGGCACTACAAACCAAAATTTCCCAAAAATTACTCATTTCTTTTAAAAACACAAAAACAAAATATATGTGACTACATGTATTTTGTTGTTTCATGAATTAGGTTTTTGATAATTGAATCAGGTTTTTTTCTCTCACAAAAATATCTACTTATTAATCTATAGCACACACGTGCTTAATATATAAATACTACAAGTCCGGTTCGGATATTTCCATGCGAATTTGTATGAAAAATACGTAATGCGACTCGCTTACAAAATAAATTTTATTTTAATTTCTCTCTGGAATTTTTGTTGCTTTTATTTTCTTACTAATAAAATTAAATTTACAAAACCTTGAGTTTTAAAAGAAAACTCTAAATTTTTACCAGTAAGAGTTTGTTAACTATCAATTTTCACTTTAAATAATACATACATATAGATTAGGGTATAAATTTTTGCAAGTATCTAAAATACCTTAGCAAGGCCTTGTAGATAGGGTGATCGACTCGGTTTTAAAACCGGTTTTTTCAGTTTAAATACTGTCGGTTTTTTCAAAATGTTAATTTTTTAAAACACAAAAAACCGATTTTAAAAATAACATTTTTTTTCAAAAATACTTACGAGGACAGATCAATAAGTCCGTGACTTTTCGAACTTCACTCGTAGTTATATGAAATGCAACACTATTCCAATCAAGTATCACCTGTAATAGACCACTGTCAAATTTTGAGCAAGTGTCGTTTAACAGCTGTTCAAAACATACAACCTCGTGTATTTTTCTAAAAATGGAAAAAAGTGAATTTCGAGTGCTCATTAAACATTATTTTTTTGCGAAAAAAAAAAACCGTCACTCAAACCAAGGAAAAGCTCGATAAATACTATGGGGACTCTGCACCATCGATTTCAATGGCAAAAAAGTGGTTTACTGACTTTCGTTGTGGTCGCACAAGTACAAATGACGCTGAACGTTCTGGACGGCCAATTGAGGTCAGTACACCCGAAAATGTCGAAAAAATGGAATAAAAGTGCGTGATATTGTTGATGCCATAGACGTTTAATATGGCAGTATGGTTTCGATTTTAAATGATCAGCTGGGTTTAAGAAAGTTGTCTGCAAGATGGGTGCCGCGTTTGCTCTTAATTGACCATAAACAGGTGTGCAGTCTCAATGGCAAAACTCTAAGAATTGGGCCCCTAGTGACTTCTTCCTATTTCCAAAACTAAATAAGTGGCTCAGTGGAAAGAGATTCAGCTCCAACGATGAAATTATTGACCAAACAAATGCCTATTTTAAGCACCTCGAAAAATCCTATTTTTTACGCAAAGTAAATGACGACACTTGCTCAAAACTTTACAGTAGTCTATTAACAGGTTGTACTTGATGGGATTGGTATTGCATTATGTAACTACGAGGGAAGTTCGAAAAGTCAAGGACAAAAAAAAAAACGGTTTTAAAACCAGTTAGAAATCTGAATCTATTTGAATAAAATTCGTTCGAATAATACGAACAATAATGGTTCAAAAAATTAAAAAATCGTATTTTTCGAATAACGAATAATTCGAATATTTTTATAATAGAATATTCGAGAAAAACGAATCATTTTTTTTAATATTATATTTCTTTTAGCAAATCTATATATGTTTATATTTTATTTTTATTTAAACAATTAAATATTGAATTATATTGTTAATTTATATTCTGAAAAGAGAAATGATACTCGTATTAAAGGTTGCCTTTCAATAACAGCAAATAAGTGGTTAGGTAACTCTTTTTACAGAAAGAAGTTATAAATCTAAAACCAAATCGGATTTAAACAATTAAAAATAAAATAAACTGCATCTAATATTTGTTACATAGTACAAAAATAAAACTCAAAGATTTTGGAATCATCATAGAAACAGAAATTGTTTTATAAGTGATGTTATTTACGCACGATGTACGTAAATGTTGTAAAATGTTGTAAAATGTTCAATAGACCTTATCATAAACAGAAAATATTAAAGTCTTATATTTTGCATCAAGAAACACTAACACATGATGTTAAACATCGATGGACATCTTTATCTAACATGTTCTTAAATTTTCTGTTAATTAAATGCGTCAATCATGCATTATTTGATTACAGTTGCGAACACTCTCTTATAGTGCTATTAGAGTATCCAAAAAAAATTTTTTTTTTTTTTTTTTTTTTTTTAGAAAAACGGTTTTAGATTTAACCGAAAAACCTCATGTTAGAAAAAACCGATTGTCCGGGTTTGAACTCTTGAAAAAGATCTATTAACCGGTTTTCAATCATTTAAATTTTTTAATAAGAAAATATTACACTGTGCGGGAAAGGGATTATTCAACAGAAAAATCCAAAAAATTACAAATATTTTTGATCAACATTTTTATTAACATTTTGAAAAAATCAAAAGTCAGAGTTTTATAAAAATTTCACAGTATTATGAGAAAACATGTGATCAACCAAAATTGGTGATAAAACATACTTATCATAGGTTCACTGTTTTTAACCAACGCCGAAAATTTTGTTTCAATTATATTCCGCATTTCTTAGTGATATGGTATTTTGAGGACCATAAATAGTTATAACACTAATGTACATATTACATATGAAATTCATATTCTTATAATAAATTCCCATAAAACTGCAAGATTGTATCGAAATCGAATGCAAGAATCCTTTATAAACACTTGATAAACTGAAAAATTTAATTTCAATGAATGAAATACGTTAAGTGAAATTCCTTGATTTTTTCGAATAATTCTTTGATTTCACGTAGGAATTCGTTGTTTCAAATTAAATGAATTATATATATATATATAAAGAAAAGAAGATTGGTCTGTTCTTATATGATTCTCAAAATATAACATCAGAATGTTTAAATTTACGTGAGCTGGAATATTTTCAAAACACCTCTAAAAATACGTAATTCCTTCCATATCATTATCAAAATTTTCGTTAAAAAATTTACTTCAAATTGTAATAGAGGCATAACAAAGCATGAAATATTCATTTAAATAAGTGTTATGTCTCTTTTCAGTTGCGGTATATTAAGATTTTACTTACGCTTTTTGCCATATTTTCCTTATTAAAATAAATATTTTTATATAATTCGGAGATTTTTCAACATATATTTGGTTTTAATGTACTATTAAAATGGTCTATGCTGATACTATTGAAGACTACAAGTTATTAACCCTTTAACAGCAAGAGGGTAAATTTTATGCATTAAATTTAATTTAAATTTGCAATTTTTGCAAATAAGTCACATTTTATTAGTATTTATTATACTTAAATGTAGATGAATTTACGAAAAATATAATAATTTCCTTTAAAACCGTGATGATAAACGAATTAAAGACATTTTTGAAATTTAGTCCCTATTTTACACGAATTTATAGTTTTTATGATAAATGTATGCTTTTGGTGACATTTATTTTCCTACCTAATCATTTATTTGACATAAGTTAATTTAACCAATTATAGACCGGAAATCCCAAAATACTACTTGTACAACTAAAGGGTTAAATGATTACATATATCAATAGTATTGAATGACAGCTTTCTAATGATGCCCTAAAATATTAATTACGATGGAAAATATCCAAAATATGCAAACTTTAATCAAATAGAATTAAAAATAAAATCACAGAAAATTTTATTAAAATTTTAATTTCGCGTTAATGAAAACTAATTTTAAACATTGTTTTTTTTACTCATCACCCAGCAAAAACTTTGCTTTCCTGGTGAGCTAGCAGGTATAATTGGAAACAAAAATAAACTACTTATTTTTTGCCTGAATAACTAGTTATTTTTGTTCGACTTGTCCACAAATTCATGTAGTTATTTTTTGACTCTAGGGGTACACAAAAATATGTACCTAAACGAAAACAAAAATAAAAAAAAAACAAAAAAATTTTGCATCAGTGAAACTCGAACTTGGACACACACTAACCATTCGTTTTTACTGACTAACGTCTTACTCAGTACACCATCTCGCACGTAGCACCCTGAGCGAAAAAAACTCTATTTAGTTTAAAATATCTTTTTAGACATTTTGTTATAAAAAACTAACAGCTTCAGAATGGGGTTGAACCAACAACTTTCTGGTTGTTAATCCGGCGCTCTAGCCAACTCATCCATGTGATTGCAGTATTACTGTGCTATTATACTATTGAGTACTTATTAATGTAATACAGAGTAGGCAAATAATAATGACGCCTCATTATCAAGAAACTACTTTAATAAGTAGTTGTTATTACCGAAAACCAAAAAGTTTTTGCTGGGCATGTCTATAGTATGTTGTATTTTTTTGACAAAAATTTAAAAATATACTTTTGATAAAAAACCATATTTTTGGGTGGTATTTTGAAAATGATCCAGCTCACGTGAACGAAATAATTAAACTGAAATATTTTGGGGATTAGGTTAAAATATATATATATATTTCCTTAATGTTAGGGGGTACATTTACATCATGTTCGAAAATCTTAAAATACTTTATGCGTGTTCGAAAATTTAAAATTCCAAAAAAAAAAAAAAAATATCGGAAAGTTGTGTTTTTTCTGTAAAAAATAAGATTTTTAAAACTTTTGACAATTTTAAAAAATTTGAAATTAAGTTGAAATGGTATAGAAATTAAATTTGTATTGATTTTGGTTTTTAAGACAACTTTTATAAAATTAGTATTTATATATATATATATATATATATATATATATATATATAGATATATTTAAATTTATAGCATACTTTTAGGTTTAAATTCTAATTTTATTCTATTTTACTTTCATTTCTTTACAGTTTTTCTGTTGGCAGAATTTTTTGCCATAATGCCGGTCAAAGGCATTACTATGCCCCATCCACGATATTTTAGTTTCTCTTGGTCCAATTATCGAACCTGGTATTGTTTGATTTTTATTTCTATTATGATGTTTGATACTTCGCTGACCATGAATAAGGTATTAAATGGATCTATTACTTTTAATAATATTGGTGAGTTTAATAATTTATCATATGTTATAGATTTTGCTACAATTAAACAATAATTTTTGTATAAAAACTTTAATGTTTAATGTTCAATTATTTGAATTTGTTTGGTGTTGTATATTTTACAATTCATTATAAATTCATTTATTTTCCTGCAGCTGTAATAATAGTTAACATGAATTTTTGAAAATTTAATTAAGATTTATTTCTAATTCAATTTTTGTCCAATTTATTTTACTTTGGTTGCCAAGTTTTTCAGTTATATAAAATATGCTTTTAGGTATAAATTATATATGTATTGCTGTTTATGTGATAAAATGTTATGGGAAATATTTTGTAAAGGATACAATTTTATTCATTTTGTGTTAAGCTTTGTTTCTGACATATTTGGTAACATTTTATTTAAAATTAGCAATATGCAAAGCTTATATAATTTCTTTTGTAAAGCATACACTTAGCATTTATAGTCATTTTATAATATTTGATGGTATAGTGACATTGAAAACCATTTAAAATTGTTTAAATAAATTAGAAGGAGACACTTTGAAATTTAACATCAAATGCAAAAATTTTTAATTTCATATTGTATTATTACCTAAAACAAATAAATTAAATTGAGGAATCCTTAAAGAGTAAAATTTATGCATTTTGTAATATAATTAATTTTGTCAAATATTTTGTAACGCTCTAAAAAAATCTGCCGAGTTTTTGGCTTTATAAAAATGTGAAGCATACTTTGTGGCCTAATAAAATTTAAGCATTTAGCTTAGTATAAATATATTTAAGGATTTGATATTTTCCAAATAAACACAATATGTTTTATACACTTTCTTGTGATTTGTCGGTGTTTGCGGCAATTCTGAGTTCGTAGGTGAGATAGGAAAAGGAAATACTAAGCTTTTGCATTCTCTCTACCTCTTTGGAAAAACATTAATTTAAAAAATATTCTTAGAATATTTATAAAATGTCATTGAAAATCTTTGACATTTTCAACAACATACTTTAGACTATTTAGCAAAATTAACAAACATCCACAAAATAACTAAAGAACACTTTTGTAAAATCATACACAAAATCTCTATACAAAGACAAACTTTCAAGTTTTTTTTTTCTTTTAACATCACACTTACAAATGTTATACATATAGCATTCAAATGTTACATTAAATTCTTCTAAAGCCGATTATAATACTTTTACTTACTTTTTCAACATTATATACTTAAAACCATATTTCCATCTTTATTTCACTGCCACTCTAACACTATTCTTGTAAACCCAGATACTAATCCCACAATACTCTTCTTGTACTTGCAGAGCCCATGATATTTCGTATATCCATTATAACTTTCATAATATTCTCTTTAAATTTGGCTCGCAAGTGGCCAGATTTAATGGTCTATTGGTATGAGATTGAACAAAAGTTACCGCCATATATATCACAAATGGAAAAGTGTCGTATGGCGCATAAAATACGTATGGTGACATTTGTGGGAATGATGTTGTCATTGAGTAAGTTTCTTTTTTTTATATTTTTATTTTGGAAAACAAAAATACTTCAATACTATAGGGAATTGAAATAACAATAAAAGTGATATGATAAATGATGCAAAATTTAGATAAATTATTAGCAAAACTGAAAACAAACATACTTCTATGAATTCTTAGAAAAAAAAAAATGTAATTGATGTATTTGTCTTAAGCAATAGTCATTTTAGGGTTTTGTTTCTTTTAATTTCTAGAATTTTATGTCAATACTGTTTTTTTTTGGATTTTTTAAGTTTTGCTTTTTTGTTTTGGATGTTTTTTTTTTATAATTGATTTTTAAGGTTATATTATCAACATAAATCATTTTCAATTGTGACATAATTGTTATTAAAATAATTTGAAAATAGCCATATACATATTATGTAGTACAAGAAAAGGTATAATCAAATTTTGCCTTGAATTTCACATACAAACCAAAAAAATTTAAAATTTTAACATTTGAAAATTTTACTGGAATTCAATTTGAATTCAAATAAAAAATTATTTTCTAATTGAAAATTATAATTTGAGAAATAAAATATATTTACTTCAAGCGCCCTCTTAAATTTTTATTTTAAATCCTTTTGGATATGATTCGATCTTTTAATTACGATATTCAATTAAAGTATGCGTTCGAATTAAATGTAACACACATTTTTGTTTAAAATTTTGTCTGCTGATACTTATTTTTCTTTTTGTGATCAATAAATCTTTTAGTAGTTTTTGTTAACCATATATGGCCTTAATAAAAAAAATATATCTTTGAAAAATGTTTCAGATTTTATAATGATACGAATTTTCAAAATATTTTGTGTGCTTACTTCACGATGGAGAGTCAAAGGAAAACACTTAAAGAAATTTTTGAAACTATTACAACTCATCCAAAGTGGAATTTTTTAGTTTCTAGAGAGGTAAGCAAGTAAAACAATGACCTTACAATTGATCGGAAACCTAGAACAGGAAGAAAATAAACAACCACGAAACGAACATAAAGCCAACAAGTTAGAGTGCTATGTTCAGCTGTGCCGAATCTTATATACCCTTACAGTGGAACGCCAACTTAAAAATCAATCGTTTGTTTACAAAAATTTACAAAGAAAAATTTGAAAACATTGTCATAAATTTAATCTGGCAATGTTGTGAGACGCGGCGGCATGTCAAAGTTGAATTTTTTTTTTGTGATAGATTTGTGCAAGAATGAGGTCTATATCTTATATAGGAGTTTCAACACGGTTAATACTGGATCTAATTAGTTCATTATTTAACACAAAAATTCTTTTAAAATTTTACAAAACTAAATATGCCTTAGATAAATAAATAAATAAACAAATTTGCCAATAACTCGGTTGTTTATGAACCCTTTCGGTTGATTCAAAAAAACTAATTCAAGAAAAATATTTGTGATCGATCCATATAAGAACCAAGTCCGTCGCTTATTTAGGACTTGAATATCGGTAAAAAATGTATTTTGGCCGATATCTCCGTAACTATTGGAGCGACTGAGTTCATTTCTTTAGCACAAAAATTCAGAAAAAAATATCGGATTTCGTTTTGCAAAAACGTCCCTAGATTATATAAGAGCTTCAGAAAATCGAAAAAAAAACGTTTTTTTAATATCTCCGCTATTTTCTAATCGGATTTTTTCTGAGTTTCAATACAAAAGTTTATGAAAAAGATTTCTGATCTTTTGATATATATCATATATCTATGTTATCGGAAGGCTTCACAAATGCCATTTAAAATATTTTTAAGTCCAAGAAACTTCAAAAACCTTATTTTTTTTAGACATATCTCCGCCATTTATTAACCGATCTTGATGAATTCCAATAACAAAATTCTCAAAAGAATTTCCGATCGATTGATATGTATATTATATATGGCAGTTATCGGTGGGTTTCGTAAACGTCATTTCAACCGAAGACCAGACAGACGTCCTATAGACATCATTTCTAATGACCATCTAGAAAATATAGACTTTTTGCTTTCCGACGAAATTTGTGAAAATTGCAAACGGAATGACAAACTTATTTATACCCTTTACGCTTGTGGTGAAGGGTATAAAAAGGTGGAACAGTTCTTAAGAATTATTCCAGAAATTGCCGGACATGAAATAGCTAGACATTTTAAATGTTCTGAACGCTATGTGCCTAAAGTTAAAGCCAATATTGGACCTAAAACAATTAAGGTGCAAAAAGCACCAAATAGAGAGCAAGGCTCTTAAAAAAATTTGTTTTTAAAAATTTTAAATGTTATGTAATGGACGATGAAACGTCATTTCTGGCTTCTCACAGCTTCCTGAACTAAAGTTATATGTAACCGATATTGGAGGAAATTTTTCAAAAGAGTATTGTATCAAAAAACAATCCAAATTTTCTAGCTAGCCAAACGTTTCTTGTTTGGTGAAAGAATTGAATCGTATGTAACATCGTGCACATTAAATTCGGATATTTATATCAAGGTATATCTAAAAAGAAGACCGCTTCCATTTATTAAAAAACATAGAGTCTCAACGTTCTTTTGGCCTGATTTGGCTTTGTGATATTACAGTAAAAGTACTTTAGAATGATACAGTAAACATAATCTTAATTTTGTTGCGAAAAATTCCAACCTTCCAAACTGTTCAGAACTTCGGCCAGTTGTAAGATATTAGGTCTTTATCAAAAGGGAATTAAGGAAGACTAATGCTGCGTCCAAAACATTGACAAATTTTAAACAAAAGTGGGCAGCTTGTTCAAAAAAGGTATCGCAGAGTACAATAGAGTTAATAATAAAGGGTGTTTCAAAGAAAATAAAAAAATCAATAATTTCTAATCATTAATTTATCCTAAACCCCTAAAATATATTGTTTCATTCAAAATAGCAACTTATTCCCGTAAATTTTTATATCAATATTTGTGTGTTATATTTTATTCGAAGGCACACTTTATATGCGTCGATTTTATAATTAGTGAAGAAATGAAGAAATCTTTGGCTGCGAAAACTTCTTATACGCAAAGAAGCATATAGTTAGTAGAAATTTGTGACCGATTATGGCCAAAAGGCTAGGTTATGAAATATGATTCAAAATAAATAAAAAAAAAAAATAAAAAAAAAATAGTTGGGCATTGTTACGACAAACATATCATGTTTAAAAGTTTTTTCTAACTTATTATTGAATTGGGTAAGAGCGAACCATATTAGTGGTTGTGGCACACAAATTTTATGTTTACCATAAAAATAATTTGGTTAAGGAAACGAATACTTGACTACCACAACCATAATATGGTTGCTATTAGTAATGTAAAATATTCCTGTGAACATAAAAAAGCGTTTAAACATGATATAACTTAAGGACTTGTGTGAACCAAGTTCCAAAAAAAACTCTTTAAATTTTTTTCGGTCCAACGGCCGCTCTTTATTAGATTCAAACTGCACTTGTTTTTTTTCACTTACAAAATCTACAAAATTGCTCAAATCTAAATTTTGGTTTAATTAAAAAATTTTATTTACAAAAATACAAAATCTATGAATATTACTTATATCTAAATTATTGGTTTGAATACAAAAGAAGTACTTAATAAATTTATTTTTATGACAACACAATTTGTAAACGGAATGTAATGAACTTTTAAGTGGATGAATATTTCTTTGCTTCAATTTTGTCGACCTTACATCTTGTTCTTAGTTATCATCTCTTTTAAAAAATTCATTTGTGAGAGCTGATCGATCTGTTTTAAAATCGAGAACTTAGCGAAATTTTAAAAATTAAAATAAAACATCATTTTTTTAAAGCTTTTAGTCCGAAAGGAATTAATTCTTCAAGCTCATTTATCTAAAAATAGTTTTACTAGGTTTTGAAAAATTAAAATAGGAATTTCTATTAAAAAATACATTTTTTATTCTATTAATTTTTCTAGCTGAACACTTACTCAGCTGCATATCGGTTATACACTATTCCAATTTCTGTCCCATAACCGATGATCCTATTGAGAATTTTTTTCGTTTATCTAATGAACACATATTCAAAGTTTTTCCCTTTTCATTTTGGTGGGGATGGTATGGTAAAATATCAAATTTTATGTCTACATTTACCTGGAATTATATGGATCTATTTGTAATGATTATAAGTATTGGTTTGTCAGCGAAATTTCAACAGCTCAATGAAAATTTAATACAATACAAAAATAAGGTATTTATTTAAAGGAGGCTCTCCAAAAAAAAAAAAAAAAAAAAAAAAAAAAAAAACTTTACTGAATATTTCCATCTATTTACATGACTTACTGCAGCACATGTCACCAGCCTTTTGGTCGGAACGCAGAATTTTGTATCGCAACTTGTGTAGTTTGTGTGAAAAAATCGATAATGCCATTTCAATGATAACAATGATATCTTTTTCCAACAATTTGTATTTTATATGTGTACAACTGCTACGAAGCCTCAAGTGAGTTACAGTAGAAATGTTTAAAGAATTTTTATCTTAACAAGATTTCATTATGACTATATGATTTTTGATTTTTCTACAATAGTAAAATGCCTTCAATTGCACATGCTGCATACTTTTATTTTTCCCTATTCTTTTTGTTGGGTCGTACATTGGCTGTATCCTTGTATTCCTCAACTGTGCATGATGAATCCCGTAAACCTTTGCGTATTTTAAGATGTGTACCTAAGGAGTCATGGTGTTTGGAGGTCAGACGTTTTGAAGAGGAAATTAGCAACGATTTAGTAGCATTGAGTGGCATGAAATTTTTTCATTTAACACGAAAGTTAGTACTAAGTGTAAGTTTTTTCTAATGTTCAAAGATTTTAACACGAATAAAAACTAAGTTTTTGTTAGATTCACTGGATTGGATTTGTCACAAACATTTACACACACACATACCTACACACCCATACATTTCATAGAAAACAACATTCCTCTCATCTAGAGTATTATCAATACAACTTCATTAAATTCTTTACATGTTTTCAATTGTATTGGTTTCATATTAGGGAGCCACTTGAAATTTGGCCTTGTACGTTTTAAATTTTATGAAACATAAAAATTTAGGTTTAAATGTAGAAATTAAAAATTGCGATTTAAAAGTTTTCTTCAGTTTATAATTTTCAAAAATTTTCCAAAAATATAAAAGTTTTACTTTTTTCTTACTAAATGTCTCCCTAATGTTCACAACTGCTACCCACTGTCTATTTCTTTATCTATGTTCAATTTTATCGAAATAAATAAGAAAAAATTTCTCTTTCAATTGTGAAATTTCTATTGTTTAAAAATTTTACTGCACATCACTAGCATCTTCATCATCATCATTTTTATCCTGAGTATTATTGGAGATTTAATAGAAAAAAAATTATGGTTTTGTTACTCATAGTTGGTTTCTGTAAATCAAATGAGATTTACAAATGAATTTTATTTATTTCTTTTACGTTCTTCTTTATTGCTTTCATATTTTGTGATTGTTTAGGTGGCTGGAACTATTGTCACTTATGAATTGGTCTTAATACAATTTCATGAGGATACCAATTTGTGGGACTGTGAAAATGATCGAAATCAACAATTGGACTTTCAGAACAACGAGCCAAATGTATTATTAAAATAAAGTTTTTCTTTATTTGAAATTAATATAGGTATTTGTATTTTTTGCTTAAATTGTAAATAAATTAAAATTACACTCTGCTACAAATTTATACTTTTTATTTTCACTTGAAAAACGACCTAATGTGGGCTGTTTATTTTCTTGAGGATATCACATAACAATTTTCAAAAATTTTGAAACATGCTATAAATTTTAAGATTTTTGGAAAAAGCCAAAAAGCATCAAAAATTTTAAGTGTATTCTATATTTTCAAATTGTTTTAAAAAATAGAAGAACACAGTTCTTTAACTATTTTAAACTTCTTTCTATTTATTCCAAATAAGTAATAATTTGCTGCACATTTTTCTGATTTATTTTTTTTTTTAAGACTAAAGATATTTCTATATAATATTTTCAATGATATTTTATTTAGCATAAAACGCGATATCTTTCTCAAAAATCGCTTAAAAATTCTAAAGGTTATTTAACATTTTATAAAGTTTATCAATAAATTTATGATAAAGTATTTTATTTTATGTTTTATTCGGTGCATACTTTTTGCGGCAGTTTAGGTAAGTTATTCCAGATGAAATCATTAACAAAGATAACCCAATTCTCAAAAATTTTTCAAAAATTTCCATTTTGTATTTTTTATGCTATACTTTTCCTACCGAAAAATGTCTTTTACCAACAAAATTAAAAACATACACTGGTGCATATTCCTATAAACGCACATCAGTATTTTAATCAACTTACAAAAACTGAAGTTAAAAAATAATTAAGGTGCTACAAATTAATTTTTTTAATTACTTATTGACTTCACTTAAAAAATTAATAACAAAAAACTTAAAATGTACATTAAATTTTTTCACTATAATTTTAGTAGTTTGAAGCCATTTTTTTTTGGCATTTTCCTATATACGTACTTAAACTTGTGAACCAATTTGGCATTGTTAATAACGCGTTGATGAACCTTTGATTTGGATAACTTGAAAAATTTGGTCTTGTATTGATTAGACTAATTTTTGAAGAAAATCACTGTAAATTTCTAACCAGGCTGGATTAGTTTTTAGTTTTAGCTCTGTTATTGTCATTGTGGTTTCATTATGTGCAAAATTTACGATCCATATACCCCTCAGATTCTCCATTGGATTTAAATCCGGACTGCAAGACGGCCACTCCAATAGTGGAATACTTGTTCATTGAATTGGTTCGAGACATGGATTGCAGCATTATCCTATTGGAATATGCAGTCTTCATCCATTTTTTCATCCATACAGTTCACAGTAAATTGCGCTGTTCATTTTAGTTGGAGCAAAACATATTTTTGATTTTTCTGCAGCATAAAAGGCTGTCCAAACCATAGCACTGCCTCCAACGAAATTGCGTTTCCAAATTTAATTTTTTTTTTCATCAGAAAATATTATTTTATTCCACTCAGCGGTTCATTTCATGTATTTTCGTGTAAATTTTAAACGATCTTCCTTATGATGCTGTTTTAGCATTGGCTTACATTTTGGTTTCTTCCATTTTGTGTTACCATCTGTTCGTAAAGTGTGTGCAACATATTTGGAAGTGACAGGAAGGTCAAGTTTATATTTTATTTGTGTGGCATTTAATTTATTACGGATGGCTTCTACTTTTATTTTATTAATTTGTCTTTTTATTAATTTTTGATTAACTTTTGTTGATTTCCACATTCCGTATTTCTACCCTTTCTTAAGAAAGCCTCGACTGACTGCTTCCGAAAGGTTAATTTTTCATCCAATTTCTCTGCTAGAACAGACTTGCTTACAAAAAAATTGAATTTAAGCTGATGTAATTTCTCAATTAAAATAAAAATATTTTCAGTAAACAGAAATGTTGTCATCAGAAACTTACTTAAAGTGAAACAAACAACTAAAACTGTTAAAATTTTTTATCTTTTGTTTTGCAATAGCTTTAGAGAAAATTTTCTCGACTGCGTTTATAAGAATATTCCACTGAAATGATCACCAATACAATAATAGCAAGAAAGAAGCATTTATTATATAAAAGTACCATTATATCGCGAGTTGCTGTAACAAAACAACATTGTTTTTGGTTAAGAGAAACAAATATACCCCAAAGAAAAACAAAAATTGTAAATGCGTTTATAGAAATATGCACTAGTGTATTACAACATATAACAAGAGATAACTTAAGATATACAAAGCTTATGTTCTCCTCTACAACATTTTCATACATCTCAATTCGATCCAACCAGCAATTTAGGAGATATAAATCTGTTACCATTTTTTTTTGTGATAGGTCCCACTGTGCATTGTTTTAATTATTTAAACTTTTTAGCAAACATGGTCTATAATGTGCAAATCCGTTTTCCTTTAAATTTCATTAATTTACTTTTTAGCTTGCATCTCTTTATTGTTCGCAATCGTATAATAACAACCGGATATGAAACTTTCTATGTATTTATATAGTTTTTTTTTTTCAAAAACAGAAAAACTGTTGATGTAGATGCATTTTGGTAGACCTTACAGAATAACAAAGAATTATAAAATCATTAGATCATTTAACTAATATCTTAAGTAAATATGGCTATTTAAAACTAAAAAGAATAAAAAATTTATTAGAGAATTTATTGATTTATTGCAGTTTTGCACTGACAATTTACATCTTTTAGATTCAAACTATTAACCAGTCGAAAGACAACACTTAGGAAATTCATATGTTTTACTATCTGAAAATATAGAAAATTTCGCATAAATGAAATTAAATTTAGAAAACAGGGATACCATCATTACAAAATTCCATATAATTGGCGTAAATGCTTGTAAAATGTATGTTTTTTCGTTACTGATTAATATAGAAATAGAAAGAGCATTAAAAAATTTAAAATTTTCCCTAAATCTTCTAATTTTATTCCGCATTTTTTTAAGACCAGATACGACATAAAATCAACGAAAATCTTAATGATTAAAATTGATAATATGAAATAATAATAAAAAATAATAATATAATATATAATATTTCTATAATAATAATAATAATAATAATAAAGAAACATCATTTAAAAAGGCTACAGCGGGATTCTTCTCCAAACACATTTCGCTTGCTGACAACTACCACGAAGTGTAAATTATGTTAACATTAATGTCAAATCAATGCATTTTATTTGCTTCCCAGGGAAAACTTTTTGGTTTTTGGTAATGGCAACTGCTTATTAAAGTAGTGTCTTGGTAATGAGACGTCACTATTATTTGACTACTCGGCATTACATAAAAAATACTCAATTTTATAATATCACATTAATATTGCAATCACGTGAATGAGTTGGCTAGAGCGCTGAATTAACAACCAGAGCCATAATGATGCTGTTATTTTTTTTTATCACAAATTGTCTAAAAACATATATTTATATTAAAAAAGTTTTTGTCACGTAGAAAATTAAGTGCGAGATGGTGTACTAAGTAAGACGTTAATCATTAAAAACAAATGGTTAATTTGTGTCCAAGTTTAAATCTCACTAAAGGCAAACATTTTTTTGTTTGTTTTTTTGTTTATTTTTATTTTTTTTAGGTACATATTTTTCAGCACCCCTGGGATCTAAAAATAACTACATGAATTTGTGGACAACTCGAACAAAAATAATTAGTTATTCAAGCAAAAAATAAGTAGTTAATTTTTGTTTCCAATTATATCTGCTGGCTTATCATAAAGGCAAGGTTTTTGCTGGATTAATACAGAAATATTCAGGGGGCGTCAAAATATTATAAGGACATGTTCTTAACCTCAAAAATTAGCCCCACATATTTCGCAATATTTTTTAAATAATAAGCAATATTGTGCATGTAAAACTTATTACTAAATAAGATACATATTTAAAATTTGGCGAAAACTCAATCGCGCTTTTGTAAGGAATATTAATATGAGTAGTAAGCAGTGTTACCAGCTTAACTTTTTTAAGGCTAAATCTAGCCTTTTTATTTTGATTTTAGCTCAAAATTTCCGTTTTAGCTGCTAGCTTTTTTTCCAGCCATTTTTGATTCATAAAATTTTCTTAAGAAGTCTAAAGTTTTAGTATTTCAAATAAGATGATAATAATTTCTTATTTGCTTTTGTTAATTTTATTTTTACAGAATCATCTATTTAAGGATTTTTTTTTATATTAATTAGAACAAAAAAAAAAAAAAAAATTGAGATTATTCATATTTAACAAAAATTTTCTTGTGCGGCGCTTTCTTATTATAATCAATTAACTTCATAATAAATTATTATAATTACATGTTGATACAGTGATAAATCACTTGAGAAATGATACAGTATATGTTATAGACCTTCTTGAGAATATCATAAATCAGTTCCAAAAATTTGCAATTCACCCTCAAAATTTCAAGTTATTTGCAAAAAAACTTTAATTAATTCTATTATTCTTTTGTTCATTTTTCATTGTGAAACTTCTTTGAAGGAGCAGACTTTTTGATGATATGTATTTGTTATTTAAACAACATCTATAAAAAAAAAAAAAAAAATAAAATTTTTTATAATTTTTCAAGTTTATCTGCGATTTACTACAATTTTTTTCTGTAACTTTTACTTTTTGTGTTGTATACACTTTGTCTTAAAATATACGAAGAATTTTTTAATAAAGTTTATAAAATGCATAATACACAGAAAAAATTTGTACATAAATATATACATTTACTTTCATTGATTTCAGTTTATAATATTTCAGCATAATTTCTTAAGCATTAAATCTTTATACTTTTTCAAATGAATTAAAAGTCAAGAAAACTGAAAAAAGTGTTTAAATTTTCATTTTTATTTCCAATTTGTAAAAGAAATTTTTGAATTTTTTTTGGGAATATTTTAAGATTTTAATGATTTTTACCTAAATTTTAGGAGCAGAACAGAAGCGTATTTGACCAAAATGATGTGTTGCAGAATGCAAGCAAAATTATGCAAATTTCTAAACATTTTATAACGGATTTTCCTTTCAATTTGGCTATTTTAATACATTTGTAGTTAATATTTTCAAGTAAAGCGTGATCCATTTCGAGGTTCCCTGTTTTTTTAAAGAAAAAAACACAACAAATTCAAATTTAATGGGGAATGTTTATTATCATTTGAAAGAACATTCTTTGGCATTTATTTTTTGAAGATTATGTCTATCAAATGTTGGCCGTTGCTACGTCACAAATGGTCCATCCGTTGAGTCCAATTTTCGATGACTCGTTCGAGCATTTCGAGTGGTAACTGGCGAATGACACGCGTGATGTTTTCCTTCAAGGCCTGATTCGAAGAGGGTTTGTCCGCATAAATTTTAGACTATACATATCCCCACAGGAAAAAATCTAACTTTGTGATATCACACGATCTTGGTGGCCAATCGACCGGCCCAAAACGTGAAATTATGTGCTCTCTGAAGTGTTCTCTCAATAAATCCATTGATTTATGCGATGTGTGTCGCCGAGATCACGATCTTCAATTTCAGCATCAAATAGTCGGTTATCATGACACGATAACGGTCGCCATTGACGGTCACGTTCGCACCGGCATCATTTTTAAAGAAATATGGACCGATGATTCCACCGACCCACAAACCACACCAAACAGTTGTTTTTTCTGGATGAAGTGGCAGTTCTTGAATCTCTTCAGGTTGCTCTTCGTCCCAAATGTGGCAATTTTGTTTGTTTACATACCCATTGAGCCAGAAATGGGCCTCATCGCTGAACAAAATTTGCCACGAAAACGTCGGATTTTCTTGGAATTTTTCAAGAGCCCATAGAGCGAAGCGATGTCGCTTGGGAAGGTGGAGCGGCTTCAGGTGATGCACAAGCTGTATTTTTTATGCTTTCAATTTCAGATCTCGACGTAAAATGCGCCAAGTCGTTCCATACGTCAGTTCCAGTTGCTGCGAACGGCGCCGAATCGACACTCCACGGTCTTCGTGTACACTCCTAGCTACGGCCGTTATACTTTCTTCACATCGTGCTGGACGTGGTCTATTCGGTCGAATATTATCTAATAATGAATGCTGGGTCTCAAAATGGGCGATGGTGTTGCGAATAGTACGCTCAGTAGGCCGATTATGTTGACCATAAGTTGAGAGAAGTGCACGAAACACATTCCTCACAGAACGTGTATTTTCGTAATAAAATTGCACGATTTATAAACGTTGTTCAGGCGTAAGTCTTTCCATTATGAAATGGCAAACGATACTAAACAAAAATAATATGACAGCATGACACGACTCACACGTGATCTGTCAAAAAAAAGGCTATTGAAAAAAGTATCTCTACTTGAATCACCATTATAACTATTTTTATTTACCATTTAAAATCAAATCTAATAAAACTAAATCAAAGATTTAACAAAATTTCTAAAATTTTCATTATTCATTCATTATAATATCTATGAACAAAATTTTATTTTTTATTAAAAAAGTTTGGGAAAAAAGTCATGTTCGATTGGTAATATTTATGAAAATTTTTTAATGTTTATTTTTCTCTGTATAACTTTTTGAAAAATGACATCAAAGTAAAAATTTCGAAAAAGAAAAGGGGAACATTTTAAAAATTTTAAATACATCATTACTTAATATGAATATACATATATAAAAGATTCTAAGATAGCTAAAAAGTTACTTCCTTCTGTTTTCTAAATCAATTTAAAAATCTTAAATTGACTTAAAGCGTGTGAAACTATGAGATCTATAATGCAAGAACTTCCCTAGAAACAGTTTTTTTCACAACATCTCGAAATTTACACGTTTTTCGAGTGAATATGTAGCAGCGTATTATTTTTTAATAAAATTTATTAACCAGGGAAGCTATTTGAAACTATTTAAAAAATCACCCAAAAATTTGGAAATGAATTATAAATACATAAATGATGAAAAATTACTTCAAAAAATTGGGTAATTTTTCATATGAAATGTAATCTAAATTTCTATAGGAATTTTGTGGCCGATCTTTCATTCTTTCTATGTCTTATGTTTTGCTTATAAATCTATTACAAAATCTTTTAAACAAATATCAAAAACAAATGAAAATAAAAAAAATAAATACAAATTAAAAGTTTTTTAAATAAAAATATTCGATTTTTTGGCTTTATTTTTTGGGGTATTTAGCCTTTTCTGACCTTTTTTAAAATTCAATTTAACCTCTTTTTTCCCACCTCCTGGCAACACTGGTAGTAAGGTTAAAGGACTATATGTTTTAAACCAGTACTGATATTCATTTGATTTTTTCAGAAAAATATCCCAAAATATGTCTATTATTACTCACTGTTTTTAGAAATTTTTAACCATTACATTTTTTAAAATTTCTGAAATTAATTAAAAAATAAAATTAAAATTTTTTTAAAGTGTACTTATAGATATTAAAGATACAGTAATAATCTCACCATAGCACATCTTCGTTAGCCATGAATATGGTTAAGAATATTAGAAAATATAGCAACTACTTATTAAAGCAGTTCCTCGGTAATGAGGCGTCATTATTATTTGTAAATAAGTACTCAGTAGTATAATAGCGCAGTAATATTGCAATCACTTGGGTGAGTTGGCTAGAGCGCTGGATTAACAACCAGAAGGTTGTTAGTTCAACCCCATTCTGATGCTGTTAGTTTTTTATTACAAAATGTCTAAAAACATATACAAGGGCGGATCAATAAGTCCATGTCTTTTCGAACTTCCCTCGTTCCCTTCAAAAGGGAAAAACAACGGCTAATATTCCAATGACGACACTTGCTCTCAAAATTTGACAGTAGTCTATTAACATGTGGTACTTAATGGGGATAGTGTCACATTTCATATAACTACGAGGAAAGTTCGAAAAGAAACGGACTTATTGGTCCGCCCTCGTATTTTATACTAAAGAAAGTTTTTGTCACTTAGAAAATTAAGTGCAAAATGGTGTACTGAATAAGACGTTAGTCATTAAAAACGAATGGTTAAATTCAAGTCCAAGTTCAAATCTCACTGACGGCAAATTCTTTCCTTTTGTTTTTTTTATTTTTATTTTCGTTTAGGTGCATATTTTTGAGTCTAAAATAACTACATGAATTTGTGGACAACTCGAACAAAACTAACTAGTTATTCAGGCAAAAAATAAGTAGTTTATTTTTGTTTCCAATTATACCTGCCAGCTTAGCAGGAAAATCAAAGTTTTTGCTGGGATTTTCTTGGATTACACAAAATCATTTAATTCTATTTATTATAAGATGCTTATTATGAAAATGTATACTCAATATAATTTTACAGCCACAGCTTGTAAGCTAATGTACTTAGTTTTACATAATTGTCAATAATTCATACAAGTAAATGGCAAAAGGTCTAGGATGGTATTTATGAGCAGAGGTGTGCCGCAAGGTTTTATACTGGTGCCATTATCTTTCACAATATATATCAATGATTTGATAAATAATCTTTCATTTTGTTAAGCTAATTTCTATTGCTGATGACATACAAATACTAGAATTTTTGGAAAGGGAAATGTCAATTACAAATTATATTGTTATTAATAAGTAATCATATTGAAAGCATTATTTGATGGTCAATGAAAAACAAAATGAATCTGAACCCGTTGAAAACATGTGTAATAAATTTTGGTGACATTCTTTGAAGAAAAACTGTATATTAATACATAATGTGGTCGTTAGATTTGTATCGAATTACAGAGTTTTAATTATAAATATGGATAATAAATTAACTTTTGACAACCATGTGAATAAACTCATTTCAAGGATCTGTTTTGCATTGAGGCGAATATATAGTGTTGGTTATTATTTTCCATTGAAAGTAAGAAAACTGATAGCTTATTCTCTATTAATGCTAATTTTACTTTATGGGTTGGAGATATATTCATGTGGAAATTTGCAAAATTTTGAGAAAATTAAAAAAATGCTTTAATAGAATAATAATATTATTAATAATAATAATAATAATAATAATAATAATAATAATAATAATAATAGAATCTTAATAATAGAATAATAACATTTGTTTTTGTTTTGAGTATTTGAACCCATGTTACCTCTTATGTTTTTGATTTTCTAGGTATTGGTTTTGATAATTTTGTTAATTTACCTATGATGCTTTTGTTTGTCTTTAAAATTATAAAATTTGGTGAATCAGAATTTCTTTTAAGACTTTTTACTTTTTCACATTCTACCGGAACTACAGGCTTAATATATAATACGCTGTGGAATACTGTAATCCCATATAATGAGAGATAATTCTCATTAAGTACACCGAAATTCAGTAGTATGATTTTGATGAACTTTACTTAAAAAAAATTTTACTTAGGGTGAGTGTGAAACAGTAGAAAAGTTCTATAGTAAAAAATATATTTATTTCTGCTGTGTGAAATGAAGGCTTTGTAAATTTAAATTTTATTATTAAAAAAAAAGATTAAAAATTAATGTGTGAATATTGAATATAAAGAACTTTAAAGAACGTAAAAATTTAAAATATTAAAATATTTGAAAATAAATATTATTCATCTTAAAATTTTGTTCAATTAAAATTTTTCTATACATTTTAAAACTTAAAAATTTGTGTTTATTTGTCCAAATTTCTATTAGCCCCATTAGCTAGTCAAATTTTATGCACCTCATAACTGTCAAAAATTTACTAACGATTTACTACTTTTCTATCGTTTTACACAGGCCCTTGAAATAAAATCTAGTATTTTAATAAAAAATGTCACATACTAATTCAAACTATTAAGATCATTAAAATTCGTGCATTTAAGGAGTTAGGTTATGGGTGAATTTATTGAGGAATAAACATTTTTGTAATAATTTATATTTTAGAGGCTTTTAGTTTTCGTAATATTTATCTTACTCGTATAATTCACAATCTATGGTTTTGGCCATAGATTAATAACTAGATATTTGTGTGCGAGAAAAAAACCTGATTCAATTGTCAAAAACTTAATTCAAGCAACAACAAAATACATGTAGTTACATATATTTCATTTTAGTGCTTTAGAAAACATAAGTAATATTTTTTGAAAATTTAGTTGGAATTGCCTCTCACATAAACTTCTAGTTGTATTCTATGGTTTTGGCATACAATGTGTTTTGAATATTAATAAATAAAACAAAATAAAATAAATAATTTTGATATATGCTGATAGCACTTTAGAAGTTCTATGAAATTGCGTTATTTGGGTTTCAATTTTTAAACCTTTACAACTTATACGTGCATTGATAAAAATGATTAACGCAAACGTATTTTCAATAAAATTTTTTCAATTTCTCATATATTGTTTTTCTCTTATAAATTATTTAAAAACACTTTTATATATATTTTGTCCTTCTACATTACACAGTGAGTTGAGCGGTATCCATTTTGGCGCTTAATAAAATAAAGTTTATAATTTCATCACAATTATGCAGAGTAGAGTCCAAAATGTATATATAGTACGTTCTCGATTTACATAACATCCAAAAAATAGAAAGTTGATATTTTACAAGAACAAAATTGTAATCTTGTTGATTATATGTCAGTTTTCATTATATATTTTCGAAAAATTATTTAGAAATTCACTATGATATGAATGGATAATATATGCTAAGAAATGGCTAACAATTTTTAGGAACAAAACGTATAAAAATTTAATAAAAAACTGAAATAACTTTTAAAATAGTACTTTTTAATTATCATATAAAACTTACGTTATGTAAAAATCGGCTTTGTTTCATCAATTTATCTTTTAAATGATTTTTTTAATATTTTTGTTCAGGAAGATTTATTTACAAAAATATGTTGCACCAAAATAAATACTAAAACAATTTAAAAAATATTAAGCAAAATGCCATTTCAGGTACTCGTAAAGGTATTATAAAAAAAAAATATTTTAAAAAATCCTTTACAAATACTAAAGAATTACAATTTAAAAAGGTTTTAACACAGAAAAAAGTCACCAATCACCAAAATAATTCATTCAATTAAAAATTGTTTAAATATGCGAAATGATTATATCAATTACTAATGACTGTAAACAATGATAAACAGAAAAAAATTTACAGTTCAAAAAATTTATTAAATAAATCAATAAATAAATTAAAAATTTAAATGAGAAAAAAATCCTACTTGGGTTTTATTTGCACTATTTCTTTTATTTTATTTTTGTCTGAATATATTAATTAAATTTTTTCTGTGAGGATCATATATATATATGCAATAGCATTATTTGTCAAAAATTTTAAGACCAAACTTACAGGGAATGAAATTTGATATTTAGCCAGTAAATACCTAAATTGGCAACACTGATTTTAAAGGACATTATTTACAGTTTTTCGGAATTGTACATTTGAGAGAATATTTCTATAAAATAACGTTTTAAAATATATAATTGGGTTATTTTTTTTTATTTTATTATTTATTTATTTAATTTTAATTGGCAAATCCTCAAACCTTTTATTCTTTCAACAAAAAAAAAAAAAAAAAATCAGGAAAATTATAAAAAGTACTTATTTTGTATAACCTTTAACGTATACCTTTTGCAAAATTTTAATCATTTCTCGGCATTAATGATTATGTCTTGTAATTTGTTTGCAAAACAAGAATCAAGAGAATTAAAATTTTTATTTTTGAACAAAGAATCTTTTTCCAAAAAAAAAAAAAACTTAAATATTTCGAAGGGGCACAAAAAGGCGCAGACTTTTTTTTATAAGATTAGAAGCTGATTGTCAATAGTATCCTCATATATGAACCATTTAATTGAATTCAGCTGAATTCACAACTAAAATTCAAAGTTTTTCATAAAATTAATATAATTTTAACTGAAAAAATTATTACCTTATATTTTTCAATTAACACAGTTGTTTCATTTCACAACAAAATTTAATTCATATATTCAAGCAAAAATAAAATAAAATTTTAATTTAATTTTTTTGTTTTTTTCATTGATTGATTTAATCAATTTTTTGAACTGAAAAATTTTTTCTGTTTATCATTGTTTACAGTCATTAGTAATTGATGTAATCATTTTGCAAATTTAAACAATTATTAATTGAATGAATTATTTTGGTGATTGCTGACTTTTTCTGTGGTAGAACCTTTTTAAATTGCAATTTTTTAGTATTTGCAAAGAATTTTGTTAAAATATTTTTTTTTATATAATACCCTTTTACGAATACCTGAAATTAAAAATTTATTTATGATATTTCGCTTTTTTTAGATTTTTTACAAGAAGTAAAGTTTTAAAATATTTCCATATTTAATTTTTATCTTATTTTGTAAAAACAGAATTAAAACTTTAAGTTCAACAGATAAATTACAGGAAAAGTATGGACCGTAGACAAGTTGCCTTGACATTAGTACAGAATTTTATGTAGTGTTATACAATATCAAATTCTATTGCAAATTTCTAAATTTTGATTTTGAATTAAGCTCTAATTTTGGTGCATTTCAAACCACTGTGCATCATAACATTTTATGTCAATTTCTAGACGAATATTTTCACCACTCCTCTCTTTCAGCCTTCTTTTAGGTCATTCTTTTTCTACTTTCTATTTTATTTTTTTTTTATTATTTCTTTACATTGTCAGACACACTACGAAAAAAATACATTTATTTTTTGTTTGTGCCACTTAATCATAATGTGTATCTTGAATGTGCTGGTAATTTGTTTTTATCACACGAAAAGTTGTGAAAATTGCAAAAACAAAAAAAAAAAAAAACGTCAAAATATTTTCAAACTTAATGAACTGTTACATTAACTCTGACAATTTGTAAGAATTTTTAATGTCAACACAATGCAAAAACAGAAGCAACCTAACCAAAACAGCTAAATGACCAAATAACTACACGCACACAAACAATAATGCCCCCTCAAAGAAAAAAAATGGCCTGATTTTTTTTTATAATAAATTTCGTAAAAAAACACTCAATTGTTCAAATAAACACACCATAAATTAGTTTTTAAGAAACGTGTATATCAGTACTTGAAGTGCCCAGCTGACCACAAATTTCGATAATGATATCCCGTACGGGCATATCGCGAACATTTCTCTGACAAAACATTCGAGAACGACTTTTAGAATATATATACGTGATAAACACTTTGTGGCAAAACTTTCGATATCGAATGTTCGTCTATTGTATTAATATAGAACCTTTAGCGATATGAATAGTGAAACGTAAAAATATTCTTTAGTGATTCGTTAATGATATCAAAAAATTATGAAAATTATACGATATTGATAATTTTAACAACTTGTGATTACTATCAATGGAAATAGTTCGAAAATGATATTTTCTATTTTGTTTCATTTCTATTTTGTTCCCAATACAGAAAAAAGTCACCAATCACCAAAATAATTCATTCAATTAAAATTTGTTTAAATTTGAATTTGAAGTAATTGATATAATCATCTTGGTGAGAGGATTATATCAATTACTAATAACCAAAGACCGAAAGTTCATGCAAAAGCATGTTTTTTGCCTTTACTTCTAGAACAAAGTAAACTAAATATTTTTGCGAATTGGAGAATTTGCTTTAAAGTGGCATCGCTTTGTTAGTGCTTATTTATGCATATTTAGTAGGAAATGCATGTTTTTGTATATTATGATATAAATGCATCTTTTTGTATCTTATTTAGTGCAATATTCCAAGTTAAAATTATTTTTGTGCAGAAAAATATAATTCTGTGGACTTCGGATAAAACAACTTAAGTCTAAATTTCAACATTTTCAGAAGAGCTAAAGATGTTTTAAAACATTAAAAACACTTGTTGATGGTAAGTTATTTCTCCAAAACTAACAATCACAGAAGATCGCTAATTATTGTAAAAGATGTGTCATCAGAAGGTTCCTTATTTACCTCGTATTAAGATGAGAAATTAAACAGAATAAATATTTTTTTTCGGAGAAGTATTGTCCTAAAATATATGACAAACATATAGCCTAAAACATAGTGATAAATACAGACTTTCAGGGTAAAATCTGAAGGCAGAAAAAGTTCGTTTAATATCGATTTATGTTTTCGTTGTCACACGTTTTTGTAAAACATCGAGAATTGATTAATTATTTTTAAAGAAGCTACCAATGAGATTATTCTGTCTAGTAGACTATTTAAAATTTTGAAAAAATGAATATAAATTTTTTAAGTTTTAAAATTTATAGAAAAATTTCAATTGAATAAAATATTTTAAAATCTTTTAACATTTCAAACACATAAGATTCTTTAAAATTCTTCATATTCAATATTTACACATTTCTTTTTGATTTTTTAATAATAAAATTTAAATTTGTCAATGTTTTTCAGTTTTCAGCATAGAAAAAATATTTTTTATCGTAGAACTTCACACACGCCCTTAATATGAAACTAAATTAAAAGTGCATTTTAAGTGCATTTTTTAAGCGCCTAAAGCACACTTTTTAAATACATGAATTTTTTGCCCCAGCTAGTAACTGTAGAAAATGAAAAACCGAAAAATTTTTCCAATTAAAAATTTACTAAATCATGATTGAATGAATTAGAAATTTAAATAAGAAAAATAAAAAACTTACTTGAATTGCTTGAATATATTTTTTAAATTTTAATGTAAAATAAAACAACTGAGTAAATTGAAAAATGTAAGGTAATAAATTTTCCTCTGAATCCAAAATTAAAAACTGCTTTACATTTCAAAAATAATAATTTATATAATGAACCATAAAATTAATAAAGTCATTTACATAAGAGCGGTAATATTTAAAACATATTGTCCAAATTTCAACTTCGCCCAGAGGTGACCTAAAGGTTTTTTTCTCTCAATATTATTATTATTTTTTTTTTTTGCTCGAATTCACATCTTTTACTGCAAAATTTTCTGCATTCATTTGTAAAAAAATATATTAGATATTTAGATAAATATGTTATTTTAAAAATCTCTTTAGACAAGTAGCGATATTATTTACCATTTTTTCTAAAATTATGTTATATAATTTTATTACTAAAAAATGCTGAAAATTTAACTAACATCATAAATTTCATAGCGCAATATTATTCAACAGATCGCTATGAACTATGACTTAAGACCGACACTACATTCTATTTGTTTTAGTCTTTTCCATACACAAACATGAAAATATGTTGCTTTTTTACATAAGAAATCCTCGAAAAATTTAGTAAATTAGAGAATTTCTGTATACGAGTATATATTTTCAAACCTTAATTGAAATCTGCAATAAAATTTTAGAGAAAAATTGCCTTTTTTGAGAATGCTATTATTCTCAAAACATCAAATTATTCTCAAACGTTTACATTTGAGAAAAAATTTTTTTCAAATCATTCTCAAGTTTTAAATCAAACCTATGTTTTGTTGGTTTTGTATGTATGTATGTATGTATGTATGTATGTATGTATGTATGTGTGTATGTATGTATATATGTATGTATGTCTGTATGTATATATGTATGTATGTATGTATGTATGTATGTATGTATGTGTGTATGTATGTATATATGTATGTATGTCTGTATGTCAGTATGTATGTATGTATGTATATATGTATGTATGTATGTTTGTATGTATGTATGTATGTATGTATGTAGCACACATAGAGTAAAAAGGTTCCCAATTTTATATAGTTTTGCTTTAAAAATAAGCTACTTTTTCTCCCAGTGTATTGCTGCACTAATAACCAAAAACATTAAGCCAAAATGTGAGCAAAAATTTACGGATATAAGTGTGTAAAAACTTAATAAAAGCAAATGTGTGTTTTTATATGAAAAAAAATACGCGAAACGCGATATAAATATATAAAAGCCTACAAAAACCAAATACTATAATACAATTTCAAGTTCAAGGATATAATAAAAATGTTTACCAAAAGATATAAAAAATAAAATCTTTTAGCACGTGAGCATTAACATATTTATGCAGTCAATATATATATATATATATATATATATATATATATTTTCTATGCTACATCAAGCGACACAATAAAATGTGGGCAGCTGTTACCCATTAAGTATAACATTACCAGGCATAACCACCTTAAGCTACAAGAAAATTAAAAACAAATATATATATATATATATATATATATATATATATATATATATATATATATATTTACTTTTAGCCATAAAACTGACAATGAAAAAAAAATTACTTGATTAAGTGTGTTAACGCTAGTGACTTCAAATCAAAAATCCTAATGTTAATTTAATATTTGTGTTTACAGTTTGCCACCAACTTCCGTTTCCGTCTGACGTTAAATCACCACAAAAATATTGTAAATAATATATATTCATTAAAAAAAAATTATATTATATTAAACTTTGAAAAATTTTGTTTATTTAGCAAGTTTGTTCTTGACACTTTTTAGAAAATAATGACTTTGAATTTACGTCTCTATAAGAAGAAGGATATTGTGTTTAAACGCTTTAAAGGTTTCAGCAAATTTTCGCAGTTGATTAAAAAACGTAATTTTAAATCAAGTGTAAATAGAAAAAGGTAAGATAGTAAATGGAAATAAATAATATATAGCAAACAGTGGTATGGAAGATATTTGAATATTTGATAATTGCTTGTCTTTATTGCACGGTAGCATAGAAATTAATTTCATTGCCCAAAAGTCCAATTCTGTTTTAACATCGTTTTTCAAAATTTTAATGTCATTCAATAGTAAACAAATTAAAATCAAAAAATTAGATCAAAATATTGGTAATTGTGGGCGTGGCATGCTGTCAAAGATAAATATTTTATGTTATTTTATAAGAAAAAATATAATTTTTGTAAATTTGATTAGAAATAAAATATCATTGTTCGCAAACTATTATTGATAATTGGCTGGAGTTTATTTTGTTATGTTGGTAGGATAATAGTCTTTAAGAAATGGTATGATATGTACCATTTAGACTTGCTGTCTTATTAAATGTTTTCTCAGGTACTATATTTTAGTCAAAATTTGAATTTTAGTGGAATAGAACTTTTGAGGATCAAAAATGGCTAAACAAGTTTTACTACCAGAAGAAAGGCGAAAGTGTCCTCATTAACCCCATGTATACTTTTGTACCTGTCTGGACCTATCTGTAGAACACTTTTTCCATCTGATTGAAATTACTCCCAAAATTTCTTCTATTTTTATTTATATATAAGTAGTGATAGGTATCTTAAGTATATTATATAATAATTATTTATATTATATTATTATTATTATTATTATTATTATTATTATTATTTGCTATTTTTGTATTTTACCTACTTTTAACCCTTTTTAGTTTTTCGTACTTTTTTATTGTATTTATTTTTGCTACTTAGGAAAATAGTACATATAACGTAATGTAAGAAAATGATAAAAGCCAGTGGTATGAATATAAACTCAGTTGCTATAATACGAGTATATCTAAGCAATAACAATAAAATTTTTAAATCTTTATAAAACATGGAGAGCTTCAGCTATAAAAAATTATCCGAAGAGTAATTTAAAACAAAAAAGCGGGTAGATGTTCTAAGTTACGTTCAAAGAAAAGTAAACTTATATTCATTAAAAAAACTATTAGTTATAGAAAATTTTGCCTTTAATGAGGAACCTGTTCTAGAATTGATAAACATAAACTGGGGTCCTGTTCACAAAATTATTCTGTATATTATAAAAATGTTTTTTTGTTCTACTTATAACTTTTTTTTTTTTTTTTTGAGTAAAGCTGATTCAAAAAACAAAAATCCGCATTTTCATATCAAATGCTATAAAAAAAAAAAAAAAAATTAAAAGTTCAACTTTAGCCTCAAATTTCTCAACAACTGTTGAGAAAATATCTCTATCGATTCAAAAGTTACAGAGTTTTGGCCGATGAAAAACGATTCTGAGCCACTGTGTGTTGGTAATTTCGGAATTATCGGTTAAATTTTTTTTTTTCAAAGTGGAAATGATAAAAATATGTACCTAATCTAATTTGAGTTGAGTTAATAAGATGTTACGATACATAATATCGTAATGCTTAGTGTTGTTTTGTAATATAGCAATCTGGTTGGAAATTTTGGAAATGTTAACCTCTGAGCCGGATAGATAAACAAAATAAAATAATTTATTTTGTTTACTCAATAACACCAAAATTCAAATAGTAGAATAGGAAAAAAGTAAATAAAACAAAGAATTAGTGATTGGGAAAATAAGTATTTTTATTGAGTGGAATTACCTCTTATTGTGGCTGTGGCAAAATCAAGAAGAAAGACAAATTCATTAGCCAAAACGTAAGCAACATTTTAGACATTTTGTTCCACTTGACATTTGAATTTAGGCTTTATGTGGGAAAGAGAAAGGTCGATCTTCTCAACATTCAGTCGCTGTATATGATGAGAACAAAAGGGATTTTTTGGCTCATCTCCAAAATTAATGACAAAGTTACATAAGCCTTTTGTCATTAACACTTAGAAATATCCATCAAAGCACAAATAAAGTTTGCAGGTATCTCAAAGTGTGATAGAAACTACAAAAATCTCGTTTAATTCAGGGAAGGTGTATAGAGCAATATTTAAAATTTTGATAAAATAATTAGGTCATTTAATTTATAAATATTTTTTTAGCTTAAACCACTGTCCGTCCGGCTGTTCATACATTAGTAACCAAATTTTGAGATAATTTGTAGTTCGCCATTTTATGATAACCTAATGAAGTTCGGCACATAAGCTTTTCTCGGGCCAATGATATAACATGTTAAAATCTGTGCTCCAGATATAAACATTTATTGTGGGAAATATTTCAAATGCTTATAAATGTAAATATGTCTATATTTTCATAAATTTCATATCACTAAATTTCGTGAAGATCGGCCCAAAATTGATTATAGCTTCCATACAATACCCCCTCCCGAAATCACTTTCTCGGGCATAATTCCTTTATAAATGTCCGTAAAAAGAAAAAATTATGCACAAATATAATTTATTTACAGTCAAAATTTTCAAGGATAGGTCCATAATTAAACATAGCTTCCATATAGGGATCTATCATGCTAATAACAATTTAAAATTAATTTTGCGCACTTGAGTGCTTAAATAAGCAAAAATTGCCCGACTGTAGCTTTCTTTCTCGTTTTAAATTAAGCAAATAAGTTAAATCAACTTTAATCTTAAATAAATAATACTTTCATTTTATTTTTGTTCAAAAACACGCATAATTTCGTCGATTTTTATTTTTAATATTTTTGTTCTTCCAAATCGCAAAATGTTTTTCTCTTTCTTTTTTTTTTGAATTTTATGTTACACATATTACCCAAAAATACAAAACTTTTATTTTCACTAATTTTCGTTTAAAAATTTTTTAAATTGAAAATAAAAAAATGTCTGCTTTTGGACCAATTTAAACAAACTTCAAAAACGTTTCTACAACATTTACTTTAAAGAAATGTATGTAAATTAGTTTCTAAATACCTATGCTTAACGACTACATTTTAAAAAAGATCTTTTTATGTTTTTTTTTAACAGATAATAATGCATCACCTTATCTAATATTACCTATAATTAATTATTTTGTCAAAATACAAATTTTCTGTATTGAATTAATCAAAATTTTTCCCAATTTCACCCTTCTGTGTGTTCTCTTGCACTTGTTATACTTTAAGTCCGTTAGTCTGTAGAAAACATTCTCACTGTCAAAATAGAAAAACTATATAATGTAAACCTAACTTACTAGGTTAATTATGGTATTTAGTGTTAAAAATCGGATTAAATCGGACAATTTTTTTTTTTTTTTACCATAAATCTCATATATTTTTAATCCATCTAAAAACTGAGTCGATTTAGCTATGTTCATCTGACTGACTGTCTAAGTCATAGCTCATCTAACTTGAATTAAATAAAATTCACTCACATTGTCTATAATTGTTTGAGCCAACCTCAGAAAACTGTTTTTTTTTTGATATTTTTAATATAGTTTGGAAACTACTTAACGATGTTACACAAATTTTTACCAGAATATTGTTAGTTCCTGCCAAAAATTTAAAAACAAAACATTCGTTTCCGTAATTAAATTATTTTTGTAGTAAACATAAAATCTGCTTTTTTACAGGTATTAATTATTCACTCCTATCCAGTTTATTCTAAAATCTTAAAGAGCTTTATAATAATGATTATGTCAAACATATTGTCAAACATATTTTAGTAGTTAACTACAGAAGTAATTAGGTTAAGGAAAGGAATATTTGATTTCAACAAGAATATGGTTGCTGCAATTGTATAAATTGTATAATACTAAATAATGCTTAATTTATTTTCAAATAAATTAAAATATTATCAATGTCAAATTTTTTATCGTTTTATCTTTTTTTTTGGCTTTTTCTAAAGACTTAAGTTTTTAATGAAAAATGTTGATGAAAATCTTATTTTTTTGAAAATTCTGATTTTTATATATTCTCTGAGTGGAATAAACGATGTCTGTCCGTCTGGCAGGTTGCCTGAATGTGCGGTTTGCTGGTAGTCAGTCCATATATAATTTACAATGGGTGATTAAAGTAGAGATACTTTTTTCAATAGCCTTTTTTTGAGAGATCACGTGTGAGTCTTGTCATGCTGTCATGTTATTTTTGTTTAGTATTGTTTGGCATTTCATAATGGAAAGACTTACGCCTGAACAATGTTTAAAAATCGTTCAACTTTATTACGAAAATTCCCGTTCTATGAGGAATGTGTTTCGTGCACTTCGCTCAACTTATGGTCAACATAATCGGCCTACTGAGCGTACTATTCGCAACACCATCGCCCATTTTGGGACCCAACATTCATTATTGGATAATATTCGACCGAATAGACTACGTCCAGCACGGTGTGAAGAAAATATAGCGGCCGTAGCTGAGAGTGTACACGAAGAGTAGATTTGGCGCCGTTCGCAGCAACTCGGACTGACGTATGGAACTTCTTGGCGCATTTTACGTCGAGATCTTAAATTGAAAGCGTACAAAATACAGCTTGTGCAACAACTGAAGCCGCTCGACCTTCCCAAGCGACATCGCTTCGCTCTATGGGCTCTTGAAAAGTTCCAAGAAGATCCGACGTTTTCATGGCAAATTTTATTCAGCGATGAGGCCCACTTCTGGCTCAGTGGGTATGTAAACAAACAACCTGAAAGAAACCTGAAGAGATTCAAGAACTGCCACTTCATCCAGAAAAAATAACGGTTTGGAGTGGTTTGTGGACCGGTAGAATCATCGGTCCATATTTCTTTAAAAATGGCGACCGTTATCGTGCCATGATAACCGACTATTTGATGCCTGAAATTGAAGCTCGTCATCGCATTAATCAATGGATTTATTGAGAGAACACTTCGGTGAGCACATAATTTCACGTTTTGGGCCGGTCGATTGGCCATCGTGTGATATCACACCGTTAGACTTTTTCCTGTAGGTATGTGTAAAGTCTAAAGTTTATGCGGACAGACCCGCTTCGATTCAGGCCTTGGAGGAAAACATCACGCGTGTCATTCGCCAGTTACCAGTCGAAATGCTCGAACGAGTCATCGAAAATTGGACTCAACGGATAAACCATCTGCGACGTAGCAACGGCCAAGATTTGATAGACATAATCTTCAAAAAATAAATGCCAAAGAATGCTCTTTCAAATGATAATAAAAATTCCCCATTAAATTTGAATTTTCTGTGTTTTTTTCTTTAAAAAAGTAGGGAACCTCGAAATGGATCACGCTTTATGATGAAATTTGTAACATATGACTATTTTAGTATAACGACATAGCCTATTAAAATTGGTTACTAGTCCCCATGGAAATGTTCCCCCGCAATAAGGTTTTAAAACTCATAAATGCCTATTTCAATTTGTTGCAAATAAGTTTTATATAAGAATGTATTAGAATACCAAATTTTATTGGTATTTTTTTTTATTTTATTTAAGCATAGTTCCAAAGATTTAACAAAATTTTTGCAAATTTACTAAAGTTTTCATTATGAACAATTTAATAATATCTATGAACAAAATTTTATTTTTTATGAAAAAAGTTTGGGGAAAAAAAGTCATGTTCGATTCATAATACATATTTATGAAAAACATTTTAAAATATATGCATTTATTTTTCTCTGTGGCAATAACATATAACACAATAACTCAAATAACATATTTTGTGAATTGGGTAAATAGTCTAATCATTTGTTTTTTAATATTTATTTTATTTCTTAGAAAAATTCCCACGATAAATAAGGAATTACAAAACTTTCTAAGTGATTTCAAAGATTTCAGACAGAAGCATCGTAAGTTAGTTTACCAAGAGTTTTTTTTTTTTTTTTTTTAATAAGTAAATCATATTTACTTAAATATGTATTTTGCTGACAGTAATAAATTTCTTTTTGGTTTCATATTCTAACAGGTGGCTTTCGTTATGCACGTGATAAAGATTTGTTGCACAATGGCTCGTTTCATGAAGCCATAGGGCCAAGTAAGTAAGATTTTTTTAAATATTTTTAACTGAAAATTTATATTAACTTACATAAGATTGAAATAAAATTAATAAATAGAAATGCATTATAGTGTTAAACAAAGGCTAGACCACATAAAACATAAATACCATATTATTTAAATAAAAGTCTATCTGCCTTATTCATAATAAGATTTTTAAGTTTATCACACCTTCATATAAACATTTTCCATACAAATTTGACTTTTAAAATTTAAGATTTTTATTATGAGTTAGTTTTGTCGTAATATTATTATCTTTGAAAAATTTAATTACATTTCTTTGAATAAAATTTAATTAAATTAACTCTTTTCTACAAAATAAAATTTACTTAAATGTATCAATCTTTCGTAATATTCAAACATTTTTAATTTTATACAAACAATGACGTCATCGGTTGCATTAAAAATTCACGCATCATTTACCCTTTTAAACTTTCTTCATGAAATAAAACCAAACCCGTTGTTATAGCTGCTGAGATAACAATGTCAAACTGTTGCTTATTTTAACTTTTAAACATTGTTTGCTAATTTGTTAACAAATTATATTAGTGAAAATGTCTGAAACAGGAGTTAAGAAAAAATACACTTTAAATAGATTCTGACGTTAAGTTTTAACCTACTGCTGACATGCGATAAACCGCTAAAGATTCTACTAAAGTGTAATTAAGATTTTGTAGCTATTTTGTAATATAAAAAAAATATTGTCTTTGTAAAAAGTAGAGAAACTCATGTAAGCTGCTAAGGAATATAATAGAAAGATTTTATGACATTAAATGCAGTAATACGCTGGTATTAAGAAAAAAAAACAGAAAAAAAAAACAGAAAAAAAACATATGATTAAGTTCTGTAATAAATATGTGCATGCAGAGTAGGAAAAAAAAATAAATTTATATCTGGTAAGGAAAATAAAATAGAGTTAAAGGGATTTTTAAATAGAAACATATTTGTTTTTACTACTGTCCGCACATTTTGTCATATCTAATTATTATTAATTCCAGAAGATAATGCAGCTGATCAAGTATTTTCGGACTCCTAAATATACAGCCAGAATAGACAAATATAAGACAAAAATAACATAACCAACAAATAAAATAATTCTTAGTTCTTTTTTTTTAAGTAGGAACATATTTTATACTTAACGTAAATCAGAGCTGACATTTTTTTTGAATTTAGTTTAAACAAAATAATAGTTTAAACAAAAAATAATTCTTTTAATCTTTTTTTTATTGAAAATTGTATGCATCCTTAAAAAGCATTTTTTAATAATGTAGTCCTCCTTAAGGTGACCATACTATAAAATAGGCTTTTTTTGTAATAAAGTAGAGCATAAAATTATTGTATTGACGTCAGTAAAGTAAAATAAAAAATTCTACCCAAAAAATTTTTAACAATAAATTAGCACACACGTACTTACATGTATGTGTATTGGAATACAAACGTATGTAATATGCAATATGTAACAAAACACTCTTACACCGATTACAATATGAGACAAAGTAAAAATTAAGCTATTATTGTTTTGTTAATGTTTTGATAGAGTGAGAGAGATATATTTATGTTTGTAGTTGAAAGAAACCAAGCGAAGAATATATTGATGAATAAGCAATTGGTACTTAATTAACTGCTTACCTGTACTGCGAAAAATAACAAAACAAAATTAATTAGAAATCAACAAATTTTGTTATTAAAAAAAAGTTTTGGGAGCAAATCTTGCACTTAAGATATTATAGCTTCCTAAATTTTAAAATAATTTTAGAATTTTAAATTGATTTAGAAAGCAGAAGAACATTCTGGAATATCCTAGATATATAATATATTGTGTTTTCAGTTATTTTTTTTTTTGTCGGAATGGGTCCATTTTTTTAAACTCTATTTTATTTTTTACTCAGCTTTAAGTGTTCTTTAAATATTTTTTTACTATAACATAATACATTTCAAATTGACTGAGTTCTGGACAGTATAATGGATTGGTCTCACTTTTTACACAGCAGCACCATTTGTTTAATACCATTCAGCTACTTTTTTGTTTCAATGATGAAATGCGAGATTAGACCAATATAATTCGCTGTGCTTTCTAACGATAGAAAGGAATCTTTTCCGAGAACACTAATTTGCGTACATTTCTCTGTTCAAAGTGTCATTTGCTATGAATAAAGTTTTTTCACCGCACGTACAAATGGCTTGCCAGATTTTGGCTACTTTTTTTTAAACATTTTTTATTTTGATTGGAGCAATTTAATAGTTGAGTCGCATTTCACCTAGAGATATAGGGATTTTTCTTTAAAATATGTATTGTTTTGTCTGCGATCCTACAGTTTGTTATCAGGGTGATCATCTTTGTATCTTTTATGACTCAAACAACTAAATTTTCCAACTCATCTGCACTCCTAGAAATATTATGATCGACATGTGACATATGCGTTTACAATAATTTTGTTAAATTTTCATTTTAAGAAAAGCTAATTATGCTATTACAACAAAATTTAGCACACAGTTACTAAAAGTAATAAAAGTGTAGAACAAGTTATAGTTATTTTTTTTTTTTTTTAAGTTATAAGCCTTAAAGCGTATACAGAGCTTTTCGTTATATCCCAAATAAGGAATGACTTATTAATATTTTTTTAATTTTGATTTTAATGTAAATTTTGTAGATTTTTTACTTTATGACTAAATATATTTGTATATGAAGTTCAAAATACTAATTGGTTTGGAACAAAATGACATATATCTCTTTAAAATCGTTTAAAAACTCAAAGAGTTACTTAAAATTTTCTAAAGTTTATTAATAAATTGTTCATATACAAAATATTTTATTACATTTTATTTAGTGCATACTTTTCAGTATTTTACTCATAGAAGCAATAGCATGACTTTTTGTTCCTTTTTACAAAAAATTATATCGGAATTTTTTTATTAATATGTATTAAAATGATCACTTACATTTTTGTAAAAAATTATTTATTAACAAGCACAAAATTATGAATTTTTTAATACCCAATTCGAGATAAAACTCGAAACTTTTTTTGAGCAAAATATGTTAGATTCTTGATTTTCAATCGCTGAAGGATATTTTTTAAAATGTGCTTAATATTTTTCCTGCATGCTGCTCATCAATATTAGTCGTTTTAGTAGTCTTTCTCTTTAAAGTGGTATTGATACTTTTTTTAAAAATTGTAATTTTTTTATAGTATTAATTTTTGTTAGTTTTTCTTTATTCAAAAATAGGTACCTTCATTAAAAAAATCTTACATTTTCTTAAAAATTACTTTTCTTGAAAAATGCTAGACTTTTTTTTAATTTATGCTTTTGTTTTTAAAAATAATACCTCTTCTTGGAAATTAACAGTTTTTGAAAATGAGTACCTTTTTCCAAAATTAGATCTTTTGATATTGTTTAAAATTGTAATTCTTTTTGTGGAAATGGTTCGTTTTTTTGCGCATTTCGAATATGAAATTGATTAATTAGAATTGCTCTTTTTTTTACAAATAGTACTTTTTTCAAAATTGGCTTTACTTATGCCAATTAAAAAAATTACGGTATCACTTGGAGACCATGAGGTCCATTGTAATTCACTATTCGACAAAAAAAAAACACCGCTAAATGGGTGCCTCAAGCTTCTGTTGAATCACCGCACTATATAGTGAGTGTGGCGAAAAATTAAAACAGTTACATATTAAATTTTGGAAAAGTGGTTATGTGATTTTATAAAAGACATTTCAGTTAAGAAAAATCAAAAAAAAAAAAAAAAAATTCTGGAAAAGTTGCTCTTTTCAGAAGCTATGTAGGTTCAAAGTTGAAAGTGTTTGATTGGTATTAAATTATTGTATATAAATTTAAAAATAATTCTAATAATTCTAATAAAAAAAATACTATAAAAGACTTTTTTGAATTAAGGGATTAATTCCACAAATGTAGGGATTTCATAAAAGTTATTTTCCCGGAACAGACTAAAAATATTAAATTAAAATTTTTTAATATTATTTAGTGAGGGCGTAGCACACATAGTGCCACACCAGATTCAAGTAGTAACATTTGTAAAAGATTGTTTGATGCTATTAAAAAATTATAAATTTCATTTAATACTACTAAAAGTAAAATCGGGAAAATTGAATTAAATAAATGGAGAAGTTTAGAAAACGTGGGTTCGTTACTTTTATATATAAAAGACATAAACAAAGGTTCGGCAAGTACATTATTTTGTACATTTTTTAAAAAATAAACACTAGTTGGGAAATTTAAACATTATTTGTTGTTTGTTCCGGTTTACTTAACAAAAATCAGGAGGGTTTATCAGCTTCCAAATATTTTACAAATATGTTTTAATGCAAATGATATTCAATGTGTTTGTTAAACTGTAAAGTAAAACTAATAAATAAAAATACTATATATAATTATTAAATACTATGTTTATTTTGCAAAATTTTATATTTGGTTTAATTACACACCTTTACAAAATTAAAATTTTTTTCTGCGGAACAGGATAAATCAGTCAATTCGGATGCACGATATTAATAAGTACTAAGCCTATAAAGCACTTTTTTCGAATTGACTCTAGTTTCCGCGATAAATCGCTATTAATAAAATTAACGAAGTTTATCTCTAAAACTAATTATCTGATTTGGTTTAATCAAATATCCAAAAATTCGAATAGAAATTGCCTTCAGACAATTCTCACACTATTTTTTAATACGCTCAAAAGTTATGGATATATAAAGCCTATATGGTGAAAAAAAATAATCAAATTTCGTATAAAATTTCAAAAAAATTATTTGTTAAAAAATCATAAAACTTCGTTAATGTCAGAAATGCAAATTCTTATTCTTTAATCATAAAGATAAAATTGGCTGCAAATAAAATAAGACATATTTCATTAAAATCGATATATAACTTTCGATTTTATTCACTACTTACATAGAATAAAGTTTGTATATAAATATGAGAATTTACTTTTATTGATTTTAGTTGATAATATTTAAGAATAATGTCTCAAATATTAACACTTTTTTACATTTTTTGAAATGAATCAAAAGTCAAGAAGACTTGAAATAAATTGTTAAAATATTCATTTATATTTTCAGTTTGTAAAAAAATGTTTGAAATTTTCTTTGGAAAATTTTAGGTTTTTAATGATTTTATGCTACGTTATTGGAACATAATAGAATCGAGAAAAATTATGCAAATTTTTAAACATTATTTTTTTTTTAACAGATTTTCCTTGGAATTTTGCCATTTTAAGGCATTTGTTGTTAATATTTTCATGTATAACTATTTTCATTTAACATTTGCAATCAAATCTAATAATCAAAGGTTTAACAAAATTTTTGCAAAATTCCTAAAATTTTCATTATGAACAATTTAATAATATCTATGAACAAAATTTTATTTTTTATGAAAAAAGTTTGGGAAAAAAATTCATGTTCGATTCATAATATTTATGAAAAAAATTTCAAATATATGATTTTTTTTTCAGTGTAGTGAAGAAACACATTTAGAAATTACATAGAAATATTTAAAATGAAATAAAATTTATTTTGTGATTTTCTTTATGTAATTTGTAAAAGAGTATCTTCACTAATTTGTGAATAAAATCAAAGTGTGTGCATTGATTTGAAGGAAAAATACGTTGTTTTATTTGCAATAAATTTATCTTTATGATTAAAGAATACAAATTTGAATTTTTGACATTTAAGAATTTTTATGATTTTTTTAAAGAATTTTTTTTTTTGGAAATTTTATACGAAATTTAATTTTCTTTTCAGAAAATAGGCTTAACATTTTTATTATTTTTGAGAGTGTTAAAAAATTATGTGAGTATAGCTTGAAGATAATTTTAATTCAAATTTTTTGATATTTTATCGAACCAAATCAGAAAAGTCGTTTTCGGGATATGTTTCAATATATGATGCAACATGGTTAATTTTACAAATAAAGATTTTTTGCGAAAACTAGAATCAATAAAAAAAAGTGATTTAGAGGCTTAGTACTTCATAATAATGTACATACAAATTGACAGAATCTGTATACCTGTATTATTATTTTACATATTAAAAGTATTTAAAAGAAAAAAATAATTTAAACGATTTTTCTCTTATTTACAGAACATAATAAAATTTGTATGCGAAAGAATAATAAGATTAATTTCTTTTTCTTTTTTCAATAAAAACACATTTTTAATAGGCATTTAGTAAGTTTTTAGCATATATTTATGTTTTAATTCTGGATTTATGTAGGCTAGAAGGGGGAGCATTCGCCATAGGGGCACATCTGCCGCTACCAATTATTATGAAAACGAAGTAATAACTTTTGTGACACTAATTGAATTTCTCTTTTTTTTATTCAAATCTTTGATCAGAGGTAGACGAGATTCTTTTTTAAATTTATATTTAATAACATTCTTGGTTTTTGGGATTCAATAATAGATTTGTTTCCGTGTTATAAATTTGATAGTAATGAACAAGAATTGCTTACAGGTATTTTAATAAATTCATTAAAAGTATAAAAAATATTATTTCTGGTGCATAAGACTCCTCCTGGGGGGCATTCGCCAGACTATCGGTAGATCGACCAATCTATCCTACCGTAACGTTACAATCAGCTATGAGAAACTTGCTAGCTGTAATTTTTTTTTTTTTTGCTGTATATATAGACTCTCTGGTGTTTACAGAATTTAAACAAAAAATTATTTACTAATTTCCGTAATGCGCTTATTTTAGATCTTAAAGACTTATTTGTTTTACATAAAATTCCATTAAAAATATTAATTTTTGTTTATTTTTTCAATTGCAGAATTAAAATATAATAAAGAAACAACATATGTAGGCAAGCAATTCTACCATCATCACTAGGAGCATTTAACCCATGGGTTGAGTCTCGCCGTTTTTGGTCACTTCAGAAATTCATAAAAATAATAAATGTAAGGATGTGATAGTCAGTATCAAAAGGACTTAAATTAAAGCTAACATATCTTTAGCACAAAAGAGAGTTTATAGTTTTCGTTTACGGTTATGAGAAGAGAGCACTTTAAACAAAAACGTGGCAAATGCTCCCCTTTCTATCCTACTTATTTTCACATCTCTCTAGATTTAAACTGATTTAATCTAATATTATATAAAAGATAGCCTACGGGATATACCGCATTGATGTGCGTTTCTTCAAATTTGGTCACTAAATATAAATATAATAAATATATTTCTCATTCAGTTTTTTCAACTACATTATAGAATTTTTCTTCAAGGACATTTTTGAGCTAGACATATCCTTCGTCAGAAATCATCAAAATTTCGCATACACAATTTTAACTACTCACATAAGACACTTAAAAACTTTCTTCGAATTTCAGCAGTTTCTGTTGATTTTTTTCAATTTTTCACTTACAGGATATTTGACAGCGTCCTTGTCGCGATTTTGTTTAAATTTTGAACTTCGCCCATAGGGCACTTGTCTGAAATGTATTTAATGTAGGCATCAAGTAGATCTAAATCCAATATAGTCTCCACACCGTTTTGTAATTACAAGACAGACTGTAACTTGTTGGAAAAAAGGGAGATGTGTCTTTGTATTGACTGCCTTACATCGGACAACTATGAAAGAATTGTTTTTTTAATAGTTCTGTTCCAGTACTTGTCAGACTTGCAAATTTTAGTCAGAATTTACAGGCAAGCGTTCCCGTAATAAGAATTTATTTGTATTTTTTTTATTCTTCGAAATTAATAACATTAATAAAAATTTTTATTGATTTTGCTCCAATCATTGAATTTATAATATTAATTAAGCGAAATTAATAGTTTTTTATTATATAATTTTAAACAAATTTTTAATTATATTAATTATTAAATTTTTAATTATATTAATTGAAATAGTTTTAATAGTTCTGTTCCAGTACTTGTCAGACTTGCAAGTTTTAGTCAGAATTTAGAGGCAAGCGTTCCCGTAATAAGAATTTATTTGTATTTTTTTTTATTCTTCTGACTATTTCTGACTAAAGCCACACAGAAAAAAATAAAAATCGATTTCAATTACGAAATTAATAACATTAATAAAAATTTTTATTGATTTTGCTCCAATCATTGAAATTATAATAATAATTGAATGAAATTCATAGTTTTTTTATATAATTTTAAACAAATTTTTAATTATATTAATTATTAAATTTTTAATTATATTAATTGAAATAGTTTTAATAGTTCTGTTCCAGTACTTGTCAGACTTGCAAGTTTTAGTCAGAATTTACAGGCAAGCGTTCCCGTAATAAGAATTTATTTGTATTTTTTTATTCTTCTGACTATTTCTGAATAAAGCCACACAGAAAAAAATAAAAATCGATTTCAATTACGAAATTAATAACATTAATAAAAATTTTTATTGATTTTGCTCCAATCATTGAATTTATAATATTAATTAAGTGAAATTAATAGTTTTTTATTATATAATTTTAAACAAATTTTTAATTATATTAATTATTAAATTTTTAATTATATTAATTGAAATAGTTTTAATAGTTCTGTTCCAGTACTTGTCAGACTTGCAAGTTTTAGTCAGAATTTACAGGCAAGCGTTCCCGTAATAAGAATTTATTTGTATTTTTTTTTTATTCTTCTGACTATTTCTGAATAAAGCCACATAGAAAAAAATAAAAATCAATTTCAATTACGAAATTAATAACATTAATAAAAATTTTTATTGATTTTGCTCCAATCATTGAAATTATAATAATAATTGAATGAAATTCATAGTTTTTTTTTATATAATTTTAAACAAATTTTTAATTATATTAATTATTAAATTTTTAATTATATTAATTGAAATTATTTTTAAAATCAATTGAATTTGTAACATTGCAAAATATATCTCTCAATAAAAAAAAACTAAAAATTTACTTTGTTATTGATATTTAATACATACATCTTTATTTAAACTTATAAACTATTTTTAAAATATTAAAATATAAATATATTTCAAAAACTTTTGGTGTATAACATTGGGGTAATTTTGTTCGATAGGCAAAAATGCTTGAATCTTAAAATATGTATGTATATATTTTCTTATCTTCATTCTTGTTTGTTTTCTAAAAATATATTTTTTTATTTGAATTTTTCTAAGAAAGCTGTCACATTTTTCTTTCTTCTTTCTTAAATTCATAAGAAATAAAAAACCTAATTATATAAAATAATATTTTTATTAAATTATAATAATATAAATAACAATATTTTTTTCAGAGCAGTGAATTTTACAAGTACTGGAACAGAGCTAATGTTATTTCTTAATTTACTTTTATTTTTCTATTTTTTTTTTTTAATTTATAGTTCTGTTAAAAATTGGTACTAATTTAAAAATAATATGTAGAAATTTGTGACCGATTATGGTCAAAAGGCTAGGTTATGAAATATTATTCAAAATAAATAAAATTAAAAAAAATGTGTTTTTTCTTTCTTTAAAAATTGGTACCTTTTGTGCAAAATTGTTACTTTACTTAAAAATTAAGTTTTCAATAAATTTAAAACATTTAAGTATTTAGAATTTAAACTTATTTTATTTAAACTTAGTTACAAAACTCTAAAAGCTTATCATTTTATTGTGAAAATGTCCTTTTAAATTTCTTAGAATAACAAAGTACTCGTATATGTAATACTCATGTATATATTACAGTATTTGCCATAATGAAGTGAAATAGAAAACTTGAATATGTTAATTCAGTCCAATTTAATTTAACTTCAGAATTTCCTATATCTCTTTACACTAAAAATGTATGTTCCTTTCTCTCCCACATACACCTACACAGTTTTAGTGATGGCTCAATGTTTTTGTCTAATGCCCGTACGTGGAATACGAAATAAATCTGCTAAAGGTTTATCCTTTAGCTGGTTTAGTTTTCGTACCAGCTATTGTTTACTTTATATGCTGACCACCATATTGGATACTATTTTAACAATCAATATGATTGTACATAAAAAACTGGATGTACGAAATATAGGTGAGATTCAAAAGCACATACATTCAAATACATAGTCTGTCCTAACTCCCCCGTATGTATATAAATTAATAAATAAATATTTGCAGAACCATTCATTTTTCACATCTCTATATTTCTGGCTTCGGTTGGATTTTTACGTTTGGCATCGAAATGGCCCAAACTTATGTGCCATTGGCGGGAGGTGGAAGAGCAATTGCCAGCATTTAGTAATTGGCGGCAAAAAGAAGAATTATCGCACAGGATTAAAAAAGTAACATTTGTTTTGATGACATTGTCATTAAGTAAGTACAGCTCAAACGTTAATAACATTCAAATACTAATAGAAAACTAAAACAATAAAATTAAATGTTCTGCTAAATAAATATTTATTTTAGTTATTTGAATCCTTATAGTTAAAAATACATACAAAATGTTTATTACTAATTCTAGCTGAACATTTACTTAGCACCATTTCCGCTATACATTTTGCTAACTTTTGTCCTGCTACCAGTGATCCCATTGAATCGTTTTTCTTAATTGCTGCCGATCAAATCTTTTTTGCTTTCGATTATTCACCCTGGTTGGCTTGGATGGGTAAAATGCAAAATATTCTTTTAACATTTGGTTGGACGTATATGGATATTTTTGTCATGAATGTTGGCATAGGTTTATCATCGATGTTTAAAAGGGTCCAATTAAATATGGAAAAATTTCAAGGATTGGTGGGTCTAAGATTTTTTTTTTTTAGATTTCTTGAAGTTTTAATTATATTTTGATTAATTTTTTAGTCTATGAGTGAATCTTTTTGGGCTAAATGTCGTTATCAATATACTTTGATATGTGATTTAATTGATGAAGTGGATGCTGCTGTCTCGGGAATTATAATGCTATCGTTCGCTAATAATTTGTATTTTGTTTGTATACAGTGTCTAAAAAGTATTAAGTAAGTAAACAAGTATTGAAAATTTTCTCTAAATATGAAAAAATTATTCCATAAAAACACAATTTCATACTTATAGAGAAGTTTCTATAAAAGTAATCGAAGTATGAAATTTATCGAAAATTTCATGTAGATATGAAACTTATCGAAAACTTTCTACAAATATGAAATTTATGGAAAATTTCCAATAAAACGAAATTTATCGAAAATTTCCAATAAAACTAAATTTATCGAAAATTTCCTATAAAACGAAATTTATCGAAAATTTCCTATAAAACGAAATTTATCGAAAATTTCCTATAAAACGAAATTTATCGAAAATTTCCTATAAAACGAAATTTATCGAAAATTTCCTATAAAACGAAATTTATCGAAAATTTCCAATAAAATGAATTTTATCAACAATTTCCAATAAAATAAATTTATCGAAAAATTTCTATAAAAAGAAATTTATCGAAAACTTTCTATAAAAAAAAATTTATTGAAAACTTTCAATAAAAGGATATTTGTCGAAAAATTTCTATAAAAAGAAATTTATCGAAAAAGTTCTATAAAAAGAAATTTATCGAAAAATTTCTATAAAAAGAAATTTAACGAAAAATTTCTACAAAAAAAAATTTATCGAAAATTTTCTATAAAAAGAAACAGAGAAAACTTTCTATAAAAAAAATTTATCGAAAAATTTCTATTAAAAGAAATTTATCGAAAAATTTCTGTTAAAAGAAATTTATCGAAAAATTTCTATTAAAAGAAATTTATTGAAAAATTTCTCTAAAAAGAAATTTATCGAAAAATGTCTATAAAAAGAAATTTATCGAAAAATGTCTATAAAAAGAAATTTATCGAAAAATGTCTACAAAAAGAAATTTATCGAAAAATTTCTATTAAAAGAAATTTATCGCAAAATTTCTATTAAAAGAAATTTATCGAAAAATTTCTGTAAAAAGAAATTTATCGAAAAATTTCTGTAAAAAGAAATTTATCGAAAAATTTCTATAAAAAGAAATTTATCGAAAAATTTCTATAAAAAGAAATTTATCGAAAAATTCCTATTAAAAGAAATTTATAAAAAAATTTCTATTAAAAGAAATTTATCGAAAAATTTCTATAAAAAAAATTTATCGAAAAATTTCTATAAAAAAAATTTATCGAAAAATTTCTATAAAAAGAAATTTATCGAAAAATTTCTATAAAAAGAAATTTTTCGAAATATTCTAAAAAAATAGAAATTTATTGAAAATTTTCTAAAAGAAGAATTTTTATCTAAAATTTTCTAAAGGAAATTTTTTCTAAAATTTTCTAAAAAAAGAAGTTTTATCGACAATTTTCTACAAAAGGTAATTTTATTGAAAATTTTCTAAAAAAAGAAATTTTATCGAAAATTTCCTAAAAAAAGAAATTTTATCGAAAATTTTCTAAAAAAAAAAAGAAATTTATCGAAAATTATCTAAGAAAAAAAAAGAAATTATATCGAAAACTCTATTAAAAAAAAACAATTTATCAAAAATTTTTTATAAAATGAAATTTTATCCAAAAATTTCTATAAAAGAATATTTTATCGACGTTTTCTATAAAAGACATTTTGTCGAAAATTTCCTATAAAAAGAAGATTTTTAATAAAAAAAAATTTAACAAATTTTTTCCATAAAATAATAATTTTAAAATTCTCTTTCGTCTTTCAGCAAAATGCCCTCCGTTGCTCATGCTATATACTTCTACTTCTCTCTAATGTTTCTTTTGTCACGTACCTTGGCCGTCTCTCTCTACTTAGCCGAGGTCAATGATAGATCACGTGATCCTCTCAATGTTATCAAACAAATACCTCCTGGTTTTTATTATCCCGAAGTAGAACGTTTTGTTTTGGAGATCAATATCAACAAAGTGGCCATGACTGGTATGCAATATTTTGATATAACCCGGAAATTAGTATTAACGGTAAGTTGTCTGTAAAATTTTTATAATTTATTCAAAATGTGTAACTTATACTAATTGAAAATTGTTTTATGGTTAAATATCTTCAATATTTGTTTTGTATTTGTTTTCTTTTCTGTTAAAAAAAACCTTATTAGGTGGCTGGAACAATTGTCACTTATGAACTGGTTTTAATACAATTTCATGAAGATCAAAAACTGTGGCATTGTGGCAGCGATTAGCTTTTTATATTTTTAACTAATGAATGATGTGAATTAAAAAAATATTGTTTTTATAGTTAAAAAAAATGTGAGAGATTTGTTCAAACATTTATATTCGTAGGTATGATATTATTTAAAAAATGTGTAAAGTTTTAATGGTGTCATTTGTTCACTACCTTCACTCTACACTCAGTTCATTACAATCATTTAATTCATGTGAATTTATTAAAAATATACCTCTCCTTTCTTCAATAATTTAATAATATCTAAGAAAATTTTATTACTTCTATATCTAAATTATCATGTCTGTCATTTTTATAACAATTTCCAAAACAACACTTTTGAGAGCATTTAAAGTCCAGGATCATTAGTCTTTCATATTCCAATATTTAAATTTTTTATTTGCTAAAATTATAATTATAACAAATCAAAATGTTATCCATATTCATAGCTCAAGAAATTATTAAATCCTATTCACTTCAAAAAATTATTATTTTTATTTTTAGTAATTTAATTTTAGTCTAAAGAAAACCCTTAAGAGTATTTTCTATTCGTTTAATTCCTATACTTTTACTAAAAACCAAAATTGTTTCAATTTTTCGTAATTTATTTTATTAATTAAAAGGAAGTGAAAATATGTATCTTGAAGATACAGTTTTTTATATATTAATAATATAAAAGTTACTATCAGCGTAAAAATCTATGACCAAATAGTAAACTGAATCACTTCCTTTGTTCATATATAAAAACTAAATATTACGCAGTTGACAAGATACCATGTTACATCTAAGTGCATACCTAGATATCTATATTTATATATGTATGTGAATGTATATTTGTTCATTTCTATAACCTTATAAACCAATTTCATAAAATGCAATTACATTGCTAATGCCATAATATCAAAGATTCAAAGAGAAATTGTATCATAAACCATTTAATATGAATGTCTGCCAAATTAAAACTTAGCACAGTGGAAGGGATTTAAATTTTAATGATAAAAAGCATAAAATTTAAAAGGTATCGATCAAATATTTAGCAATTTATCGATAGATTTTAATGATAAGTAATAAAAGTCTGTAGACCATAACCGATATATTAATATATCACACATGATTCTTATTTATCGAGAGCTTTCGGAAAGTTTATTTAGAAGGAGAGAAAGCTTCGTTATTTTGATTCTTCTAAATATTATGATCCGGAATATATGTATATTATATAGAGATTACATCCCGAGATTTCCTGTCTCGGGATGCCCGGGAAGTTTGCAATTTTTTGTATCCCGCTATATCGGGAATTTCATCCGAAAATCCCGGGAATATATATTTTTTTTATAATATTGAGCTTAAAAATCCAATTAGAAATTGAATCATAATGAAAATTTCATAATTCTGTGTTAAGCAATGGGAGGACTCCATGTGACTTCTTTTCCGTAATGACTTTGGCAACACTGTTTAATGGTAGTTTTATTTAAAATTTATTTACTAAACACCCATATTCACAAACAAACTTTAAATTTAAAGTACGTTGTAAAGGTAAAATTTGCGTGAAAGTATTTATTGTAAAAGACATTTTAAATTTAAAACTTGTTTGTGAATACGAGTGATAGTATATGTGTCAGCACTTGAGAACAGTTATAACTGCTTGAAGCAATATTGTCAAAAATATGTCAATAGTACTGACAACATTCTGAATTTGTCTTGCAGAAATTTTATAAAAAAAAATATGTATGAAAAATTATTGAAAATTTATTTTGTCTGTTATCTTCGAGAAGGTCTGATCAGATATATAATGTCAATAAAGTTTATTAATCTTTAGTTTGAAGCAACAAACTCTTTAACATCGTTTAAACTCACTTTTGAATCTCTTCAGAGGTTTCCAGTATAAATGCTTGTCGGCTGATTTTTTATTTTTTTTTTTCAATTCGGTTTATAAAATTAATTTATAACAAATTAACGTTTTTATTTTAAATTCTAAATAACTAAAAAATGTGTTCACAAAAAAAAAAAAATTTCCTCAATTTGTTTTTTTTTATAATGCCAAGAAAATAAAGGGCCTAATTTTGTAAAACGAGCGAAAACTTGCTTCGATAATTTGTATTGAAAACAATAAATAAATTGAAATTTATTTGTTATTTTCATAAAAATTTTCAAAACGAATTTTCGTTTTGTTTTACAAAGTCAGCAATAAATTTTGTTAATTTTTGTTTTATTATTTAATTCATCATTGTATACACAGAAAAAACTCCCCACTTGCAAAACAATTCATGCAATTAAAAATTCTTTAAATTTGCACCTCTTACCAAAATTATTATATCAATTACTAATGATTGTAAAAAAATGAAAAATAGAAAAATTTTCCAATTAAAAAATTTATTAAATTAATTAAATAATGATTGAATGAATTAAAAACTTGCAAAGAGAAAAAAAAACTTATTTGAATTTTATTTTTACTATTTCTTTAATTTTATTTTTGCTTGAATATATTCATTAAATTTTGATGTAAAATTAAACAACCGTGTTTATTGAAAAATAAAAGATAATAATTTTTTCTGTGTACTGTGTATTTTTTCTGTACTGTGATTGACTAATCAAAATTGATTAGATTTTCTTTTCTTATACGTGTTTCAATTGTTCAACTTAGATCGATTTTAATCCGGGTTCCCGGGAAGGCGACAATTTTGTCCCGCTTTCTCGGGAAATCGTAAAGTACGGAAAATTACATTCCCTAATATTATATAATATAGAATAATATTGTAAAAATAAGTGTATGATTTTTCAATCAGATCCACTGTGCTGCTGTAACAAATCACTTTATTGTTGTCTTTTTTAATGCAGTTCAATGTTCAATTTTATTGTACCAGAGTTTTTAGTCTTATGCCTTTTAAGGAAAAACCAATAAACCATTAATATTATTTTGTTTGCTCACAAACAGTTCACTTAATCCATTAGACGCTTCTCTTATCGTTTTTATTTCGATGGACTAACTTGTTACTAACAACAGCAAGAAAACCAGCAAATTCTTCTTCTTGTTCATCTTAAGTAGAGGATGATTGTTATCATGGCTCATGGCTCATTGACTGAATCACTATTTTTTATTTTGTAACTTTGCACTAGTTTTTCTTATTGTTTTTATTGATGCAGTAGTTGTTTTGTTGTCTTTTAGATAAATGTTGCAACTTGAAACTTCTTTTTTGTATTGATTTGAGGGAATCTCTAGATAAGGTTAGTTTCATGATTGATGTTGCTGTCAAGATGATGATGATTTTATTGGTTTCCACTTTAAGTCAGTAAGAGTTTTTTTACGTTTTGAAACAATTTTGATTTAAAATTTGATTTCTAGGTTCTTTTTTTGCATTTGTTTATTTTTTTATAATAATCTTTTAATTAGTGCTTTTTCATTCTTCAAATATACAATCGTACAAAACGATTATATTGTAACCGTAAAGAAAAGTAATAAGGATATAAATTAGAGTGCCTCGAGAAATTGTTTTTTGAGATTCTGATGCAGGAAGATTGCTTAAATGATGCGTGTTGATAAACTAAATGCATTGCAATCATGCATTGAAAATCAACGATTTAGAAGTTTTACCAAAACAGTGTGTGTGTGTGTGTGTGTGTTTTTCTCGAAATAAGTCTCAAATAATTTGCAACTTTGAACTTTGTTTTGAAAAAATATTTTTATTTTTTTTTTTTAATATTTTTATTTTTGAAAAATTGCCAAAAATTGGCTGTTAAAGCTATTTGAACGATTTTTGGAATAATGAAAGATTAATATTTCCTTTATACAATACAAAAGAAATAATGGTAGAAATATAATACTAATATGTTTTTTGTGCAATTTCAAAAAAGTCTTTTGAAAAGTGGACTTTTTCATAAAATCTGGACTGCTACGAGTACATTCGTTTTTGACCGTGCGGGGGGCAGTTTAGTGTCAAATCGATCTAAGTATTGCAATTTAACAGTATCAATAAATTAAAAAAAACTCGCGTGAAATTTTTTTATTAATCGATAAATCAATTAATATAAAAAATAAATTAATCATTTTCCGCCAATGCTGGATGTAGGGTGTCAATCTAAAAAACTTTATATTAAAATTCCTTTATTAAACGCTTATGATGCTTTGTCTTTTGAAATATGCAAAGAAAAAAATTATTTGATTAACGAAATTTTGAGAAAAAAGTGGAACAATTGCTCTATATTTTTGTAAAAAAATTGTCATTTTTCATATTAATTTCAAAGTACTGAACATCTTTCCCAGCAAGGTGAATTGATAATATTTAAAAATTTTTAGTCATATTATTTTGGAATATATTAGAAATTACAGACTTTCTTTAAAATATTTTTCCCTTATATGCCTCAAGACTTATTACCAAAAAACGAAACATGGTCGAGGTCAAAAACAAAAATTCAAAATTCAATTTTAAATATCCTTTTAACTGTAAGAGATAACTTAGGTCATACATGTTTTTATTTACCTCGCCAGAAATATAAAAATCTTTGAAATCGGTCATGATTTGTAGAAGTTAAGATTTTTTGAAACTTTTACATACTGGAGGTGGTCAACTTTGACACTCTGTAGCTTATCTCGTATTATTACAGGGTGACTACAAGATGATTTTTCTGAAAGTTTACAGCAACCTACTACAGCTTACCACAACTTTTCCATACATTACACTCTGTAGCATTAAATTGCATATACATTTTGCTTTCACGTATTCTAATGAAATTTCAAAAATTTTGTGCCTGATATCGATGAATTTTGCCGTGGTTTACTCTTGAGTGAGTCTGAAAAAAATGTTTCCAATTTCTTTAGAATGCTTATCTCAGTCTGATTGAAATGTTTTCAAATAGATTTTGTAAATTTCCGTAGAGAGTTTTGGAAAGACAAATTTCAAAAATGATTTAATAATACAGTTTTTTACAAAAGCTGTCGGTTTCAGTTTTTTTTTTTTTTAATTTTCGATTTATTTCAAAACCGGTGTTTTAAAGGCGGTTAACAGGGGTTTTTAAACAGCATTTCATTAAACTTTTTATTGATTTTTACTTATAAAAAGAGTTCAAAAAAGAAAACTTACATGACTAAAAATAAGGAGTTTCATGTAACTAGCTAAATATAATAAAAATGACAGATAGCTTACATAACTTGAATAATTCCCTTTAAATTTTTGAAAAAAATTTAACTATTCAGAGCGCACAAAAAATTTAAACGTTTAAATTTTTGCTTTATAACGTTTGTTGTATGTATATGTATACATTAAAAATAAAATATATATCATTAATAATCACGATGTCATATACACTGGTGCATATTCCTATAAGCGCACATGCATTTTTTAATCAACTTACCAAAAATGGGGCTAAAAAGATAATTAAGGCGCTATAAATTAATTTTTTAAATTATTTATTGAGTCCACTTAAAAAATTAATAACAAAAAACTTAAAATGTACATTAACTTCTTATTGTAATTTTAGCAGTTTAATGACATTTTTTGTGGACCAATTTAGCATTATTAATAATGTGTTGATGAACCTTTGTTTTGGATAACTCCAAAAATTAGGCCTGGCATTGATTCAAATAATTTTTAAAGAAATTCGCTGTCATTTTCTCCCAGGCTTGCTTTATTTTTAGTCTTAACTCCGTTAATGTCATTATGGTTTCATTCTGCGCATTTCAGGTTCTCCATTGGATTTAAATCCGGACTGCAAGCCGGCCAGTCCAATAGTGTAATATTATGTTCATTAAACCTCGATTTAGAATGCTTTGAGACATGGATTGCAACGTTATCCTGTTTGAATGTGCAATCTTCATCCATTTTTTCATCCATAAATGAAAGAAGGGCATCTTCCTGCAGTTCATTATAAATTGCACTGTTCACTTTAGTTGGAACAAAACATATTTTTGATTTTCCTGCTACAGAAAAAGCTGCCCAAACCATAGCACTGTCTCAACCGAAATTGCGTTTCGACATACGAATTTCGTTCGACCTTAAATCATGCCAATAGCAAGAATAAGAATCGAGACCGTCCAAATAGAATTTATTTTCATCAGAAAAGTTTACTTTATTCCATTTATCTATCCATTTCATGTAGTTGCGGGCAAATTTTAAGCGATTTTCCTTATAATGCTGTTTAAACATTAGCTTACATTTTGGTTTCTACCATTTTATGTTACCATCTCTTCGCAAAATGTGTGCAATGTTTGGAAGTGATAAGAAGGTGAAGATTATTTTTATTTGTGTAGCATTTAATTTATTGCAGGTGGCTTTTTCTTTTATTTTATTAATTTGCCCTTTTGTTAATTTTTGATTACCTTTTTTTTTGGTTTCCGCACTCCATATTTCTGTCCTTTCTTAAGAAAACCTCGAATAACTCCTTCCGAACGGTTAATTTTTCGTAAAATTTTTCTTTTAGAATGGCCTAGATCACGAAAAAATTAAATTTTAATTTTTTCCTGCTCTGTAAGAAAAGTACCTTCGGGCATCCTTTAAGCTGATGAAATTTCCCATTTAAAAGAAAAATATTTCCAGTAAACAGAGATGTTGTTATCAGAGATTTACCTTAAGTGGAACAAGCAACTGAAACTGTTAAAACTTTGCTTTCCGCCTTTTAATAGTTTTTGGAAATAACTTTTTAGATAAATTTTTCTCGACTGCGTTCATAAGAATATTCTACTGAAATTATCACCAATGTGTTCTGATTGCTATATTAAAGAAAACAACAAAAGCAAGAAAAAAATATTTATGATATAAAACAAGTACCGTTATATCGTTATTGTTTTTGGTTAGAAGATATGAATATACCTCAAAGAAAAACAAATATTTTAAATGCGCTTATAGGAATATGTACCAATGTATGTACCAAATGAGCCTTATCAAACAAATTACCTCAAACTCCGTTCAGTTTAATTGCATGGGTCTTATTCAACAAATATTTAGAGGATACTAAAACCTTAGAAGCAAAATGCTGCAAGTTCTATTAAAGCCAATAAGAAATTTAAAAAAAATTTAAAAATTTAAAAATTTCTTTTATAAAAAAAATTACCAATAAACGGTTGCATTGGCATAATTTTTATAACCAGAATTATATGCATTACTTCTTTCGTGCTCACTTATAAGTATGAATCACTATATATAGTTTATTTAGGAAAGATATATTTTCAAATACCAGGATTAGGAAAAAAAATATTAAAGAAAGTTTATTAAATAAAATAAATAAATACGAACAATTTCAAATTAAAAAAAAATCTCTAAAGTTATAACGTGAATAAAAAACTTTAATTTTGAAGCTATACACATCAAATTTTTATTATTTTTGCAGAGTAAAATTTAGGCTTTTGCTTAAAAAATTTCAAGAAAATAATATTTTCTTGTTAAAGAATTTAAAATAGTGAAAACGGATTAACTGGTTCGAGAGTTCAAAAATGGGTAACCGATTTTTTCTAAAATAAGTTTTTTCGTTTTTCTAAGAGGTCGATTTTTTGGATACTCTAATTACTAAGGTATCAAAAACTTTTGACAAATTGATAAAATTTCATTATATTTTAATAATGAAGTTTCTTTTATCAAATTAGTGGAAAAAATGGCTCCTTAGAATATAATAAACGAATTTTTAAACCATTAACATAGAAATAACAAACTTAAATTAATAATAATAGAATACATTACTTCCAATTGCTAAGTAATTGATTGGAGGGCACTAATTTCAAGTGAGCTGGAGGACGAGCCAAGAATGGTGTTGGTGGTAGGGCTTGAAGGCTTTGTTCAGAGCCGGCATAACGTAAGTTGTTTCTGGAAGGTAAAACATTAATTGATACTGTTTTTTTTTTTTAATATATTTTAGTTATTTTACCTGGTTCTCAGGGATTTACATCCAGTGCTATTAAAAGTAAAAAAAAAAAAAATATTAAATACTTAATTTATATGAATTTTTTAACTTGCCGTTTTCTTGAACGAGATTTGGATTTGGACTTGGATCTTCTAAATTTTGTTTTGCGTGTCTTAGATTTTTTGATTGTATACTATATTATCAGGCAATTAAGTTGTGTAGCTCTCAGAAATAAAAATTCTAAAATCCATAACACAAACCAAAAATTAAAGAAATTCTACTAAAATTGTCATAAGCATTTGAAAATTAGCAAAATCGGTTCAGTAGAATAAAAGTTATAAATAAAAATGTGTGACAACTTTTAAAAAATATTATGTTTTTTTTTTTTTTTTTTTTTTTTTAATAAAGATTAAATTGTGTGTGACAAAAAATATTTTTGGTATAAAAAAGTCTCACTTTCTTTAACCTTCAGTCATTAAAACTGCGTACCACATGTCAATAGAAAATTCCTGGAATCTTTTATTTAACTCATAAAAATAAATAATTAAATAAATAAAATCAAAACTCTTATAACTTAAGCTTAAGAAATTAAGAAATTGTAATATTTCATAATAATTATGAACTTTATACGAGGGCGGATCAATAAGTCCGTGACTTTTCTAACTTTCCTCGCAGTTATATGAAATGCAACAAGTGCCACCTGTTAATAGACTACTGTCAAATTTTGAGCAAGTGTCGTCATTTACTTTGCGTTTAACAGCTGCAACCTCGTGTATTTTTCTAAAAATGGAAAAAAATGAATTTCGAGTGTTCATTAAACATTATTTTTTGCGAAAAAAAAACGTCAATCAATAAATACTGTAGTGACTACTTCTATTTCCAAACCTAAAGAAATGGCTCGGTGGAAAGAGATTCAGCTCCAACGACGAAATTATTGACCAAACAAATGCCTATTTTAAGGACCTCGAAAAATCCTATTTTTACGCAAAGTAAATGACGACACTTGCTTAAAATTTGACAGCAATCTATTAACAGGTGGGTCTTGATGGGAATAGTGTTGCATTTCATATTACTACTAGGGAAGTTCGAAAAGTCATGGACTTATTGATCCGCCCTCGTATATAAAAAATATTAATAAAATAAATATAATCATAAAACCTTAAATGGATCATACTAAAACGAGTTGCTTTAAATAAGTATTAAAGAGTCAAAAAAAAAAAAACTCTTTTTAAAAGAAACGCCTAAAACCATAAAAGGATAACAAAGTTATATACAATTCAAAAAAAAGCAAGTTATCGTAGTGCAGTTGCCAACAATTGATCCACAGATTTGTTCATGCAACACACAAAAACCATTGGAAAAAAAACTTCCTCAAACATAAACATGGTTATGTTGCGTGGTGCACTTGATGAATTGAAAATTGATTTGATTTGAAATAGGGAATATTGGAGCAGACTGAGTTTTTTTTACGAAACATTTGTGTGTTTTAGTTTTAAGCTAAAGGAAGTTGTGCCAAATAAAAAAAGTCATCACAGTTTTTAAGGTAATACTTGTATTTAAAGCAACATAAATGATTCAAGCCATGTGGAATAAAGCGATCAATTTAGTTTTTCTTACTTATGTATTTGTTTTTGGTTTTACTCTTAAGTGTGTTTGTAAAAATTGTAAGTTAGTGAATTGAAGGAGGTTTTTATCACCTATATTTTTTCACTATTAGGGAGCTTAGTTTTGGTTGTATAAAAACTGAAACATTTCATCTCATCATCATCAGTTGCTTACCAATAGCTCTAAGGCATTACAAAGATTTCAAATAAAAAAAATAAAAAAATAATAGTAATAATAAAATCAAAAATAGTCCAGAAAAAATAAACAGTGTGTTGAGTTAAAAATAAACAAAAGAAAACTTTAAAATTATTTAATTTTAATTATTAAAAAAAAAAAACAAATAATTTTATTAGGATACAAATTAATAAGTGGTTTATTTAAAATGGTGCAAAAAGTCATAGTGAGTTAAACGGATTAAGCAGAAAGAGTGTAAAAGAAACTAATAATAATTTTAATTTCCCTTAGCTTGGCTGTTTGGCCTTGTGTAGTTTAATAAACTGTTTCCAAGCTGAAATGGTTTATGCTGCTGTTTCAGGGTTACCAATGAGTTTTCTACCTCCTTCCCCTGGTAGTGCAACTCATAATATGATGGGACCGGCACATCCACAAAATGGTGAATTAGTAAGACCCCAACGCTCATTGTATGGTCCCCCCATCCATGGTGGTGGTGGTTGGCATGGACCTGTTCATCCCCATTCTATTGGTTTAGGTCATATTAGTAAACACGAATTGATAACCTTGCTAGAGGCAGCTAAAGAAGTGTCTAAACCAGAACCCGAGCCCGAGCCTGAACCAGAGCCAGAACCTGAGCCCGAACCAGAGCCTGAACCAGAACCGGAACCAGAACCCGAACCTGAACCTGCTGGTCCACCAGCAGGAGTTCCTCTAACAGTGTCATTGCCTGCCTTTGTTCCCATTCAATTGTCAGCTATGTATACCGCTCCAGCACCAGCAGCAGCACCTGAAGCTCCAGCTGCTGAACCTGAAGAAGAACCAGAAGAGGAGGAAGAAGAAGAGGAAGAAGAAGAGGAGGAAGAAGAGGAAGCAGAACCAGAACCCGAGCCAGCACCAGTTAAACCATATCATCCCATTTATCATCCTTGGTCTTCAAGAGGTGTATACAGCAGGAGAGTGGTACAATATGCACCACGCACTATAAAGAAAAATAGAGCTCGTGCTAAAACCACCAGATCACGCTCAAAAACTAGATCTAAGACACGCAAATCAAAATCTAGAAGATCCAAGTCCAAATCTCGTTCAAGAAAACGGCAAGTTAAAAAATTCATATAAATTACAATTAAATATTTAATATATTTTTTTTTTTACTTTTAATAGCACTGGACGTAAATCCTTGAGAACCAGGTAAAATAACTAAAATATATTAAAAAAAAGAAAACTGTCTCAATTAATGTTTTACCTTCCAGAAACAACTTACGTTATGCCGGCTCTGAACAAAGCATTCAAGCCCTACCACCACCACCATTCTTGGCTCGTCCTCCAGCTCCCTTAAAATTAGTGCCCTCCAATCAATTACTTAGCAATTGGAAGTAATGCATTCAAATATAATTAAATTTAAGTTTGTTATTTCTATGTTAATGGTTTAAAAATTCGTTTATTATATTCTAACTTAAGTAATTTTATAATTTAAATGTTCTTTATAATTATGTATATTTAATCGTTGTTATATTTGTTACTAATTTTTATAAATTGATAAAACATTTATAATAAAATATAAAATAAATAAAAAAATTTTACGATATTTACGAAATATTAATAAAAAATTCTTTAGTTTTTTATTTGTTACAAAGGATTTGGGAATTATTAAATCCATAAAGTATATAATAAATACAGTCAAACGTTTACAACGAACATTGGTTGTAACAAAACTATGGCTATAGTGAACACTTTTCTTTGGTCCCATTGATTCCATCGAAATAACTGTACAAATAACTACGTTTATAACGAGCACTACTTCTATAATGAATACATTTTTATTCTCCAAGTAGAATATTTAATACAAAAAAATGCTCCCACAAATATTAGTTTTAGATAAATGAAATTGAAAAAAAAATGATTCAAAAGTTTAAAAACTAACAGAAATAACTTTTATTAATTTCAGTTTAAATTATTGGCCAAATATAAATAATTTTCATTAATTTTAATTTAAATTATCGGAAAAAGATAAAAAGAGGACTTTTATATTTATAGTTCTTGACCCTTTTAATATAACGTATATGAATTTATTCAGAATAGCAAAAAAATAAAACTGAAATTATAAGAGGATTAAAAATTAAATATTAGAAGATCGTTATTCCTCAAAGAAGAAAGATCTTAAAACAGTGCCAATTTCAAAACCTCGGTAATAAATGAAAACATTGAATTAGTATAAAAAAATATAATTAATCTCAATTTGCCTCTTGTCAAAACACTGAGAATTGCAAAAAAAAAAAAAAAAAATTTTTCTGATATACTGAAATTAATAATAAATATTTAAAAATCATAAATGAGACCCATTTTTAAAGAAAGGAAACACGATTTAGTTACAAATGTGTTTTTGGTATTTTACGGATATAACGAACTACGTTTGTAACAAACTAAATTTGCTGGTCCCTTCCAGTTCGTTATAACCGTATAAAATAAATGTTTTATTCAATTAAATTTGTATACGTTTACATAAGCATTTACAGTGAAAGTTTGCTTTCCATCCTTAAAAACATTCTAACATCCTTAAATCTAAATAAAATTAACTTGCCTATTCACTGACAATATTGTGACTCCCCAGCAAAAACTTGGGGTTTATTAAAGTAGTTTCTCGGTAATGAGGCGTCATTATTATTTGCATATTTTGTATTACATAAATAAGTACTCAATAGTATAATAACACAATAATATTGCAATAACGTGGATGAGCTGGCTAGAGCGCTGGGTTAGCAACCAGAAGGTTGTTGGTTCAACCCCATTCTGATGTTGTTGGTTTTTTATAACAAAATGTCTAAAAAGATATTTTATACTAAAAAATTTTTTTCACTTAGAAAATTAAGTGCGAGATGGTATACTGAGTAAGACGTCAGTCATTAAAAACGAATGGTTAATTTGTGTCCAGGTTCAAATCTCATTGACGGAAAAATTTTTTATTTATTTATTTTTTTGCGTTTAGGTACATATTTTTCAGTATCATTAGAGTCTAAAATTAACTACATGAGTTTTTGGACAACTGCAATTATACCCGCTAGCTTGCCAGGAAAGCAAAGTTTTTGCTGGGTCAACACATAAATTGTGACCATCTTAAAATGGCAGTCCTAAAATTCCTATTCAAAAGTAAAATTTTACAATTTCTAGTTTTCAAAATTAAGACCTGATATGTAGACAGTCATAAGAAAAAAAAACTTTAAGTTCAACTCTTTTAATTCGCTGGAATAATATTAGATAAAATTTTGTTTACTACTAATAAGAATATTTTCTCACTTTCTATGCATATCATTAACAAATAAGCATAAAATAAACTTTTATTTAGTTTTATTCGAAAAAAGTGCAAATTAATAAAATTTTTCTTCTTTGTTTCTTTTTTTGCATAACAATAGCTGTTTTCATAAGTCAAACGAAACATTTTTACTTTATATTATACTAGCTTAACCCGGTGCGCTTCGCTACACTGTTAAAACAAAATAAGTGTGAAAAAATACAAATATATTTTTTTTATGATTTAATTTATTTATTTATATACGTATTGTATTTCAACTTGTTTTGTAAATATAAAGTTTTAACCAAAAAATTATTTTAATATATATATATATATATATATATATATATATATATATATATATATATGTTATCAATAGCAACTAATTCATTTAAATAATTCTAATTAATAATGCTTAATGTAATGCTTTATGATATACAATATTTTTGGTCTTTCCTTTCTTATTATTGTGGTTCGCAGGATGCTTTTGTAAAAATATATTGCTCCTCATGCACCTACAACCTTTATTTTTGTTTTGAAAGGTGTAGTTTATCATAAGAGTGGGTTCTATAAAGGCTAAAGAATTTTATGTTAAGATATGTAATATTTAACATTTTCTATCTATGCGGGTATATTTTGAAATTTATAGTTGTCCATTATAGTTCTTCAGTTACGCGATATTTAATGTGTGCAACATTGGGGGTATTGCTTGCCCTGCGTCTTACCCCCTTTATTTTAATTATCAAAGTTGTAGTTTATCAACTCCTACCAAGTTTGAACATTGTCACTGTAACAGTTCTTAAGATATGCGTTATTAAACATTGGCGTCCGATGGGGGGTACCAACCGCTCCTGCAGCTATTTTACTTCAATTTCGGTGGTCAGAAGATCCTACTACAAAAAATTCAAGAAAATGGGTGCAACGGCTCTTAAGATATTCGATACTTAATATTGTTATCCTAAGGGTGGTACCACTTCCCCTGCGCCAATCGAAAAAATAACTTTCATTGAAAACTGAAATCCCTTATAACATGTCAAATACAGCGTTTTTTGAGAAAATATATGCTTATTCCGAGATCACGTATATTTCATATCAAAAATCGAAAAAATAAGTAGCCTATTTTTATTTTCGGGGCTCATGTAATGTTACTGTAGAAATTTCAGGAAAATCGGTTCAGTCGTTTAGGAGTCTATAAGCCAATAAACAGACAAATGTATTTCATTTATTTTTTAATATACATATATATATATAAACCGATTTTCCTGAAATTTTTACAGTAACATTACATGAGCACCGAAAATAAAATAGGCTACTTATTTTTTCGATTTTTGGTATGAAATATACGTGATCTCGGAATAAGCATATATTTTCTCAAAAAACGCTGTATTTGACTTGTTATAAGGGATTTCAGTTTTCAGTGAAATTTTCTTCTAAAAATCGATTTTTGGTATGAAACATTACTGATAACGAAATAAGCTTACTTTTTTGAAAAAACGCTGTAACGAGTTTTAAAGTATTTTAGTTTTCATTGAAATTTTTCGGATTTTGGTAGGAAACATAAGTGATCACGAAATAAGTTTACTTTCTCAAAAAAAAAAATAACACAGTATTTAGCGAATATTACTGAAAATAGTTCTTAGGGGAAAAAGGCCAAGAGGTCAACTAAGTACTCATAAATTCTAGGGTTAAAAAAAGAATATCATTTAAATGACTTGACTTAAATCGATTTCGTTCTTTACTTTTTACAAAATTTTATTTTAAAATATATATATATATATATATATATATATATATATATATATAATTGTTGCATTCAGCTCCGACGGCAGGTCACCAGTAGATGCTTCAAAAGATTTCTAATTTTTCACATTTTCCAAAATCTTTATTTTTGTTTTAGAGTTATATTTTAAATGTTTGGAGCTGGTTGGACCTGTTTCAGATTTTAAATATGATATAAGAGTAAATACAACTTTTAAAAGTTCTTCATGAACACAATGTTTTAAATGTCTGACTAATTCTTTAGAATAAAAATTGTTTACCTTTTTCATAATTTTTATTAAAATTTTTGTAATAACTTTAAACTAAATTAAGTTAAATTTAGTGCAGAAACACAAACAACAATGGCAACGGCAGTTTCATACAAATTTGATTTGAATAAAGTTTATTTTATTTTCTTGACGATATTCTATGTTTTTTTTCTTTCTCAAGAAGATTGCTATCGATTATGAAAAAACATATTATAGTAAAGAAAACTAAACATAGGAAGAAAATGGAAATTATTTAAAAAATATATATTAAACAAAATAAAATAATATTCATATATTAAAAATGATAATTGAAACAAATAATAAAAAATAAGATTTGGCAATCACTTTGTAATTTTTTTTTATTATATTTATTTTCTCTCAATTAATGGCAGACCGTCCCGTAGCCGGCGGTGTTGTGTTTCTGCACTAATGTTGTCGAATATTTACTCAATTCTTTAATGACCACATCAATTGGCCTCAAAGTGTTACATAAGTCGTTCAAAAGTTGTATAGCACTATTCAAGAGTGAAGCAACTGCAATCGAACAATGCATGATTGACGCATTTGCAAATTATTAGAAAACTTGAGACCATGTTAGATAAAGTTGTCCATCGATGTTTAACATCATGTGTTAGTATTTCTTGATGCAAAACATAAGACTTCAATGTTTTCTATTTATGATTACATCTATTGAACATTTTGCAATATTTAAGTACGTCGTACGCATCAATAACATATAAAACAATTTCAGTTTCTATGATGATTGCAAAATATTTGAGTCTTGTTTTTTTTTTTTTGAATATGCAACAAATGTTAGAAGCAGTTCCTTTTATTTTTAAGTGTTCAAGTCCGAAATTGAAATGTTTAATTGATTTCCTTTTAGAATTATAACTTCTTTCTGTAACGTCTGTGTATTAAAAAAATATATATCTGATCACTTATTTATTTATTATTATTTTTTTTTTTTGCTGCCATTGAAAGCAATTTTTAATATAATTTTTCTTTTCAGAATAATAATTGTCAATATGATTTCATGATTTAAATTAGGAAATAAAAAAGAAATGTAATAAAGTTAAAAATATGTTAAAGGAAGTATAATATAAAAAAAAAATATTACATATATATTAGTTTTATTCGAAAAAATTTTTCTTATTCGAAAAGGACCATTTTCCTCGAACAATTATTTATATCAAATTGTTCGAATTATTCGAACAAACAATATTCGAATGGATACCCTAATATATATACATATATATGTTCTGTGTTCTTTTAGGAAAAATAATCCTTCTGCTATCTATCTGTCGAAATCGACTTTCCAAAAACCTCCGATAACTGGTATATGCATATTGGATAATACTGATTGATGTTTTTTTTATTTAAAATCAATTTTAACATTTGCATCTGTCTGAAGACAAAAATTTTTCATAAAATTTTCCATAATTCGTATTAGAAAGATATGATATTTCACTTAAAATTTTAGTCTTGGTCTTAGGTATTTTGTTATTGAAAGTCATAAATCGTGTAGTAGTTATCGAATGAAAAATTTACTTTTCGAATTTACGACTTTTTCAATATATGAGTTATCTACAAAACCTTTCGCTCTTTTTAGCTTTGTGCAGTTTATGTGGATCATCTTTACTTGGATTGTTTGTCCCACTAAGTGTTTGATATTGTTAACAAAACTTATAGAGAACCAGAAAGAAAAGCAACAACAGAACTACTTTCTAGGGCCTCTAGCCTTTTCTGGGGGTGTGGGCTAATGCTACAGATTTCTCGATTTGAGTCGTTTCGTTTTGAAGAAAATTTCAATAAAAAATATGATTAAATTCTCTGTGTTAAGTAAGAAAATCAAAATATTATACATTTTTTTTTAATTCACCTCTTTCTACAAAAACGAAAAAAATACTCTTTTTTCATTAAAAATTAACTTCTTCTCTGCTCAAATATTTTTATTCTCGATTCAATTATTAAGAAAACAGTTTAAATACATAGAAAATAGTATTCGGTTTACGTCGTAATTCTCTGGTTCCCTTTAAGGAAACTGCGGCTTCAGTGTATCAGCACATAAATCACGACAACTTTGAAAGTTCCCTCAACAGGCCATAAAGTCTGATGACCCATTAAGGGAAAATGATCCTTCGTTAGTCATGGAGATATACTAAGATAGAAATATTCCAAAGCGCTGTTTAGTATTGAAGAGATTGCAATATTGAACAGCGGACTTGAACATGCTGACAATGGAACAATTCTACAATATGATATAAAAGCTTGTGTTAAATACGAATCTATGATTGATGATTACTTTTAATTTAAGGATTCTTTATTGAGCACATCATAGATAGATTAGAAAAAAGCCATACGAAATCCTCCTCAGGCAAAAGGTGATAAGATGTCGAAAATGAGAAAATACTATGAGGAAATGACTGTTTCGTCTCCTACAACATCAACAGTATTTCCATCCATAAAGCGACCAAATAATGCGACAGTAAAGGATCACCAATTAGCGGCTCTAGTGAAGGACAAAAGCAGTTATTTAACTGCTTTGATAAAAGACAGGACGCCATCGAATCCAAATTGGCTGAGCTCGTCATGGGGTACGTACTTATCATTTGACAAAGAAGTCAAGTAAGATCAACAGGATCTGAAGGATTTACCAATATTTCCTCAACGATGCATGGTGTAAGTGTTTAAGTCCAGAACTCATCTTTGCAGGGGAAATTTCGTTAAGCTATAGAAGCTAATGTGTTACGCTGCACGGTGGGGCATATCCCAAAAGTTTTGTTAATAATTCAGTATTTCCTAAACTACTAAACAGATCTAATTGAAATGTATAGAAGAATTGTGGAGGAGGTCCTAAGCTTTCAAAAAAAAAAAAAAAAAAAAAAAAATAGCTCGTAGTCATCATGTAATAATACGAGATAAGCTTCAGGATGATTTCTACAAATCAAAGAATAAAAAAGTTGTCACATTTTAATGTAAGTTTATGGGGATTATTTTAGCTGAGGCAACTTCTTGTGAGTAGTGTAAACGATTTAAACCTAGAGATTTCGAAGGAGCATCTTGGCCAGACGAAAACGTTTTAAGATGAAGAATTGGAGGTGGTACTCGATCAAGATTCATGCTAAATGCAAGAAATACTTCCAGAATTGTTCGGTGTAGACTTTGATTTTCAGAAGTTTAAAAGAACTTGGATTTATCCAAAAGCATGAAAATTGGGAGCCACACAAACTAAAGTTATGAAACGTTGAGTGTTGTTTTTGAATTCTCCTGCTTCCACGATGTCGTTTCAGCATCGAATTGTTAATGGCGATTACACGTGGATTCAGTCTGACAATCCAAAGAGCAAAAAATATTACGTGAAGCCTGGCCAACCAGAAAAATCTGCACCAAATTCGAATATCACTATCGGCAATGTTATACTCTGTATTTTGAGTGATCAAAAGGGTGTCATCCACTATGACCTTTTAAAACACAATTGATCGGTTTGAAAGAGCATTGAGCGAAAATATATAAATATGCCACCAGACACAAGTATGTTGCTGGACCAGTTAAAAACTAAGGTTTTGAGAAGTTCTACCTCCACCAGCTTCATAGCCCAGATATTGCTCTTTCTTACTACTCTTCCTTTCGTTCGATTCGGAATGCCTTAGCTGGAATACGCAGCACTTCAAATAATGAGAAGTGGTTCTAAGATGGAATCAATAAATTGCCAGAAAAATTGGAAAATGTCGTAATTTCCAATGGATAATATTTTGAGTAAAATACATTGTCCCCTTATGCTGAAAATAACATTATTTTTCATAAAAAAGAGATAGGAATTAATACATACTATTGGGTGTATCTTAGCAAAAGGGGAACTTTATTTGTAATTAGAAAATCCACACACCTTTTTCCATCCCTAATGTATTAATAGATACATGAAAAAGCTTGTATTTATTGAATCCTTTTATAATCGTTTCCCATAGAAATTTTATATGATGTTAAAAATAATTAAAACTCCATGAATACAACTTTTAATTTTTTTTTTCACTTTGGTATTCTAACAATCACATGGAAAATAATGTGAGCATTAGGGGTCATCTTTTGTTGGTAAAAACTTGAATATTTTCTCATATTATATCACACTAAATAATTTTCTATAAAATTATTATGACCCTAATGCTTGACCATTAAAGACATAACAAGGATATATTATAATTTATTACCTGAAAATATATTTGAATCTTGTTGTCAACATCAACCTTCTTGGATAATAAAATCTAAAATATTTATTTAACTAGAATATGTAACAAATTGGAAAAGTTTACACTCATAAAAATTAAATCTCAAATTTTATGTACGCTTTTTTTTAGATGCAAAAAAAAAAAAAAAACAAATAATAATTGATTTTTGTTTAGCTTGTAGTAAAATACTTATGAATAGCAAATTTTGATCCTTTCTCGTATTCTTGGGTATAAAATGAAGACTAATAGTTTGTTAATTTATTTGTAAACCTAAACTATAACGTTCTATTAGAAATGTACTTGACCAGTTTATTTTTACGCAATGGTGATTCCAAAGTATGTTTGTATTAACTATAAACTTCTGAAAGGAAGCAAACAAAATTCTTACCCTTTTGCAATTTAACACCAGTGTTGCCAGGAGGTGAGAAAAGGGATAAGCCTCTTCGAACTTTAAAAAAGGTCAAAAAGGGCTAAATGCCCTCAAAAAAATAAGACCAGAAAAGAGTTAAAAATTTTTGTTTTTAATTTAGAAACACATTTTTTTTGTTCTCATTAGTTTTTGAAATTTTTCTAGAGAAATTGTAATAAATTTAAAAATAACACCCACATACAGAGAAAAAAATCGTAGTTACAGCATTATTACTACAAGATTATTATGTTCTCCTTGTTAATTTTCTAGAATTTCAATAATTATTTGTCTATGATAACAATGTTTTTGTTTAAATTTTGTCATTTATTGTTTACACTCAACAGAAATTTTAATATGGTTGGCTGCAAAAATTATACGTTTTTTAAATATTTTTGTCAGAACCAAAATTTTATTAATATGAAAAATATCATTACTTCTACAACCATTAAATATTTGCAGCCTTTTTTCTTGTTCTTAAACCATATTCTGTTTTTAAACTATATTAATATTATTATTCTCATGACAATAAAATGTTTCAAATAAATATAATAATGTTTTTAAATATATTTCTTTTTAATCTTTGTCTTCCAACTTCATTGTAATTCTCATTTAGTTTATATATGAATAAATATAAATAAACAAGCTATGGTTATACTCGGTGTGATTCAAGCAATGTAAGATATTGGTTAACTACCATTAAAAGTTTTAGTTAAAAAAAAAACATATCTTGCATTTGAACCATATATGGTTCATATATATATATAATTTTTTGTTTGCTAATGAATATTTTTCTCCATTATTTTCAATAAAAAGTTTATAAAAATATATATGATGAAATAATAGTATGAATCATAGAATCATAACATGAAAAACTAAACAAACCATAAAATCGGACACAATATGACAAAATGCAATAATAATTATTACTTATAATCATTTTTTTTTCGCTGTGATCATATGTTCCAATCATAATATGCCGCTCTTAGATTATGGTTACTACAACTATATTTTTCTCTGCTTGCAGCAAAATGACAAAAATGAAATCACCCAATATTTTGAAGTGATTTTTCCTAATTTTTCAATTTTAATTCCTTTTTGATTAAGCATTTCCAAATTTTTTGGTCATTTTTCTTATTAATAAGATTTTTTTTAATAATTTTCATAAATAATTATTATTGTTGATGAAATATACAAAAAAATTATTTTGTGAAGTTTCTAAATCGATAAGAAACTTCACAAAATTAGTTGAGGCATTTTTAATTTGGAGAATGCAGCGCCTCAGGCGATAAATTTTTTTATTAAATGTACAAAAATGATTAAATGGATGATTTTGTAAAAATAAAAATAGCAATAGTATATAAGAAATTGTTTTCTTCGTTGTTGAAATACTAACAATTTAGCCTTTTTAATGCAACTTTAAAAATCAAAAAATGCTTGAAGCTAAAAAGAAAATTTTGAGGTTAAAAACAAAATAAAATGGGTAGAATTAGCTTTTAAAAAGTTAAACTGGTAACACTGTCTTAGTCATTAATACTTAAATTTTTTGGTTACAACATTAACATAACAAACGGTCTAGACGGACTTTATGATACTCTACACCATTGTATACGAGCATAAAAATTCGTTAAGGGATCGTATATTACACAGATGTAATATAAGCCAATTTTATAAAATGTAAAATAAAATATACAAATACAGAATAATACGTTGATACTAACATCTAAATGATTTTAAGCACTTTATAGCGATTCCTGGAATTGGATTTATATCGGAGCTATGGCAAATTATAGATCGATTCCCATAAAATTTGCCAATATTGTTTCTACTTATTTGTGTCGAACATTAACTTGATACTAACACTGGTATGGGATTTATGCACGTTAAAGTGTATTTCGAAAGAGAGGTTTATATGGGAACTATGGTCAATTTTGGACCTATCTTCAAAAACCAAACAAAGATTGATACTTGTACAGAACTTCTTTAAACCGAATTTCATTAAAATATTCTATTTTGAACTCTATTCCGGGGGGACAATTGTATGCGGGCTAGGTAAAATAATGGACTTTAAGGTGAGTGTTGAATAAGTTTTTCTATGACTTACAAACATCAGCACAAATGCACAATACTTCAACCACTTATGGTGGTGTAGGTTATTAAAATATACTTTTTAATTTATGTAGACTTTTACACTGAAAGTAAATTTCAAAAATTCATAGTTATTGCATCTTACCACTAACAATCAATGTTGACTCCCAAATGATTATTTGGTTGGCTAAAAGTCATCCAAATACCAGACAACACCCATTTATTCACAAGTATGGTCATATTAAAATCACATTAATTTAATTGTAAATATATAATGAGTGTGTAATTTTCATGAAAAAAAAAAACAAATAAAAATTTCTTTTTAAATTATGTACAAGTATTACCTTAGATGATTAGATGACATTAGTATCCACCATTTGCAAATAAGTGAGTAATGTGGAGTTAATACTAGTCCTAGTGTAGTGTACATTAATGGTAATCGTTGGTGGCTTTGGAATTTATTAAATAAATGACTTGCCATTGATGGGAATATAAGGTGCTATTTTGCTTAATTCAAAGTTGTTCATAGGAAATGGATTTTTGTTTTGCCATTTAATAGTGTAAAATTATGAAAGTGTGTGCGTAAGTGTGGAAAATTTGGATTATGTAAATGTTACACTTTAAACGGGAGCAAACTTAGTGAACAGTGGGGTGGGAGAGATGAAATGAAAAGTATTTTAAAGAAAGAATTTATTTTTATAAAAAAATTTTAAATTGTTTTTAAATCATAAATTATATTGTTTAGACTGAAACAATTTGTCTTCTTAAAATCGATTTCTTACTCAGCATTGTATCAAGAAAATATAAATTTATATATATATATATATATATATATATATATATGTAAATTTTCTAAAAAAAAAAAAATAAATATTTTTCAAAATAGTATTCATTTTCAAAAAAAAAAACTTTTTTAAAAAATCTGTAATTTTTTAATTAATATTATCAATTTCCAAAAAAAAAAAGAAAAAAAATTAAAATTTTCAAAAACAGAAAAAATACTATATATTAACGTAAAAACAGTGTACTTATGAATTTTGTTTGACCACATGTTTTCCCATAGTATTATAAAAATTTTATAAAAATCGGATCTAGTTTCTTCAAAATTTTAATAAAAGGAGAACTACCTTGAAAAAAATATTTTAAATTTTTTTGTACTTATATATGGTATATATATATATATATATATATATATATATATATATATATATATATTGGCAATGAAAGTCAAAGAAAAAATTTATTTCGGTAGATATAAACCCATTGATAGAAATAATACAAAAATGTTGTCCAAAAGTTTTTCGCGGAAAAAATGTGCCTGGATCAAAGTCACTTTGTGGCGAATTTTTTTTTTTTTTTTTTTGGAACAATTCTAAAGCCTCTTTTGACTTGATTTTTTAATAACACTGTACTTTTGGTTAAAACATTTTATGATTAATTTTGGATGGCCATATATTTTCTGATTATAATGCGAAAATTTGCATGAAAATTGGAGTTCTAGTTTCTTAAAAATGTTAACAAAAAAAAAAAAAAAAAGAACTACCTTGACCAGATTTGTAGTTTTTCGATTATTTTTATATTTAACTCATATAACATGATATACATATATATTAAGTTAGATAGCCATAAGCATAGAATACAACTAGAAGCTTATGTGAGTGGCACTTCGAAAAAAAAAAAAATAAATAAAAAAACTAATTTTTTTCAAAACACAAAAACAAAAAAAAAAAAAAGAAAAGACTACATGTATTTGGTAGTTGCGTGAATTAGATTTTTGACAGTTGAATTAGGTTTTTTTTTCTCTCACATAACTATCTAGGTATTAATCTATGCCAATGAGTGTCAAAGCAATTTATTTTTTGATAGATATAAATAAATTAATAGAAAAAGTACAAAAGTTAAGACCAAAAGTTTTTAACTTTAAAAAATTTTAATTTGACTGCATTTTTTTTAATAATATATTAAGCTGTATTATGCAGAAGTGATAAATTTCATAAAAAGAAATATCGCATTATTCAATAACAATATATTTTCTAAACTATTTTAACATCCGGATATAATGGCAAAATGCGTTTTAAGGGGTGGGAAAATGTTTTAAATGAAACCAAAGTGTAAATATTAAAAATCTCTAAATAATTTTAAAGTAAAATCTACTAATAAGTTACGGACTAATTTAAACCGAGGAGAGTTTGTAGAATCCTTTCGACAAAATTGCTAAGCAAACGAAGATATAATTATCGTATAACAGGTTCGAAAATTCCAACATCGAGTTGTACTTCGGAAATGTACTTTTGGAGCATTTCCGAAGTACAACATAAAAACAACGTAATAAGCTATCTTTTGAAAAAATAATAATTAGATTTAAGTTAATTTTTAGAGAAATTTTAACATTTTGTTGTAATTTTATTCCCCATAAAAAGCTGTAATTTTCCAAAAAGTACAAATTTTCGAAAATGTCCCAGCAAAAACGTTCTAATGGCATGCATTTACGGATGCAGTTACTTTTCAATGACAACAATATACCGTCTGCATTATATAGAAGTAGTCTAGTAACTACTTATTTATTTCCCAGTAAAATTTTTTAAAATGCTACTTTTTTTTGATTTTTTAATATAGTTGCCAATTCATATATTTAAAGAAGGGATAAATATGTATATGGAAAGACAAAATTTGCATATACAAATGTGAATATACATATACATTTGCAACTTAAAAACTTTAATTGGTACGCCAAAAATGATATGTTTTTGTTAAGTTTTTTAAATCTTTAATAGGAGTTTATAAAATTTTCTTTTAAGGTTTAAAGTAAAAATAAAAGGAAAAACTGTTATGACATTTAGTTAGTTATTTGTAACCTAAAATTTCACTAGTTTCAATTGTTTTTACTTATAATGACTTATCTGACACTTTAAAATCATTGAGTTATTGAATAGCTTGGAAGTAATTAGTTCTTGTTATGACATTTCACTAATAGCTTAATGAAATGCGTACTTGTAATAATATGAGGTAAGCAGTTGCCTCTAATGTCATCATCGTTTTTAATTTTAAAAAATTTTACCCTTGGTTACCGATTTGGATACAATATGGTGCATATGTAGAGAAAGATAAAACTGTGGCTTTTAAAGTGATTAATATATTTTTTTAAATGGCCATATATAAACCAAAAAATATTTTATGAACACATTTTTTGTAAAAATTTTCTTTAGAGCCATACATTTAAAATACTTCATTTTAATTTTTTTAATATTTCTTTGGTAGGAAGCCTTATCGGTATACTTACTACAGACAACATTTTGGTCAACATTTTTTAAATTTACTCAAAAGTAATGATATACAAAAAGAAAAAAAAAATAATAATAATAAATGTTTAAATTTTCAATAAAAGCAACAAATTTTAAAAGTGTACCAATTATCGAAAAAGGTGTAAATTTTTGCAAGAATACCAATTTTTAAAACAAAATATCAATTAAAAAAAAAAAAAAAAAAAAAAAAAATGCTTAACACATTTCTTAAAACAAAAATGTACCAATTATCGAATTTCAAACATATTTCCAATTAAAAAAAAAAGTACCAAATTTATTTTAAAAAATGAGATTTTTAATAAATATAAAATTCCAATTTTTTAGTCTAATTTTTTACCGTTCTAAAAAATACCAATTTTCATAAAATGTAGCAATTTTCGAATGAAATATAGCTGTTTTCCAAAATGGTGACAATTTTCAAAAACATTTAAAATTTTTAAAAATAAAAAGTATAAATTTCAAAAAAAAAAAAAAAATTCAATCAAAAGTACAAATTTAAAGAAAATATCAATTTTACTAAAAAATGCACCATGTTTTTTTTTTAGATATATCGTACGTTGGGGTAAAATGTATCAAATGTGGCGATTAATTGAATTTTGAAAATTAACTTTTCGTAATGAGCTGTCGAAGCTAGAATTTTTTTCTAGATATTAGAATAAAAAAAATACAAATAAATAAATCAAATTTCATAAACTTTGACTGTACTTTTTATAAATAAAAGTTTCCTTAAAGCAAAATTTTAAAATGGAAGCATCTGGTATTTTAATGTTCCAGTATTTGAAATATTTATTTTTTCCAAATATTTTTCTTATTTTTTCAAAAAGTTTCCTAAAATACACTAATTTTAAACTTTAATGGAATGGGACTTAAAATGTTTCTGAAAAATGTGTTATTGCTTTTTCTTAATATTCTGAAAAAAATCATGCGCACATATAGCTCGGTTTGAGAAATTAATATGTTTGTGAACAAAACTTCATACAAAAAAAAAAAAAAAAAAAAAAACACCTTAAAAGCTTAATTTTATTCTTTATTGCTTTATCAAATATTACACAGTGGAGCAGAATCGCATATTTTTGGAAATAAATTTTTAAATTTTAAACGGATAATAGTATCTACATAAAATTTTACATAAGCTTAGCATAGGAGCGTAAAGCTTTTTTAGTTTGAAAGGAGAACCGTACATAAATCTTAGGAGCGGAGTTATGAAGGCTCAAAGTAGGGTACCTCTGACATATGAAATTTTTAACCACTAGCCAATTTTTTGTCTTTTACCCGATTCCAAAGTTTTTTTTAACATATTTTTCAAAAATATGTTTAAGTTTATCTCACATCTCTTTCGAGTTATGTGTATTTGAAATTTCAACTACCTCAATTTTACAAGATCTGGGTCCAGTTTTTTCCATATATAGCCTAACATTTTCGACCGATTTTACCAATATTTTTTTGTAATTAGTTAAACAACAAAATTATCTATCGATTATAAGAATAAATTTGAAGTCGATATCTTTATTGAGTTCAAAACTAACCGATTCTGAATTTGAAAATTGCAGAAATTAACAAACATACGCACGGACATCAGAATTATCTCAAAAAAAAATTTTTAAATTCCAAAAGTGAATATTTTTAGTTAATAATCAATATGAAAACAAGATGTAAATTTAAAATACTGTTATCTTGTTCCCTGAATTTATAGCATTTTTCGACCCTTTTATCCCAATGTGTATCGCCGGAAAAGTATGAACTGGAGTTTCGGCAGACAATAACATTTTTCTAGCATTTGGTAAATAACTTTTTCAAAATTTTATTAACCGATTTTGCCTATTTTCATTGCCAAGTAAATCTTATATAAGAGAAAGATTTTAGCCAAATTTCGTTCGCTTTTATGGTCCGCCCTGAGCACTATTCTTTTTTTTACAAACACACGGACGTTCATCTTAAGTTTTCACAAAGACGCAGAATACATAAACTTAATGGGGTCGTAGACGATTATTTCAACATGTTACGCACGGACTGACAAATCCAATATACCCCCCTATTTTTGGATGGTAGGTATAAAATAGGTACGAGTTCTTCAAAAAATTATTTACTTAAAGATAGAATTCATCATTTTTCAAAAATATTACAATTTTCAAAAAAAAAAAAAAAAATAAAAAAAATAAATAATTTTTGAAAATAACACATAAACAAAAAAAAAAAAAAAAAAAAAAAAAGATTATAGGTTTTCAGAAAAAGTATGCTTTAAAAAAGATATTAGATTTATAAAAATTACAAATTTGTACAAGTTGGCACCACACAGTGCTGCCTATCGCAAAATTTTTGGTAATAAATCTGTCTAATAAATTACTTTTAGGAACGAATTGAAAAGGATCAAAAATTATTTATTTTTCAAATTTATTTATTTATTTTCCAAAAATTGGTTGTTAAAGCTTTTTAAGTGAGTTTTCGGTGAATGGAAGACTGATATATATTTTATATAATACAAAAGAGATACAGTAAAAATATGGCTTTCGTGCAATTTAAAACAAGTCTTTTGAAAAGTTGACTTTTTCCATAAAATCTGCACTCCTGCATTAATTTTTAGCCGTGCGGGAAACTGTTCAGTGCCGTATCAATCTAAGTACGTGTATATTTTGTAATTTAACAGCATAAATAAATTAAAAAAACAATTCACATGACGTTTGTTTTAGTAATCGATAAACAAGGGTTGTTTCTAAAAAAAAAAAAAAAATGCTAGATGTAGGGTGCAAATCTAAATCAATTTAAAATTTCATTTAAAATTTTTCTTCAGAATATTATTTCGGAGTGTAGTAGAAATTACGGAATAATTTTAAAAATTTTTTATTCATATACCTCAGAACTTATTCCCAAAAAGCGAAATAAAGTCGAGGCAAAAAATCAAAAATTCAAAATTCAAGCGTAAATATCTTTTTAACTGTAGCAGATATCTTAGGTAAGTAACCATTTTACTTACCAAGCACTTTATAGAAATATAAAAATGTTTGAAATCAGATTTGATTTGTAGAAGTTACAACAATTTCAAACTTTTACGTACTCGAGGTGGTCAACTTTGACACCCTGTAGTTATCTTGTATTATTACAGAGTGATTAGAGGATGATTTATGTGAAAGCTTAGGTGCCCCTTTACAACTTTCCCACACATTTTAATTCGATTTTTTAGGTTCTGCCTTATTGTGTGCCGCCGTTTTTGATGATCATTTTAGGTTTTTTTTTAAGAGAGTTAAAATCCGATAATCTCGATGCAAAATATTAAAACGAGATATTAGACCACCTATAACACTCCAGATATGAGTTTTCTCGTTTATCATAAATTTTCACCTAAAAAGAACTTGCTTGTGTGATGCTGATGATTAAGTCAATGTAACGATCCGAAGATGACTGATGACAGACTTTCTACATTTTGCAATTGTCTATTTTCTTGTCTAACCAATCTTTATCGAAATGCTGACGAACTTTCAATGACTAATCGCGTACAATATCATCAGGCCATACTGTTTATTCTTAATTGAAGAAACAATTCCAAAATTCATTTTCTTATTAAAAATTTAAATTGCTTACAAATCTTAAATGAAAGTCTTAAAATGAAAACAATAAAGATCTTTAATCACCTACATTTTTTTTTTTTTTTTTTTGAATAATCGAATAATATTTTGCCAATAAATCAAAATTGTTATTTTAATAAAATCTCAATTTTATTGCAATTTAAAAATTGTCTCAAAACGTTTCTTAAAATTTGTTTTCTTTCATATTCAACTTTTCTCACTACCGCCCCACTGTATTTTCACCAAAAACTTTTGTTAACACATACATACAACCAACTTGTAATGCTCATATGGAGTGAAACAAAATTGAAATCACTTGATAAAAGTTTTAAGAAAAAGTCTCCAGGGTGTTAGATTTCCTTAAAAGAAAATTTGTTACGGTTAAGTTTATCATATTTCTATAAGGAAAATTAATCACTAGTGTAAATTGAGGAGTTTTATACAGTTTTTTTTTGCCACATTTTGCACAAAAAAAAAGCAATTTAGCAATTTAGCATTTTTAAACAATTTAAAAACACATATGGGCTTCCTCCTACTAAAATCAGACTTATTTGTAAACTTGCAAAAATATAAAATACTCGTACTTGTAAATATTTTGTATTTTATTTAGTATTTTACGAATACATGTATTCTTAGTTTTGCCAAATTTTTATTTATCATTTTTTTTTTTTTATCTTTTTTTAATATGTCAACCATAAATATAAACAACATATGTATGCTGATTCCTATTTTTTTTTTTTCAATACTCTTTAGAGTTATATATTTTGATCTGTCCTTAACATTTTATTATATATACTTACTGGCAAAAGATAGCTTATGAGTAATTCTTTTATGTTTCAGTTTAAGCCTTTTTTTTGAAGACCCATCCAGTGTGACCATTTTTAAATTTTTACGGCTAAATTTAGCATTTTTTAATACGATTTAGTTGCAATTTTTTTATTTAGCATTTGTCATATTATCTAGCAGTTTTTAATAATATATTTAGCATTTTCTAGCTTTTTTTTAATAACTACAAAATTCAAATATTGAAATTAAAATTATTTACTACTGTCTGCAAAATATCCGTCACGGCGGCTTGTCTACTTTGAAAAATTCTCTTCCTTGATGCATAGCTACACTCTAAGACTCGCCTTTCGGCCTAAGAGATCGTATCAGTCTGGCAGGTATGAGGGCGGATCAATAAATCCGTGACTTTTTGAATGAAACACAGTTTTTTTTTTGCAAAACAAAAGTTTATTTCTCAACATAATCTCCTTTTAACTCAATACAGTTAGTCCAACGTTTCTCCAGTTTTGTATCCCTTCCAAAAAATAGAATTTTTCGATGTCCTTAAAATGTGCATTTGTTTGATCAATAATTTCATCGTTGAAGCTGAATCTCTTTCCACCGAGCCATTTCTTTAGGTTTGGAAATAGGAAGTAGGGCTAAATCCGAAGAATATGTCGGATGAGGTACCAATTCGTAGCCCAATTCATAGAGTTTTGTCATTGAGACTTTTTGAATGAAACACAGTTTTTTTGCAAAACAAACATTTATTTCTCAACATAATCTCCTTTTAACTCAATACACTTAGTCCAACGTTTCTCCAGTTTTTGTATCCCTTCCAAAAAATAGAATTTTTTGAAGTCCTTAAAATATGCATTTGTTTGGTCAATAATTTCATCGTTGGAGCTGAATCGCTTTCCACCGAGCCATTTCTTTAGGTTTGGAAATAGGAAGTAGTCACTAGGGGCTAAACCCAGAGAATATCGCGGATGAGGTACCAATTCGTAGCCCAATTCATAGAGTTTGCACATTGAGACTGCACACGTGTGCACCCCTGCAATATCTTGATGAAAAAGAACTTTTTCTTGGCCATATGGGATCGCTTTCTTTTTATATCCTCATTAAATCGGTATAATAAGTTGGCATAATAATCGCAGTTTATTGTTTTTCCCTTTTGAAGGTAATCGATGTGGATTATCCCGCGCGCATCCCAAAAAACTGTTGCGATCACCTTATTGGCCGACAAACTTACCTTGGCCTTCTTCGGAGCAGGTTCACTCGGAGAAACCCATTGTTTAGACTGCTGCTTGGTCTCCGAACGCTGCCAAAACTCATTCGGATTGCGGTTAAACGACTCCAAACAAACCTTTGAAGTTGTCACACGTTTACGTTTATGGTCAATTGAGAGCAAACGTGGAACCCATCTTGCAGACAACTTTCTTAAACCCAGCTGATCATTTAAAATCGAAACATCACTGTCATATGAAATGCCTATGACATTAACAATTTCGCGCACTTTTACACTTTGGTCGGCCAGCACCATATCGTGGATTTTTTGCAACATTTTCCCCATAGTATTTATCGAGCTTTTCTTTGGTTTGATTGAGCACTCGAAATTCACTTTTTTCACAGCTGTTAAACACAAAGTAAATGACGACACTTGCTCAAAATTTGACAGTAGTCTATTAACAGGTGGTACTTGATGGGAATAGTGTTGCATTTCATACAACTATGAGGGAAGTTCGAAAAGTCACGGAAATATTGATCTGCCCTCGTATATATAGGTTTACCATTGCCTGGACTTGTCTGGGGTCTATACAGGTAGAAAAGGACCTTCGGGGTCAAACCAAAGACCAGTAACCCCTTGTACAGCAACACCAGCTTGTTGGTGTTGTTGTACTCGACTGGCTGTTGGAGAGGCACTTCGAGGAGTTCACGTGGTAGCTGTTCTTTAAACCCAAATCGCTGGAAGGGGATTATTCTCCTGATATGGTGGATCATGGCAACACATCGTTGCCAATAGTGAGGCAGGAGATTAGATAGATCCAACTCCCAGACTAGGGGGATTAACTTATACAGACAATGAGTCGCTCTAATTGTCACCTGTGTATTTTTAACAGCCACATGGGGCGATGTTATGCGTATTGTGCTCACCCGGTGCTTAGACCATCGTGAGTTTAGGTCGTCAAGGTAGGTACCCACGTTAAACTTGATGAATCTGTCTGCAAAATATAGACATTAACAAAAGTAGCATTAACTTGAATATCAGCACCAGAAAAAATTCATTAAATTAAAAAAGGGACAAGTACTAATAGCCTGTTTCTCTATGTTGAACCAAAATCTAAACGAACGAAAATAAGTCAAACAAATTCGAATTATTTAAAATGCGTTAGGATTTTAATGGTGATATTAAGATTTCTTCACTATTCGATAAGCACAAGTTTTTAATTTTTGATAAGATTATTAAAAATTCTGGTATTATTTCAGTTGTTTCTGTCAATGAATGTGGTGGTTAATGAATGGTCGAATTTTTGTAGGCTATTTAATGAAAGATTATTTATTTAAAATGTGTAAGTACGCATTTCATATTTTTGGATACTTTTTATATAAGCTCACACAATATTTACCGTCTTACTATTGTGTTATCCCCTAGATCATTTCTGATTCCAATTGTTGAAAGATGGCCGCTTTTTATGACGATCTTTCCCTAGAACTTGGCATGAGAAACACGATCATTAAATAAATAACATACCTAAGTACATAGCTGCTACGTTCCACTATAGTCAGATTTAAGAGTTTTAGTCACTAATTGTCAGAAAAGCAGCAAAATACAAATAAGTTCTGGGCACGTTCACACCTTGTAAATTCTGAGTAAAACCTGTAAATCTGACTAATACTCGAACAGAGCGATTATAAATATCATTGTTAGATAATAAAATATATTTTCCAATAAATAAATATTAGTATTTGAAACTAACAAATTGGGTTGAAAATTTTGTATTTTTATTGTGGGAGCATATTTTAGCTAAACCTAAATATTCAGTTAAATTTTGAATTGTTTTAATCATAATCTTAGTTGATTTTACACTAAATTTCAATAATAACTTTAATGTATTTAATTAAAAAATTAAAAAAGAAATCAATTATTTACACTTGATTAATATGATAATGTTGATGATTGGAGCAAACTCAATTAAAAGTTTCATTAATGAAATCAATTTCGTAATTCAACTGTTTTTAATTAAAAAATTAATTGGAATTTATAAAAAAAAAATCAATTATTTTACACTTGATTAATATTATCAGTTTTATGATTGGAGCAAACTCAATTAAAAGTTTAATTAATGAAAGCAATTTCGTAATTCAAATTCATTTTTATTTTTTTTTTCTGTGTACGGTACTTTTCAAAATTAATTAATAACAAACATTTACAATCTCTTATTTTTCATTAAGAAATTCATTCATGCGTACCGTTCAAATTACAGAACCCAATTTTATATGACTAAGTTCATACGCAGCAATTTTTTTGGACTTGCATTTAAAATTTTAAAAATTTACTTCAGCAATTCTTGCTTTAATTGCCCTGTTTTGTTTTTGTTTTGTTGAAAAACCAAAGGAATTTCGAAGTACAGGCAAGTTTGTACCCCTTCATATTTCCTCCCGCTCTCTCCCAAACGAAATCAGAATTTCTGTAAGAAAAATTGCCTTGTGTGAACCCAGAGTATGAAAAACATTTACATTTTAAGTTGACTTGTTCTGTAACTTATTGTTCGCATAGAAGTGTGTTAGAGAAATTAAAATCCGTTTAGAAGTCGAAAGAAAGTATTCGTTACACATAGAGAAAAAGGCTATAACTGCTTATTTCAAAAGATTATTTAGTATGTTTCGTGAAGCTAATAGAAAGTAAAATTAGAAATCGTATTAAATAAAATTAATGTAATCCTTAATATAATATGTGATTTAAAAATGTTTAAAAACATTTTGTAAAGTTTAGAAATAAAGGTATATTTACTTGGTGAAAACAGAACACTTTAAATGATATCAAGGGCTTTGTGGACCGGTCTACGTACAGTAATCTTACGCATGAACAGAAAACGTTTAAGAATTACTATGGGTATTAATTATCACGAGACACTGTCCGGACAACGGCACACCGAATTTTTTTTTAGGTTATGCGAGGATATAATTTGCTACTGTCCAAGGTTGCAACAACACTGCATTATATGGTATGCAATGCCACAACGAACTGGGTAATATAACTAGGTGCAAACTGAAGAATATTTTAGACTTTATTATGTAAATTGGAAGACCTCTTCTTATACTTCTACTTATATTATTTTCTTTCTTCTTCTGTTTATATATCTGCTCTGTTTTTATAATTACAAAACGTCAACATTATGAAAAATTAAGAGGAAATAAATACCCAGCAAAAACCTTGCTTTCCTGGTAAGCTAGCAGGTATAATTAGAAACAAAAATAAACTACTTATTTTTTGCCTGAATAACTAGTTATTTTTGTTCGAGTTGTCCACAAATTCATGTAGTTATTTTTTGACTCTAGGGGTACTCAAAAATATGCACCCAAACGTTTTTAATGACTAACGTCTTACTCAGTACACCATCTCGCACATAGCTCCCTAAGCGACAAAAACTCTTTTTAGTTTAAAATATCTTTTTAGACATTTTGTTATAAACAACTAACAGCTTCAGAATGGGGTTGAACCAACAACCTTCTGGTTGTTAATCCGGCGCTCTAGCCAACTCATCCTCGTGATTGCAGTATTACTGTGCTATTATACTATTGAGTACTTATTAATGTAATTCAGAGTAAACAAATAATAATGACGCCTCATTACCAAGAAACTACTTTAATAAGTAGTTGTCATTACCGAAAACCAAATAGTTTTTGCTGGGTATGTACCACTGAGAAAAGTACTATATTAATTTAGCATTTTTAACATTTAGCATTTTTAACATATTTTAGCTTTATTTCAAATGTGATTTTTCACATCTGGTCACACTGGGCCCATTATTTGTTTTATGATTAACATTTACTTTTGTTTTTTATTTTCTAATTTTTAACAAAAAGAAAACGGAAAAATATTGCTAAGAGTAACGTTAGAATGAAGTCAATGAAAAAAATATCAATAGACATTTTATGTTGAATTTATCAATTTTAATGTTAAACTTTTGACCTTTATCGATGAGAAACATGAAAACAAGTTTTGTAAATGATTTATTGTTTTTATTATTTTTACTAGATTTCATTTCGTTAAATCATTGACTTGCATTTTTGTTTTCATTTCCTTTAGGGAAATGGCTATCAACATAAGGAAAAAAAGATATATATAAAAAAAAGCAAGTAAATAAGTTATAGTCAGTCAAGCCCACCCATATGACGCACCACACCATTGTGAATGTCCATCAAAATTCGTGGAGGGGTCTTATATTAGACATGTAGACAATTGTGGACTGATACTTTTACTAAGTGTAAAATAAAAAATACGAATACAGAATATTACTTTAATACTAACATATATAATAATTTATGCACTTTAGGGCCATTCCCGAAAGTGGGCTCACAAAATTTGCCACTGTGATTTCTACTTATATAAAATTTATTTGTGTCGAATATAAACTTGATTTATGCACGTTAAAGTGATATCCGGAAGAGGGCTTTATGTGGGAGCAATAGTCAAATGTGGATCGACAAGCTGGTGTTGCTGTACATGGGGTTATTGGCTCCCGTGGTACCAAATTGTGATAGGTCTTTGGTCAGACCCCAGACAAGTCCAGGCAATGGTAAATCTATATATACGAGAGCAGATCAATATTTCCGTAACTTTTCGAACTTTCCTCATAGTTATATGAAATGCAACACTATTCCCATCAAGTACCACCTGTTAATAGACTACTGTCAAATTTTGAGTAAGTGTCGTCATTTCATGATATTTGGCACAAAAATTGATATTTATACAAAACTTTCTTGCACTGAATTTCATTAAATTTATTAAATTAAATTAAATCAAATTAAATTAAATTTCATTTAAGACATTTATGATCGTTAAACCCCTATTCCGGGAGGATATTTAAATGGGGGCTAGGTGAAATAATGGACCGATCATAACCATAAACCAAAATAGGCTTCGTCCTTTTGTCATGAAAGACCTACGCGCCAAATTTCATTGAATTATCTTCAAAATTGCGACCTGTTCTTTGTTCACAAAGTTTACATGGACACCCAGCCAGTCAGAGGGATCGTTAGATCAACTCAAAAAGTGATTCTGAGTCGATTGGTATATTTTAAGCTGGGTGTTGGATATTTTTTCTGTGCGTTACAAACACTAGCACAAACGCATAATACCCCAACCACCTATGGTAGTGTATAAAATACGACAAATTCCACAAGACTAACAAAGTGTAGTCGTCGTTGCCTAGAATTATGTGAGTTGGCTAGATTTTTATGAATTTTAGAAAAAACATCAGAAACAATTGTGTGTTGAATATTTAATGAGTTAACGGAGAAGCTTTAAGAGAAGGAGAAATTCCAAATTTTAAAATAAAAATATAAAGTGTGCAACATAAGACTATGTTGAAGATATCTTCCTAGAAGAAATTCACGCAATATCTTCTTTTTATTAGCTGGACGAAAACCATTAAATAAATATTTTTCTAATATTGCGTTTTTATCAGTTTAAAGAAAATTTGGCCATAAACAATAAAAAATATATAAAAATTAAATTTTTTTATTACTTTTTTTCCTCAAAATATTGCCCTTTTTTCCAGTATCACATCCGCAATAAATTGATGATATCCCATTCAGATCATCTGGAAGAAATTAATGCAATACTTTTATCTTTCAATCACAATTTTTTCAGTTGTCGAAAAATTTGTAACAAATAAAAAAAAAAAAAAAATAATGAAGAAATTTGTTTGTGTTTTAGCAAAAAAAAATAAAAAACTGAATATTTAATGGGAGCGTTTTAGTTTACGTGCTTTATGATGTTAAGATTTATGTGCATGCATGTAAAATATGTAAAATATTTCTTTATCATATTATTTCAATATTTAGTTAGTGATAATATGTCCATATATTTATTACATCTTCCAGAATATTATCTGGCGATATCTTCTTTTTTTCACCTAGATGATTATTTTGCAATATTGCTTATTTTTCTTCCAAGCGTATTGATTTCTTATTGCTTAGATGTAGTATTGCCTATGACGCAATCTCTACCGATGGGGGAAACTTTCGCAATACGAATATGATTATTGCGGCAATAAATTTTTTCTTCTGTGCAATTCGAATTCGAATCACTTTCGTATTATTTTGCTTGTAGGGTATATTTTAACTAAATTATGAAATTTATTTTTATTTCACATATTTGTTCCCAAAGTACAAAAAAATAAATAAAAAATTGCATATATCTAACAAAACAAAAGTTATTATTACGATTTTTTGAGACAAATGCATAATTATGCACGGCAAAAGTCTTGGTATTTCTGTAAAACGGTTTGCTACAATTATGATAATCCAAAATTATTTGTATTAATTCGCTTTAGAAAAATGATAACAAGGCATTTGAAATATTTTTATACCGAAAAGTGGTTTAAAGTTAGTTTTTTTCTAGAACCGAAAGTGTTTTAAAAGCTTACAAAAACGGCCGGACGAGAACTGATGATTCATTTAATGAAAATGGCACCATAGTAAAAAAAAGTTAATCTACTGTACAAAAAGTTATAAATATATTTAAACAATAAAAACAAATTGAAAATAAACTGCGATTAGAACTCTCTCCATAACTGACTCCAAGAGAGGAAGGAAATAAATTTAAAAAGGAATGGTCCATGTAAAAGTGCGTCCAAGATAGCTATTGAGTTAAAGGAGTGATTTCTAGCAGACATTATACGTAGATCCATAAAAAGAGCTAAGAAGAGAAAGAAACCATTTGTCCAGGATCTATATATATAGAAACGGCAACAACTCACCAATGGTTACCTATCGAAAGCAAATGTGTTTTGAAATAATTATTTTTTTTTTCGAACCAACCTAAGTTTAAGATTTTCGGACCAGAAAGGCAGGCATATACTTAAAAATTTTAAGTATGATGGTGGCAGTGGTATGGTGTGGGCGGTGTTGAGAATTTAGTACTTATTCATAAAATAATGGATAAATCTGTGTACCTGAACATTTTCAAAGAAAATCTTTATAAAAGTTAAGACAATTTTGAAATTCGTGGGGACTATTACATTTAAGAGGACAATAAACCGAAATACACCGCAACTGTTGGGAAAACAAGGAATATATTTAAGACGCCTTATATGCTACAAGTATTCGCAGATGTCCAGATATGAATCTGATTAAATCTTGTATAATTATATAATTTCATTAAAAATCGTCCAAAAAATTACTTTTCGGAAGCAAAAAGCTGGCGATAACACAAAAAAAAAAAAAAATGAGTATACTACAAGCAGAGAAAAATCATGATTACAATATTATCACTACAACAATATTATGTTTCCATTGTTAATTTTCTTGAATTTTAATAACCCTGTGTTCATAATAACAATGTTTTTGTTCAAATTTTGTCATTTAATGTTTACACTCAATAAAAACTTTAATATAATTGACTGCAAAAATTATATATTTTTAAATATTTTTACCAGAAACAAAAAGTTCTGTTGATATGAAAAATATCTACAAACATTAATTATTTGTAGCCTTTTCCTTGTCTTTAAACCACATCCTATTTAAACCATATTAGTATTATTATACCCGTGACAATAAAATGTTTCAAATAAATATAATATTTATCCCTTTCACAAACTTAGTGGAAAAATTCATAACTTTTTTGCTTTTAAATATATTTTGTTCTTAATGTTTGTTTTCCAGCATCATTGTCATTCTCATTTAGTTTATATATGAATATATATAAATAGACAATATTTGGTTATATTCAGTGTGATTCAAGCAATATTGATGAACTACTATTAAAGGGTTTATTAAAAAAAAAAAAAAAAAAAAATAATATACGATATGATGGAATAATATGACAAAATGAAATAGTAATATGTTAAGATTGGATAACTATATGATAACATAGGATAATATGATGAAATGGAATAATAATATGACAATGTGGTATAATAATATAATAAGATAGAATAAACATCAAATCATAATTTGGGAAAATGGGATAAGATTGTTCAATTATATGTAACATAATCATAACATGACAAAAAAAAACCGTAAAATTGAACACGATATGAAAAATGGAATCATAATAATTATTACTTATAATCATTTCTATTTTTCGCTGTGATCATATGTTCTAATCATAATATGTTGCTCTTTTATTATGATCACCACAACTATATTTTTTCTCTGCGTATCGTTTATAAGAAATAAACGCCTCATACAAAATCATAAATAACATTTAAAAACTAAATGATTCATTAAATCCTTATATAATATTTAATTCTTTAACAAGGTACCAAGAATTTTGCTACGCAACTTTATTAAGCTTTTATAAAAATAGAGCTATTATTTTTTATTTTGTTAAAGAATTGAATTCTTTTTTGTGTTTTTTTGTAGTTTATAAATAAACACATAAATTAAAAATAAATAAACCCTTGTTTTTGAGATATTTTTTTATTAAATTTATAACATGTGTTAAATTCGCTGAGGTACCAAAACTTATGCTGCAGGATATTTTTCTCTAAGTTTTCTAGTCCAGATTATGGATTTTCAGTAAGTTGTCACCAAATCCTATAGTTTAAAATTTATAAGCTATTTTTCAAAAAGAGACCAAGTTTAAAAAATATATCAATTAAAAAGTTGAAATTTTCAAAAAATTATTTCAGTTAAGTTGGGTCGCCGCAGCTGATGACAATTTGCACTCTTTAAGCGAATTATCGTTCTGTCGAGTACAGGCAGTACTGTCACTGTAATCTTTTTTTTTTTTTTTTTTTTTGTAATTAACACAATTAACATAATTTTTATAGGTATATTCAGGTTTTAAATATTTTCCAGTTATCGTATCGATTTTTATGTTCACTAAAAGAATGTACCAGTTATTTTTCGATTACATCTGCAATTACTAGGGAAACCACAAATATGCAATTGCATGTTTTTCTATACGTTAAATGAAGCCATCGATCAAATATTAACCGTAGCATTGATTTGTTAGTGAATATTTTTGCATATTTCATAATTAACGGCATATTTTTGCATATAGCGATTTTTAGAGCATATTTATGGCATATATTATTAACTTTAGAGCATATTCAACTTTTATTTTGAAGATAACTTTTTTTACATCTCATGGGAGGTTTTTAAAATTTAACTTTTGACAAAATAAGAAATCCAAAAATATTTCTTATTTAAAGTTAATTTTAATGGATACTGTTAAAGTTAAAAATCTCTGTGTAGCTTGATTTGTAGTAACAAATCATAAAGTTTCAAAATCAGATTAATTGATGTGTTAGTCTTTCAATTTTCCTGAATAACATCATTTTTTGTTTTTTAAGAGCATATTTTCGCATTTTTGAAGCATATCTTTCTTTTTTTGTTGCATATTTAATGCACATAAAACACTTATTTTAGAGCATATTTGTGGTTTCCCTGATAATAACTTACTAAAGCTTTCCATACATTTTTAAGTTTTTCCTCAAAAAGTAAAAACTATGGAAAAAATATAAAAATTACTTTGTCTTAAAATATATGAGTTTTCTAGAGATTTTATACAAGGATATCTCATTTTATTCCACATAAAATAAAATTTCAAACTTTGTAAACAAATATGTATAGTCTTGAAGAAAGAAGTCAGTAAAATTTACATCCAAGACAAAATATCGAAAAGGAAAAGGGTAATAAATTTCCACATGGTGAATACATCATTTCTTAATTTAAATGTACAAAAAAGGTTGTTATATAGTTAAAGAGCTACGTCCTTCTGCTTCCTAAATCAATTTAAAAAACTTAAATTTACTTAAAATTTAAGAAGCTACGACATCTACGCTGCAGGAACTACCCTGAAACGTTTTTTCGTAATATCTCGACACTTAGGGGTTGTTTCGATATTTTTGAAAACTATTTTGTGATGTTCTCAAGAAGGTCTACAGCACACATTAGATCGTTTTCCCAGTGAAAATAAAATATGGCATTTTGTAGCAGCGTGTAATTTTCTTTTTAATAACTTTTTTTTTTATGAATCCTTATCATGGCAGGCCATACAATTTCACAACAATAAAACTCATTTAATATTGGTGAGTTTATATGTATATAAATTCATTTTTTAGTTATAATTTTTTAATAACGTTGTACAAAATATTTAATATACATATGGGAATTTCTTCAAATTCGTTTACTTTTGGGGTTAGAATAATTAGCATTTTTTTTTAATGGCATATCAACGTTATTTTGTACCAATATTAACTGGCTTTAATGGAACACAAACCTGTTTGCGGGAATGACTTTTCGCGAACGACGTCGCTACAAAAAAATTGTCCAAATTCTATTTTCAACAATATATAAAAAAAATTACCATAAGTATATTACCTACATCAATATGCCTAAAATAGAAATTATAGTTGATGTAACCGAAGACAATAGCAATCATAGTGATTTTTTAACATTTCATTAAAGTATGAATAGAGTTTTTCGTTTTTCAATTTTATACAATTTGTTGATATATTTTTAATATCAAAAAAAAAAAAAAAAAAAAAAAAATAAAATGTTATGGTAGTTAAATATTAAAATTAAAAAAAAAATTATTTTAAATTCCATTTTAAGTCCGATATAACCTAAGCAAAAGTATACAAAATACAAATTATAATACCTTTTCTAATAGTGAACATAATCAGGACCATAATTCCGATTTAAGCCATGCGCAGAGAAAAAATATTGTTGTAGAGACCATAATATAAGAGCAACATATTGAAACATATGGTCGCAGCTAAAAATATATATGATTATAAATAATAATTGTTATGATTCCAATTTATCATATTATGTCTGATTTTATAGTTCGTTTTTTCATGTTTTGTTTCGAGGTTTTCATATTATTATACCATCTTACCACATTGTTATCCCATTCTATCAGGTTATGATTCCATTTTATTATATCATTCCATCTTTTCATATTGTTATACCATCTTATTAAAAAAAATCACCACTTAGAGCCATTCACATTTTTTCTCTCCAAAGCACATTAACGAGATGTATTTCAAACGATTCAATATTACAAGAGTAATAAACCTCCATTCCACAGTGGGGCAGAATCGAAATATTTTGGAAATAAATCTGTAACTTGGATCGGTTGGATTTTCATGAAATTTGGTATAGGCGTAGCAGAGGAGTGTATAATGTTAAGCAATGTTAAGTTTGGAAGGGGGGCACAACATAACCTTCAGGGGCGGAGCTAAGGGGGCTCAAAATTAGGTACCTCTGACATAAAAAATTTTTAATCACTTGCCAAATTTTTGTTTCTCGTCCGATTTCAAATTTATTGTTGTAGGCCCTGATAAGACCTATAAAAAACATGCTTACATGTCCTATTTATCTCTTATAGTTTTCGAGTTATTTGCGTTTGAATTTTTAAGCACCATAATTTTGCATGTTCTTGGTCCAGTTTTTTTCATATATATCCTAGTATTTCCAACCTATTTTATTATTTTTTTTTCTTAACTAGTTAAAGAACAAAATTATTCATTGAATAAAAAAGTCGATATCTTTACCGAGTTCAAAAATAAACGATTTTGAATTTGAAAATTGTAAAAAAGACGATTTTTTGTGTTTTTTTTAGCCGAAAAAGTATTTACATTCTTTTTTATCTAAAATAAAATTTTCTTTAGCAACATATAATAATTTTGCACTTTTCTGAAAGATAACTTCACAGAGATGACTTTAAGATAAAAAAACAAGCCCAATAACTCAATCGGTCATGGTACACACCCTCACGAATTCGACCCATTTTATACGAAAGTTTTGATTTTAGACCATATTTTCTCAAATTCCAAAACACGAATCAACAAGCGGAATATATTTTAAGAATTTTCAATATGTTGTTAAAAGTTATAAATCAAAATCTACGGGACTTCGTAAAAATGTGGATTCTATAGCCAAAAATGTCAAAAATCCCATTTTTGGGAATTTTGATTAGTTTATTTGGGAATTCAGGAAAACCCTACCCCCGATTGAAATTTGCTCAACGCGCTTTTATTTATATTAATAAGATCCACATCTCCTGCAAATTTCATTATGATATCTTTATAAACAAATATGTCATTACAACTAAAAAATTTATATTTTCGCCAAAAACCCCAAATTGAGCCTTTTGTTTGGTTTATTTCTAAATAGCGAAAGAAATTTTAAAAATATGTATTCTAAATTAAGCTTATCCTTAGCATATATAATTTCCGATCTTTTGCAAAAAGATTCAAGTCAATATCATGCCTCATTTCAGAAATATGCGCCTTTAAACTTTTATATTTTATATTTTTACAAACTTGCAACTTTTGACTTTAGCTTTGCGTGAATAATTACTTAGAAAATTATGAATATTACTGTATACTTTTAATAATATCTATACAAAATATTTTTATAAAAATAATTAATAAATACTTTTTATTTTTAATAGGGTTGCCACATTTCTCAAATTTAAGTAAATCTTTATCCTCTTCTAAGCCTTCATATATTTCTATTAATGAATTTAAAATAACAAAACAAACAAAAAATGTCTATTTTAACTTAATCCATAAGTATTTTATTAGATTACCTAAATTTAACAAATGTATTTATCTATTGGTGATGGTTAAAAATTTATATATTTATGATATAGTGGCAATGTACAGGTATTTTTTCCGGTGATACCTAGCTGCAGCATTTATCTATTACTGATGGTTCAAAATCTATATTTTTATGAGCTAGTGACAATGCACAGGTAATATCCTTTCCGGTGATACCTAACAGCAACATATAATATCAATGACTTCGGTATAGGTACTCTTCCAAATTGACTATTTTAGATATTTTACCTAATGAAAATTCACAGAATACCTGTAAATATATATACCTGTGCGATATATCTAATAGATATATATAAATGTCCTTATCAACATCATAACGAAGTTGATTACATGGTGAATATATAAATTGCATATCATGCAAAAGTCGACGTCATTGGTAAATCTCAGATAGAGAGCTTTTTAAAGTTGTAGGACGTAAAAATGAAGTCCTTGAATCAGCGTACCAACAGACTAAAAATTAAACATTCCGATTGGATGGATACTGATATAGAAATATCGGCGTGCAAAATATCAACTGGAGCACCATGCAAGACATATTATGATTTAAGTACAAGATCTAAGAAGAAAAGACTGGCCCATTAGCTTTCTATAATTGCGAATGAAGAAGTTTCTGATACATTCAAAGAAATGTTAAAAAAGGAGAATCAACTTAAGAGTGCAATTAAAATTGCTGAAATATTGTCAACTGCATCACTAAAACGTCTTAAACGGATTGCCGAAAGTGTACCTACTCCAACATCACAATCCAATTTTACAGAGGAAGAAGCAATTGCTTTAATGCTTGAACGGGACAAATATCAAATTTTAAGAAAGCTCTGCTTGAAAAAGGACACTCACTTCTACCATCTTACAAGGATATTCAAGAAAAAAAGCAAACTATTTTACCATATATTTCTGTTACCGAAAAGGAAGCATGTGTAGAGCTATCTTCTTTACTTGAGAATACAGCTACCAGGACAGTTGCAGATTTTTCTGCAGATCAGTCGGAAAAAGTAAATAACAGCGACGTTGTATTAATCTGTAAGTCAGCCCTTCCTGAATACAAGCATGCTAGTGGACGTAAGAAAATGGATGATTATAAAAGCGTATTTATAGCATCTTTGGTGCCATTAAGAATGAGATCTTATTCCTTAAAGCAATCTTCATCAAAATGTAAAAACTCATTTGAAGATATATGGCTTAACAACACTCCAGGATCAAAATATTTTTGCAGACCTATTTGGTTCGAATACACAAGGGAGTCGAAGACAACAACAAAGGATTTAGTGGAATATATTAAAGATGAAATAAATGATTTACCTTTACCCTTTTCAATAACCATAAACCAAAACACATTCGACATATCCTTTCAACTTAGTCTAACAATGATTAATGGAAAGGTTAGTAATGCCATTACGGAAACATCTTCTATTTGGAAATGCTCACTATGTGATGAGACGAAATCACAATTTTCGGATATTGATAAAGCAAGGACTATTAATGAAGAATTTATGTCTATCGGAATAACTCCACTTCACGCCAGAATACGGTATGTCAGAAAATTTAACAAAACCTACAAGAAACAACGAGGATTTAAAAACACTTAGAATATCTGAGAAAAGTAGAACCCAGGATGAATTCAGAGAAGAGACAGGACTAAACATCGCAAACCTCTGCCGACTGGTGGTAGTACAAATGATGGAAACACAGCAAGATTTTTCGGAAATTTCGAAGCTACATCAAAAAATAATTTTTATTTTTTTTTAAGTTTTATTTTTATTATTTTTATTAACAAAGAGTTACTTGAAAGGACTAACATACTATTAATGGCAATTAATAGTAAGCAGAAAAGTAACTCTGCTCAAAAAATGTACCTTCCTCTCTTTTCAGTATTAACATTATCTTGTGTGCCTCATTATATACCTTACTTATGTCAACTGATTCTTTCAATAAAGCATCCTTAGCATCTTGATCTAATTCCGCACCCTTTTCTCTTATTTCGGTCACCACTTCATCATGCGCAGTCACCATTTCCTTCATTTTAGCTTTAAAATTTTCTATAGAATCTTTAATTGTTTTTCTTATTTCATCTTGATTTTTCTCTAGCTCAGATTTATTCGCACTCAAATCAGCCTCAGCTTTTTCTAAAGCATCTCCAATTTGTTTTTTCATTTCGTTGGCAGCAGTTTTTAACTCAGTTTTCAATTTATACACTTTTTCTTTCAAAACAGTAATGGATTCCTTATTATTAGCTATTTTGTCTTTCTTCAATTCAAGATCCTCGTTTGTCAGTTTAAATATTGTTTTTTGTACCTCATTCTTTGCCTTTTTTAAGTCAGCTATTTTTTCCTCTAAAGGAGCCTTAGCATCTTCATCTAATTCCGCACTATTTTCTTTTAATTCGGCCATACTTTCTTTAATCGTAGCCTCGATTTCCTTCAATTTAGCTTCAGCATTTTCTATAGAATCTTTAGTTGCTTTTTCTACTTCAACTAGATTTTTCTTTAGCTCATCTTTATTCGCACTCAAATCAGCCTCAGCTTTTTGTAAAGCATCTTTAATTTGGTTTTTCCTTTCGTTGGTAGCTGTTTTTAACTCAGTTTTCAATTTATACACTTTTTCATTCAAAACAGTAATGGATTCCTTATTATTAGCTATTTTGTCTTTCTTCAATTCAAGATCCTCTTTTGTCAGTTTAAATATTGTTTCTTGTACCTCATTCTTTGCCTTTTTCAAGTAAGCTATTTTGTCGTCTAAAGCAGCTTTATCATATTCATCTAATTCCGCACCCTTTTCTTTTAATTCGGCCATACTTTCTTTAATCGTAGCCTCGATTTCCTTCAATTTAGCTTCAGCAATTTCTATAGAATCTTTAGTTGCTTTTTCTACTTCAACTAGATTTTTCTTTAGCTCATCTTTATTCGCACTCAAATCAGCCTCAGCTTTTTCTAAAGCATCTTCAATTTGTTTTTTCTTTTCGTTGGCAGCAGTTTTTAACTCAGTTTTCAATTTATACACTTTTTCTTTCAAAACAGTAATGGATTCCTTATTATTAGCTATTATTTCTTTCTTCAATTCACGATCCTCTATTCTCAGTTTAAATATTGTTTCTTGTACTTCATTCATTGCCTTTTTCAAGTCAGCTATTTTGTTCTCTAAAGCAGCCTTAGCAGCTTCATCTAATTCTGCACCCTTTTCTTTTAATTCGGCCACCATTTCTTTAATCGTAGCCTTGATTTCCTTCAATTTAGCTTCAGCATTTTCTATAGAATCTTTAGTTGCTTTTTCTAATTCAACTAGATTTTTCTTTAGCTCATCTCTATTCACACTCAAATCAGCCTCAGCTTTTTCTAAAGCATCTTCAATTTGTTTTTTCTTTTCGTTGGCAGCAGTTTTTAACTCAGTTTTCAATTTATACACTTTTTCTTTCAAAACAGTAATGGATTTCTTATTATTAGCTATTTTGTCTTTTTTCAATTCAAGATCTTCTTTTCTCAGTTTAAATATTGTTTCTTGTACCTCATTCTCTGCCTTTTTTAAGTCAGCTATTTTGTCCTCTAAAGCAGCCTTATCAGCTTTATCTAATTTCTCACCCTTTTCTTTTAATTCGGCCACCCTTTCTTTAATCGTAGCCTCGATTTCCTTCAATTTAGCTTCAGCATTTTCTATAGAATCTTTAGTTGCTCTTTCTAATTCAACTAGATTTTTCTTTAGCTCATCTTTATTCGCACTCAAATCAGCCTCAGCTTTTTCTAAAGCATCTCCAATTTGTTTCTTCATTTCGTTGGCAGCAGTTTTTAACTCAGTTTTCAATTTATACACTTTTTCTTTCAAAACAGTAATGGATTTCTTATTATTAGCTATTTTGTCTTTTTTCAATTCAAGATCCTCTTTTCTCAGTTCATATATTGTTTCTTGTACGTTTTTCTTTACCTTTTTTATGTCAGCTATTTTGTCCTCTAAAGCAGCCTTAGCAGCTTCATTTAATTCCGCACCCTTTTCTTTTAATTCGGCCACCCTTTCTTTAATCGTAGCCTCGATTTCCTTCAATTTAGCTTCAGCATTTTCTATAGAATCTTTAGTTGCTTTTTCTAATTCAACTAGATTTTTCTTTAGCTCATCTCTATTCACACTCAAATCAGCCTCAGCTTTTTTTAAAGCATCTTTAATTTGTTTTTTCATTTCCTTGGCAGCAGTTTTTAACTCAGTTTTCAATTTATACACTTTTTCATTCAAAACAGTAATGGATTCCCTATTATTAGCTATTTTGTCTTTTTTCAATTCAAGATCTTCTTTTCTCAGTTTAAATATTGTTTCTTGTACCTCATTCTCTGCCTTTTTTAAGTCAGCTATTTTGTCCTCTAAAGCAGCCTTATCAGCTTTATCTAATTTCTCACCCTTTTCTTTTAATTCGGCCACCCTTTCTTTAATCGTAGCCTCGATTTCCTTCAATTTAGCTTCAGCATTTTCTGTAGAATATTTAGTTGCTTTTTCTAATTCAACTAGATTTTTCTTTAGCTCATCTTTATTTGCACTCATATCAGCTTCAGCTTTTTCTAAAGCATCTCTAATTTGTTTTTTCAATTTATACACTTTTTCATTCAAAACAGTAATGGATTCCTTATTATTAGCTATTTTGTCTCTTTTCACTTCAAGATCCTCTTTTATCAGTTTAAATATTGTTTCTTGTACCTCATTCTTTGCCTTTTTTAAGTCAGCTATTTTGTCCTCTAAATCAGCCTTAGCGGTTTCATCTAATTCCGCACCCTTTTCTTTTAATTCGGCCACGTTTTCTTTAATCGTAGCCTCGATTTCCTTCAATTTAGCTTCAGCATTTTCTATAGAATCTTTAATTACTTTTTCTAATTCAACTAGATTTTTCTTTAGCTCATCTCTATTCACACTCAAATCGGCCTCAGCTTTTTCTATATCATCTTTCATTTCTTCTTTTGTTTCGTTGGCAGCAGTTTTTAAATCATCTTTCAATTTATACACTTTTTCCTTCAAATCAGTTATGGATTTCTTGACATCATTAATTTTTTGGATTTTCGAATCAGAAAAATCTTTGTCAGAAATAGTAGCTTGTTCAGATTGAGCCACTAGGACAACTATAATGGCCAATAGTACGAAAAGTAAAGTAAAGAACTTCATCGTTCTATTTTATTTTAGTTTTAAATGTTAATTACTTCAATTGCGCTAGCAATACTGTGGAGTTGTTTGAAAATATGTTGGTATTTATACCTAATAATTGCTGCGTGTATTTAACTTAATCTAGAAGTTTTGAGTCATGCAAGTAATCTAGAATATTCCATGCAAATAATCTTTTTGTTATTTTAATATTTTTTTGTTTTATTTTAAGGCAAATAAAGACTAGTATTGTTATAGTGAGTTTCAATATTTAAAAAGTAAATAAGTTTGCATAAATATTTACCAAAATATGTATTTTTTAAAAAATAAACATATTGTGTTTTATAATATTAGAAAATATTCACTATATAAAACTTCAATTAAATTAAATTCAGCATAACTATAGTTATATAAATTAAAGAAAAAGAAGAAAAGAGAAAAAAAAAGAATGGAATAATAGAAAACAAAAACTGTCGAGAGTTTAAAATATTAACCACATACAAAATAATTTCATGTAATACAGCTATATATTGTTAGATGCGTTAAGTCAGCCATAGCTTTTTGCAAATCAACTTTAAATTTTCTTTTTTCTCTTTTAGGTGTCTTTTTTGGGACCTGAGAATTGTGTGTACGAACGTTAACATCATCTTTGCCCAAATTAAATTGCATATCCATAAAATCAGCCAAATCAGCATATCCATAAAATTATAGATTACTTTCAGAATATTTTGTTGATACAGCCTTTCACTGTGGGAAATATAGAGAAAGAACAGGACATTTGACCATCATTATTACGACTCTATTCAGTATAAGAACCCAGAGTATACTTTATGGGATCCTTAGAGTTAAATTTTTTTCTTCCGATTATCCTTAGTCTGACTGGGTTTTCAGAATCTAACATAACTATTAACGTAACAAATAGAAAAATGTCATCATGCCTTTAAAAAAAAAAATATGCCAGCATAATATAATATACATTACTATTAGAACCTTAGGTGGATATATATGGTCAGATATTTGACCCGAAGCATATTTTTCCGCCCATAGATTTAAAGCTACTCCTATGACAATTTCGTGCTCGATAATCTATTAAATTGCCACTTTTAAGTAAATATTAACTAATCAACCACATGATATATTTTTTCAACATTCCTCTTTTATATTTAGTTTAGAAATTCATTATTTAAAAGTATTTAACAAATTCAAAATATTCTCCTATAGTTGCATGAAAACAAAATGTATATGAATTAAGGTTAATAAATGATATTTTTTATAATAAGTGGTAAGGAAAAATAATATCTAATAGAAAATCATACATAGTTAGAGAAAATCATACATAGAGGGATGGGTGTATGTAGAAAACATTAAGTATATAAGAAGTTAAGAAATTGTTATGTAGTCACTGAAGTCTAGTTGAAAGGAAAGCTGAATTCGCCGCAAAAATTGTGATAAAACAATATATATATATATATATATATATATATATGTATACATATATATATATTTGTTTCAACTACACACATATTCATCAATTTTATTATCGCTGTTCGACTTCACATTTTTATTTTTCTTGAAAGAGACGAACAAATCAAATATCATATATATGTATATATATATGTATATATATATATATATATATATATATATATATATATTGCAAAATTATTAGCAACAAATCCACAGGATGATCATTAAAGGCCTTTGATGATTGCAGTGATTGTTAAAGTTGAGGCTGATATGTATATATAATTTTTCTGAGCTGTTTTATTAAAATTTTGTAACATTTAAATTTGCTGATTTAAAATTTTGTTAATAAATATATATTTATATTACTAGGTTTAGCATAATAGGTCAAAAAAAAAAAAAAATCCGTAATTTTGCAAATAGTTCTAATAGAAAAATAATTGTGTATTATAATTGGGTTTGGTAGAAAACAGATTCCAAATTCCTAGTGCCTTCTTGAATTTACTGTCAATAGAAAATTACCACTTAATATTCATTTTACACATGATATTGCTCTAACTTACCTCGGTTTGTGAGGTACAAATGGGTAAATTTTTCCTAGAACAAGAATGAGGCTAGGAATTTCAAGAATTTTCTAGACCCGATATATAAACTATATAGTATTTTCCTTCTTGTATGCTATATAATACAAGAAATTATTTTATGAACTCGACCCTGTATCTGAAGAAACCATTTACAAATGTATTTATAATAAAATATTTGATAAGATTCACAGATTCTTACCTCAGAGTATATATTTAATAAATAGTTCGAAAGGAAATTTTTATTCTTCGGAATATTTATGGGAATGTGATACAAATGATGAAAGTTATTGATTGGTAAATTATTCAATAATTTATGAAATTTTCTTAGAGCCACAAAATATAAACTTTATAGACCACGATGGTTTTTGAAAATAGCCAGGAAGTTGAATCGATTAAAAACACATGAATATTTGTATAAAATAGTTTGAACAACCCGTAGTCAATTAACAGGTTTAGTTGCAACGATTCTAATTGCAATTTTCCCGAATATCCATATCTCAAATAATAGGTATAATTACAATGATTGTAATATATTTTCTACTGATTATTTATTATTTAAATGTATGTAAAATAAAAAAACCGTTTCACTGTCGAATAAAAAAATTTATAAAAATTTCTCTAGTATAGAGTCGACGTTACGATGTCCGCAATATTTATTACCTCGGGAATACTTAGATCTCGCAAGTTAGAGTTTTATTATAATTATAATAGTTAAATTAAATATATTAGTTTTCCAAATTATTATAGTTTTTTATGTTTCCTTAAATTTATACATGTCGTCACCATCTTTTTAAACCCCCCAACATTGGCCGCTTAAACTAGTAAATAAAACGTGATGATCTACAACTTAAAGACAACATTCAACGATTAAATCTAATTTAGTTTTCATTCCCTGCACAGATACAACTCTTAGAACACCAATATATAAAGTGCTTATCGGATGTATATAATATAATAATTATATATTATTAATTTAATTATAATATTATTATAATTAAATTAAGCGCTCAATATACGAGTATATATTTTTTTCAGGGAGGAAAACTTTAAACAAAATACATTACACGATTGACTAACAGAGCCTGTATGGAGTTTCTTTCACAGACTTGATCAATATAAAGATATTTTTATTTCTTCATAAAACTATTTATAGAAAAGAACCTAAATATTTATATAATTTGATAAATTTCCCCCTTTCGTCGAAATCTCGTTCAGAATGGCACTTGAAATGCAATTCCACACAACATACAGTTAGTTAGCAAAGTTATTCAATTTAGGAAATCTCCATATAATTTCTGCAAGCAATAATAATTTTTAATTTATTTTTATAGTTACTTCTAATATTGAATTATGTATTTATGCGTAAAATTTAATTTAATTTTTTATATTATAATTTTTATATTTTAATTTTTAAATTGTAATTTTTTTGTAAGCCTAAGAGCTGATATTAAAATTTATTTCCTTTATCTTTAATCCTGATTATTGTATTCATAATTATGTGGCTCATTTTACAACAATTATAATCCTGTACTATAATTACAGGATTTTATGTTGTTGTTCAGGGTGTCAATAAATAAATAAAATAAATAAATAAACGCCTGGTGCTGCAAAATTACTACTGTGTAAAGTGGGCGTCATGTTTCAATGAAATCCAAGTAGAATTACAGATTGCAACTGGTTAATAATTTTGGGGCAAGTTAGAACGTCGGCACAGTGGTCCCAAATAATTCAAAATTTTGCTTCAATCCAAATATCTCTTAAACTAAAAGAGATATGTTTTTTCTAGAGATTTATAATCGTTGTGTAAAATTTATTTACATTCAAATCATAAATAAAATTTTGGCGATTTTTTTTTTTTTTAATTAAAGTTGACCAACTTTAGAGTTCCACGCCCTTCCACCAGACCTGCTAGATCCTGCTCCTGCAAATCAACTAAAAAATATCTCAGCTCTGCCCATATGAAATTTTATTTTAATATCTCCGAAAGTACACAAGTTACATATTTATTTCCAAAAAAGCGTTTTGGTAACACTGTGCGTCGTTAACACTAGTGTTTAGATATGGCTGCAGCGTCGCCCACCAGCATCCTATTCGAAGGATCAAAAGCAAGTTCGGTAGTAGCACTTGTTGCCTCTATTATATTATCACGTTTCACTTTCAGCCGGAGATCTCCATACAATAACATTTAGGCTTCAGTTCTACATCTTTATGGAATCAAAGGTTAAATTCAATCTTAAATAGTCACATCCTAGCTTCAAACCAAAGACATTTTGGTTAGTGACTAAGCTTCAATCCTAGATCTTTCTACAGTTAGACTTTAGTTTCTTCCATGTATTTTTATATAAATATTTTCCTAGTTTCCTTATTTTCTAGATCTGTCCTATTTCTTAATATAATCAATGTAAAATATTAAAAACTCTTGAAAAATTTTATATTTATATTAAAATTTAATATTTGTAATTTCAATTATATAGTAATTATTCCTTTACAAACTAAATTACACAATTATAATTAACTATTTCTTAAAATTTAAGAAAATATTGTATATTCTGTTGTTAAATGCGGAAATAATTAAAAAAATTTCAAAGGTATAAATTACACATAATTCTCCAACCAGTATAGAATTTAAACTAGTTCTAGGTAAATTTTAATAGTTTACCGACCGAATATTTTAGATGTTTTAAATAAGGAATAAAACCGAATAATGATAAACTGAAATCATCTTAATGAAATCCAGTGCAAATAATAGAAATTGTACTTAATGAATAGTGTTGCTAGGAGATGAGAAAAAGAGAGGCTAAATCGAACTTTAAAAAAATGTCAGAAAAGACTAAAATGCCTTTTCTGACATTTTTTTAATTTACAAACTTATTTTTTTCATTTGAAAAGTTACCCAAAGTTTTGATATTATATTTCTATAATTCTTTTTTGATTGCCAAATTTTTGGGTGATTTTTCGCATTAATAAGATTTTTTTTTAAATATTTTCATTTCTTGACGACGTATATTAAAAAATAATTATAATAATCGACAAAATTTGTTGAAACAATTTTAATTTGGATAATGTAGCGCCGCAGTCGAATTTTTTTTATTAAATATAAATAATCACGATTTTTTATGCGAATAAATACATAAAATGCATAAATGGATGATTCTGTAAAAATAGAACTAGCAATAGCAAATAAGAAATAATTTTCTCCTTTGTTGAAGTAATAACATTTTAGCCCTTTTAAGGGCTAAAATTGGTCTAGCGAAATTCGTTCATGTGCAGAACTTACGGAAGTATTATTGCTACTCTCAGGTAATCGTCATTGGATAAACACAGAGATATTTATTAGACCTAGTGAAGAACCATTTATTACTCTATTTGGAATACTGGTGGGAAGTTAAATGAAAAAATATGATAAATCATAGTTCTGGCAACGTTGCTAGTAAAATCTGCACTCAGTTTCTAATCTGTCACTTTTCTCGCTCTTTACTGGATTTTGGCACGTGAACGCAATTCCGGTAAAAGTTTCTACTGGACGGTAGAAGTTAAATTGCAAAAATATACTCTATACAAAGGAATTTTTATGAAAATATGGCAAAATATGCTGTAATGTCTAAAATATTCTAAAATATGCTGTAACAAATCGATGTCAAAATGCTTAAAATTGTCTGAAACGGATAATAACTAACAGTTTGGTTCAGTTGAGGCCCAGGAAAAATGATTTTGCATATTTTTGGTTGCCCTATATATAACAATGTGTAATCAATAAAAGAAATGCTTCTGCGAAGTTTTGTGTTCTGCAAAACATTTTCGCGGTTACGGCTCGATATAAAGGACATTAAAGTGAAAGTTGTAATTTTTTTACTTTAATAAAATAAAAAAATCTAATAAACCTATAAAGAAAATCAATCAACCGATTTATTAATTAAATAAGACATTAATTAACACTTCATGAATTATAGGATCTTCATTGTCATTGACTATAAAACGTTGGGTTTAAAAAAGCAATCTTTTTAAAATGCATATATTATTTGTAAAGGCACTATGAATGTTCTTAAAATATAAACAGAGCAGCAAAGACAATAACCGTTTGTAACTTGTCTATGGTCCTTCAAGCCGGATGCTGGTTCATGACACTGCAATAACATCCCCAGAGAGAAAAAGAAGTACTAAAGAGTCCTCCTCTTCGCATTGCAAACTTGTTTCCAGGGACTTATCTTCTCCCTGCCAAAAGAAGCGAGTGAGCAAGGACTTGCACTTAATTAAATCGGTAATGGTATTTAAATAGAGTGACATTTAGTTTTGTTTAAAAAAATATAAAGATTACCTTATCTAACGACACTTAAAATAAGACTAAATGATTTTTAGCTCTTTAAGACTCAGGTTAAAAAATATTTTTATACACAATGAGAAATTTTAGCACCTAATAAGTGAGCGATTAACACATTCTACTCCGAATAAGTATGCTTTCATAGAGCCGCGGCTCTTTGAAAGCATTTTTCATAATAGGCAAGGTGGAATGTGGTTCGAATTTTTTGGACAGTACGGTGGAGGCTTTTAAAAAAGTCTCAAAATTAAAGTACTATTGCATTTTTCCGTTGATTCTAACGTATGCGAAAAAATTAAAAGTGTTCTAAATTCTACAAAAATTAACGTAAATCTTGTATTATTCTTTCAGAAGATAATTTATTATTTTGTTTATATATGTCCAGTACTTGGATCCATTTTGTACACTTTTGGAGCACTTCTGATTTACTTCTTTACCATGATTTAAAAAAAAACTCGATGTTGAAAAGTTCCGAACTTATTAATCAGTTATTATATCCTGGTTTACCTTGGAATTTTCTCGATAGGATTCTACAAACTCTCCTCTATTTAAATTGGTCCAAAACTTGTACATCGATTTTAATTTAAAATTATTTGGAGATTTTTAATTAACTTTAACTTTAATTTTTTTCTTACCCCTCGAAATCATTCTGTCCTTATATTAAGACACCGAAGTAGTGCTTTAAAACACAAAAGGCCGATTATATTAAAGATTAACTAATATAATTTTTAATTGACATTTAATCTAGAAGTGCAAAACTGGCTCTAAGTGCTTTAATAAATTAAGCTTAGTTTAGTTTCTAGTAAAGTTTCCACTAAATTATGGTCAGTTTTGTAGTTATATTTGTAGCTATTTTTCATTCAATCTTCTTATAAATACTAATGATGGCCCAATGTGTGTTGAAATCAGCTTTGTGTCAAAACAAGATTTCTTCGATAAACTTATTATTTTTACTTTTGGAATTAAGTCCTGTTCTTTCTCTATATTTCCCACAGTGAAATTCTGTATAAATAAAATATTCTGAAAGTAAATCTATAATTTTAAACTGGCTGATTTTATGGATATGCAATTTAATTTGGGTAAAGGTGATGTTAACGTTCTTGCAAAAAGCTATGGCTGACTTAACGCATCTAACAATATATAGCTGTATTACATGAAATTATATTGTATGTGGTTAATATTTTAAACTCTCGACAGTTTTTGTTTTCTATTATTCGATTCTTTTTTTCTCTTTTCTTCTTTTTCTTTAATTTATATAACTATAGTTATGCTGAATTTAATTTAATTGAAGTTTTATATAGTGAATATTTTCTAATATTATAAAACACAATATGTTTATTTTTTAAAAAATACATATTTTGGTGAATATTTATGCAAACTTTATTTACTTTTTTAAATATTGAAACTCACTATAACAATACTAGTCTTTATTTGCCTTAAATGGTATTAGAAAAAGAAAATAATATTATTTAAATATTAAAATAACAAACAGATTATTTGCATGGAATATTCTAGATTACTTGCATGACTCAAAACTTCTAGATTAAGTTAAATACACGCAGCAATTATTAGGTATAAATACCAACATATTTTCAAACAACTCCACAGTATTGCTAGCGCAAATAACATTTAAAACTAAAATAAAATAGAACGATGAAGTTCTTTTCTTTACTTTTCGGCCTATTGGCCTTTATACTTGTCCTAGTGGCTCAATCCGAACAAGCTAATTTAGTGGATACTATTTCTGATAAAGATTTTTCTGATTTACAATATAAAATTTATTCGAAAATCCAAAAAAATTAATGATGTCAAGAAATCCATAACTGATTTGAAGGAAAAAGTGCATAAATTGATTAATGAGTTAAAAACTGCTGCCAACGAAACGAAAGAAAAAATTAAAGATGCTTTAGAAGAAGCTGTGGCTAATTTGAGTGCGAATAAAGATGAGCTAAAGAAAAATCTAGTTGAATTAGAAAAAGCAACTAAAGATTCTATAGAAAATGCTGAAGCTAAATTGAAGGAAATCGAGGCTACGATTAAAGAAAGGGTGGTCGAATTAAAAGAAAAGGGTGCGGAATTAGATGAAGATGCTAAGGCTGCTTTAGAGGACAAAATAGCTGACTTAAAAAAGGTAAAGAAAAACGTACAAGAAACAATATTTAAACTGAGAAAAGAGGATCTTGAATTGAAAAAAGACAAAATAGCTAATAATAAGGAATCCATTACTGTTTTGAATGAAAAAGTGTATAAATTGAAAACTGAGTTAAAAACAGCTACCAACGAAAGGAAAAACCAAATTAAAGATGCTTTACAAAAAGCTGAGGCTGATTTGAGTATGAATAAAGATGAGCTAAAGAAAAATCAAGTTGAATTAGAAAGAGCAACTAAAGATTCTATAGAAAATGCTGAAGCTAAATGGAAGGAAATCGAGACTACGCTTAAAGAAATGGTGGCCGAATTTAAAGAAAATGGTGCGGAATTACATGAAGCTGCTAAGGCTGCTTTAGAGGACAAAATAGCTGACTTAAAAAAAGCTAAGAATAACGTACAAGAAACAATATTTAAACTGAGAAAAGAAGATCTTGAACTGAAAAAAGACAAAATAGCTAATAATAAGGAATCCATTATTGGTTTGAATGAAAAAATGTATAAATTGAAATATGAGTTAGAAACTGCTGCCAATGAAAAGAAAGAACAAATTAAAGATGCTTTAAAAAAGGCTGAGGCTGATTTGAATGCGAATAGAGATGAGCTAAAGAAAAATCTAGTTGAATTAGAAAAAGCAACTAAAGATTCTATAGAAAATGCTGAAGCTAAATTGAAGGAAATCGAGGCTACGATTAAAGAAAGGGTGGCCGAATTAAAAGAAAAGGGTGCAGAATTAGATGAATATGATAAAGCTGCTTTAGAGAACAAAATAGCTGACTTGAAAAAGGCAATGAATGAAGTACAAGAAACAATATTTAAACTGAGAAAAGAGGATCGTGAATTGAAGAAAGAAAAAATAGCTAATGATAAGGAATCCATTACTGATTTGAAGGAAAAAGTGTACAAATTGAAAAATGAGTTACAAACTGCTGCCAACGAAATGAAAAACCAAATTAAAGATGCTTTAGAAAAAGCTGAGGCTGATTTGAGTGCGAATAAAGATGAGCTAAAGAAAAATCTAGTTGAATTAGAAAGAGCAACTAAAGATTGTATAGAAAATGCTGAAGCTAAATTGAAGGAAATTGGGGCTACGATTAAAGAAATGGTGGCCGAATTAAAAGAAAAGGGTGCGGAATTAGATGAATATGATAAAGCTGCTTTAGACGACAAAATAGCTTACTTGAAAAAGGCAAAGAATGAGGTACAAGAAACAATATTTAAACTGACAAAAGAGGATCTTGAATTGAAGAAAGACAAAATAGCTAATAATAAGGAATCCATTACTGTTTTGAAAGAAAAAGTGTATAAATTGAAAACTGAGTTAAAAACTGCTGCCAACGAAAAGAAACAACAAATTGAAGATGCTTTAGAAAAAGCTGAGGCTGATTTGAGTGTGAATAGAGATGAGCTAAAGAAAAATCTAGTTGAATTAGAAAAAGCAACTAAAGATTCTATAGAAAATGCTGAAGCTAAATTGAAGGAAATCGAGGCTACGATTAAAGAAATGGTGGCCGAATTAAAAGAAAAGGGTGCAGAATTAGATGAAGCTGCTAAGGCTCCTTTAGAGGAAAAAATAGCTGACTTAAAAAAGGCAAAGAATGAGGTACAAAAAACAATATTTAAACTGATAAAAGAGAATCTTGCATTGAAAGAGACAAAATAGATGATAATAGGAATCCAATTATGTTTTGAATAAAAAAGTGTATAAATTGAAAACTGAGTTAAAAACAGCTACCAACGAAAGGAAAAACCAAATTAAAGATGCTTTACGAAAAGCTGAGGCTGATTTGAGTACGAATAAAGATGAGCTATAGAAAAATCAAGTTGAATTAGAAGGAGCAACTAAAGATTCTATAGAAAATGCTGAAGCTAAATGGAAGGAAATCGAGACTACGCTTAAAGAAATGGTGGCCGAATTTAAAGAAAATGGTGCGGAATTACATGAAGCTGCTAAGGCTGCTTTAGAGGACAAAATAGATGACTTAAAAAAAGCTAAGAATAACGTACAAGAAACAATATTTAAACTGAGAAAAGAAGATCTTGAACTGAAAAAAGACAAAATAGCTAATAATAAGGAATCCATTACTGATTTGAAGGAAAAAGTGTATAAATTGAAATATGAGTTAGAAACTGCTGCCAATGAAAAGAAAGAACAAATTAAAGATGCTTTAGAAAAAGCTGAGGCTGATTTGAATGCGAATAGAGATGAGCTAATGGAAAATCTAGTTGAATTAGAAAAAGCAACTAAAGATTCTATAGAAAATGCTGAAGCTAAATTGAAGGAAATCGAGGCTACGCTTAAAGAAGTGGTGACCGAATTAGAAGAAAAGAATGCGGAATTAGATGGAGATGCTAAGGCTCCTTTAGAGGAAAAAATAGCTGACTTAAAAAAGGCAAAGAATGAGGTACAAAAAACAATATTTAAACTGATAAAAGAGAATCTTGCATTGAAAGAGACAAAATAGATGATAATAGGAATCCAATTATGTTTTGAATAAAAAAGTGTATAAATTGAAAACTGAGTTAAAAACAGCTACCAACGAAAGGAAAAACCAAATTAAAGATGCTTTACAAAAAGCTGAGGCTGATTTGAGTACGAATAAAGATGAGCTATAAAAAATCAAGTTGAATTAGAAGGAGCAACTAAAGATTCTATAGAAAATGCTGAAGCTAAATGGAAGGAAATCGAGACTACGCTTAAAGAAATGGTGGCCGAATTTAAAGAAAATGGTGCGGAATTACATGAAGCTGCTAAGGCTGCTTTAGAGGACAAAATAGATGACTTAAAAAAAGCTAAGAATAACGTACAAGAAACAATATTTAAACTGAGAAAAGAAGATCTTGAACTGAAAAAAGACAAAATAGCTAATAATAAGGAATCCATTACTGATTTGAAGGAAAAAGTGTATAAATTAAAAAATGAGTTACAAACTGCTGCCAACGAAATGAAAAACCAAATTAAAGATGCTTTAGAAAAAGCTGAGGCTGATTTGAGTGCGAATAAAGATGAGCTAAAGAAAAATCTAGTTGAATTAGAAAGAGCAACTAAAGATTGTATAGAAAATGCTGAAGCTAAATTGAAGGAAATTGGGGCTACGATTATAGAAAGTATGGCCGAATTAAAAGAAAGGGGGTGCGGAATTAGATGAATATGATAAAGCTGCTTTAGACGACAAAATAGCTGACTTAAAAAAGGCAAAGAATGAGGTACAAGAAACAATATTTAAACTGACAAAAGAGGATCTTGAATTGAAGAAAGACAAAATAGCTAATAATAAGGAATCCATTACTGTTTTGAAAGAAAAAGTGTATAAATTGAAAACTGAGTTAAAAACTGCTGCCAACGAAAAGAAACAACAAATTGAAGATGCTTTAGAAAAAGCTGAGGCTGATTTGAGTGCGAATAAAGATGAGCTAAAGAAAAATCTAGTTGAATTAGAAAAAGCAACTAAAGATTCTATAGAAAATGCTGAAGCTAAATTGAAGGAAATCGAGGCTACGATTAAAGAAAGTATGGCCGAATTATAAGAAAATGGTGCGGAATTAGATGAAGATGCTAAGGCTCCTTTAGAGGAAAAAATAGCTGACTTAAAAAAGGCAAAGAATGAGGTACAAAAAACAATATTTAAACTGATAAAAGAGAATCTTGCATTGAAAGAGACAAAATAGATGATAATAGGAATCCAATTATGTTTTGAATAAAAAAGTGTATAAATTGAAAACTCAGTTAAAAACAGCTACCAACGAAAGGAAAAACCAAATTAAAGATGCTTTACAAAAAGCTGAGGCTAATTTGAGTACGAATAAAGATGAGCTATAGAAAAATCAAGTTGAATTAGAAGGAGCAACTAAAGATTCTATAGAAAATGCTGAAGCTAAATGGAAGGAAATCGAGACTACGCTTAAAGAAATGGTGGCCGAATTTAAAGAAAATGGTGCGGAATTACATGAAGCTGCTAAGGCTGCTTTAGAGGACAAAATAGATGACTTAAAAAAAGCTAAGAATAACGTACAAGAAACAATATTTAAACTGAGAAAAGAAGATCTTGAACTGAAAAAAGACAAAATAGCTAATAATAAGGAATCCATTACTGATTTGAAGGAAAAAGTGTATAAATTGAAATATGAGTTAGAAACTGCTGCCAATGAAAAGAAAGAACAAATTAAAGATGCTTTAGAAAAAGCTGAGGCTGATTTGAATGCGAATAGAGATGAGCTAATGGAAAATCTAGTTGAATTAGAAAAATCAACTAAAGATTCTATAGAAAATGCTGAAGCTAAATTGAAGGAAATCGAGGCTACGATTAAAGAAAGGGTGGCCGAATTAAAAGAAAGGGTGCGGAATTAAATGAAGCTGCTAAGGCTGCTTTAGAGGACAAAATAGCTGACTTAAAAAAGGTAAAGAGAAACGTACAAGAAACAATATATGAACTGAGAAAAGAGGATCTTGAATTGAAAAAAGACAAAATAGCTAATAATAGGGAATCCATTACTGTTTTGAATGAAAAAGTGTATAAATTGAAAACTGAGTTAAAAACTGCTGCCAAGGAAATGAAAAAACAAATTAAAGATGCTTTACAAAAAGCTGAGGCTGATTTGAGTGCGAATAAATATGAGCTAAAGAAAAATCAAGTTGAATTAGGAAAAGCAATTAAAAATTCTCTAAAAAATGCTGAAGCTAAATTGAAGGAAATCGAGACTACGCTTAAAGAAGTGGTGACTGAATTAGAAGAAAAGAATGCGGAATTAGATGGAGATGCTAAAGCTGCTTTAGAGGACAAAATAGCTGACTTAAAAAAGGCAAAGAATAAGGTACAAGAAATAATATTTAAACTGAGAAAAGAGGATCTTGAATTGAAAAAAGACAAAATAGCTAATAATAAGGAATCCATTACAGTTTTGAATAAAAAAATGTATAAATTGAAAACTGAGTTAAAAACTGCTGCCAACGAAACGAAAAAACAAATTAAAAATGCTTTACAAAAAGCTGAGGCTGATTTGAGTACGAATAAATATGAGCTAAAGAAAAATCAAGTTGAATTAGGAAAAGCAATTAAAAATTCTCTAAAAAATGCTGAAGCTAAATTGAAGGAAATCGAGACTACGCTTAAAGAAGTGGTGACCGAATTAGAAGAAAAGAATGCGGAATTAGATGGAGATGCTAAAGCTGCTTTAGAGGACAAAATAGCTGACTTAAAAAAGGCAAAGAATGAGATACAAGAAACAATATTTAAACTGATAAAAGAGGATCTTGAATTGAAAAGAGACAAAATAGCTGATAATAGGGAATCCATTACTGTTTTGAATGGAAAAGTGTATAAATTGAAAACTGAGTTAAAAGCTGCTGCCAACAAAATGAAAAAACAAATTAAAGATGCTTTACAAAAAGCTGAGGCTGATTTGAGTGCGAATAAATATGAGCTAAAGAAAAATCAAGTTGAATTAGGAAAAGCAATTAAAAATTCTCTAAAAAATGCTGAAGCTAAATTGAATGAAATCGAGGCTACGATTCAAGAAAGGTTGGCCGAATTAAAAGAAAAGGGTGCGGAATTAGATGACGATGCTAAGGCTGCTTTAGTGAAAGAATTAGATGACTTAAATTATGTAAAGAATGAGGCATATGACATAATATTTATACTGAGAGAGATGAGAGATGATCGTGCATTGAAAAAAGAAAAAATAGATTTTTGATTACATATTTACATTAAATTTGTGTAGACGATTTTTCTAATATTTTAAACTTATACTACTTATTTTCTATAAAATAATCGTTCAATTATAATTTCGCCACGGCGCAATACTTTATGTACTGTTGGTGTCATTTCTTTCCATGGATATAGAGAAAAAAGTAGTTTAGATATTTCTGTTGCATATTCTCCAAATCGAGCAGAGTTAATTTTCTGCTTAATATAAATTGCCGTTAATAGTATGTTAGTCCTTTGAAGTAACTTAATACCAGTTATTTTTGATGTAGCTTCTTAATTTTTTCTTGCTGTGTTTCCATCATTTGTACTACCACCAGTCGGCAGAGCTTTGTCGATGTTTAATCTTGTCTCTTCTCTGAATTCATCCTGGGTTCTACTTTTCTCAGATATTCTAAGTGTTTTTAAATCCTCGTTGTTTCTTGTAGGTTTTGTTAAATTTTCTGACATACCGTATTCTGGCGTGAAGTGGAGTTATTCCGATAGACATAAATTCTTCATTAATACTCCTTGCTTTATCAATATCCGTAAATTGTAATTTCGTCTCACCACATAGTGAGCATTTTCAAAAAGAAGATGTTTCCGTAATGGCATTACTAACCTTTCCATCAATCATTGTTAGACTAAGTTGAAAGGATATGTCGAATGTGTTTTGGTTTATGGTTATTGAAAAGGGTAAAGGTAAATCATTTATTTCATCTTTAATATATTCCACTAAATCCTTTGTTGTTGTCTTCGACTCCCTTGTGTATTCGAACCAAATAGGTCTGCAAAAATTTTTTGATCGTGGAGTGGTGTTAAGCCATATATCTTCAAATGAGTTTTTACATTTTGATGAAGATTGCTTTAAGGAATAAGATCGCATTCTTAATGGCACCAAAGATGCTATAAATACGCTTTTATAATCCGCCGTTTTCCCGTTCAAGCATTAAAGCAATTGCTTCTTCCTCTGTAAAATTGGATTGTGATGTTGGAGTAGGTACACTTTCGGCAATCCGTTTAAGACGTTTTAGTGATGCAGTTGACAATATTTCAGCAATTTTAATTGCACTCTTAAGTTGATTCTCCTTTTTTAACATTTCTTTGAATGTATCAGAAACTTCTTCATTCGCAATTATAGAAAGCTAATGGGCCAGTCTTTTCTTCTTAGATCTTGTACTTAAATCATAATATGTCTTGCATGGTGCTCCAGTTGATATTTTGCACGCCGATATTTCTATATCAGTATCCATCCAATCGGAATGTTTAATTTTTAGTCTGTTGGTACGCTGATTCAAGGACTTCATTTTTACGTCCTACAACTTTAAAAAGCTCTCTATCTGAGATTTACCAATGACGTCGACTTTTGCATGATATGCAATTTATATATTCACCATGTAATCAACTTCGTTATGATGTTGATAAGGACATTTATATATATCTATTAGATATATCGCACAGGTATATATATTTACAGGTATTCTGTGAATTTTCATTAGGTAAAATATCTAAAATAGTCAATTTGGAAGAGTACCTATACCGAAGTCATTGATATTATATGTTGCTGTTAGGTATCACCGGAAAGGATATTACCTGTGCATTGTCACTAGCTCATAAAAATATAGATTTTGAACCATCAGTAATAGATAAATGCTGCAGCTAGGTATCACCGGAAAAAATACCTGTACATTGCCACTATATCATAAATATATAAATTTTTAACCATCACCAATAGATAAATACATTTGTTAAATTTAGGTAATCTAATAAAATACTTATGGATTAAGTTAAAATAGACATTTTTTGTTTGTTTTGTTATTTTAAATTCATTAATAGAAATATATGAAGGCTTAGAAGAGGATAAAGATTTACTTAAATTTGAGAAATGTGGCAACCCTATTAAAAACAAAAAAATATTTATTAATTATTTTTATAAAAATATTTTGTATAGATATTATTAAAAGTATACAGTAATATTCATAATTTTCTAAGTAATTATTCACGCAAAGCTAAAGTCAAAAGTTGCAAGTTTGTAAAAATATAAAATATAAAAGTTTAAAGGCGCATATTTCTGAAATGAGACATGATATTGACTTGAATCTTTTTGCAAAAGATCGGAAATTATATATGCTAAAGGAGAAGCTTAATTTAGAATACATATCTTTAAAATTTCTTTTGCTATTTTGAAATAAACCAAACAAAAGGCCCAATTTGGGGTTTTTGGAGAAAATACAAAATTTTCAATTGTAATAACATATTTGATTATAAAGGTATCTTAATGAAATTTGCAGTAAATGTGGATCTTATTAATATAAATAAAGGCACGTTAACTAAATTTCAATCAGGGGTAGGGTTTTCCTGAATTTCCAAAAGAAAACTAATGAAAATTCCCAGAAATGGAATTTTTTACATTTTTGAATATAGAATACACATTTTTCCGAAGTCCCACAGATTTTGATTCAAAACTTTTAACAACATATTGAAGATTCTTAAAATATATTCCGCTTGTCGATTCGTGTTTTGGAATTTGAGAAAATATGGTCTAAAATCAAAACTTTCGTATAAAATGGGTCGAATTCGGGAGGGTGTGTACCGTGACCAATTGAGTTATTGGGCTTGTTTTTTATCTTAAAGTCATCTCTGTGAAGTTACCTTTCAGAAAAGTGCAAAATTATTATATGTTGCTAAAGAAAAATTTTTTTTAGATAAAAAAAAGAGTGTAGATACTTTTTCGGCAAAAAGAAAACACAAAAAGTCGTCTGTTTTGCAATTTTCAAATTAAAAATCGTTTATTTTTGAACTCGGTAAAGATATCGACTTCAATTTTTTTTATTCAATCGATAATTTTGTTCTTTAACTAGTTAGGAAAAAAACTAATAAAATCGGTCAGAAATACTAGGATATATGAAAAAAACTGGACCAAGAACATGCAAAATTATGGTGCTTAAAAATTCAAACGCAAATAACTAGAAAACTATAAGAGATAAATAGGACATGTAAGCATGTTTTTTATAGGGCATGTTTTTATCAGGGCCTACAAAACAAAAATTTGCAAGTGATTAAAAATTTTTTATGTTAGAGGTACCTAATTTTGAGCCTCCTTAGCTCCGCCCCTGAGGGGTTTGTTGTGCCCCCTTCCAAACTTAACATTGTACACTTCTCTGCTACTCCTATACCAAATTTCATAAAAAGCCAACCAGCCGATCAAAAGTTACAGATTTATTTCCAAAAAATTTCGATACTGCGTCACTGTGCATCCTTTATTTTGTAGTATTCGAAACGGCGCAAATTTCTAATAGAAAAAACAGCAAAAAATAAAATTTTGAAAATTTTGGTTTGACCCCAAATTATTGTATTTCTACAACTCGTCGCTGCTACGACAAAAACAGTTATGTGTTTTTTATTAGGTTTTCAGGAGAGCGAAAAGGCTGTTTTATTTTGTAATTTGGTAAATTTATTAGTTGGAACCTTAGTATAATTACTATAGATAATACATAAACAAAAATAGGGATTGCTAGATACAAGAGGACAATAATAAAACCACTAAAAAAAGTACACATTTTTAAAAACACTATTTTTTGATTTATAATATTTTTTGCACATAACAGTGTTGCCGTGTTGCCAGTTTAACTTTTTTGTCCAAATCTAGCCTTTTTATTAATATTCATTTAAGCATTTTTGTGTATTAATTCGCCAAAAAAATCGAGATTACTTATATTTAAGAAAAATATTCACCTGCGGCGCTTCATTCTATAAATTAAACATAACTTAATTCATTGACTTACTTAATCAATTATTATAATTATTTTTTAATAAACTTCATTAACCATAGAAACTATTTATGAATATAATTAAAAAATATATAAAAGCGAAAAATCACCCAAAAATTTGGAAAAGACCAAAAAGGCATTATATTAAAAAATTATGAAAAATAACTTTAAAACATTAATTAGGTAATTTTTCATATGACCCAAATTTGTATAGGAATTTTGGGCAATTTTTCATTGTATTTTATTTATTTTATTTAAAAACTTATTACAAGATCTTAAAAGAAATATTTAAAACTAATGGGAACAAAATACAAATAAAAAATAAAAAAATAAAAATAAAAATATATCAGCATTTTTCTGGTCTTATTTTTTGGGGCATTTAGCCTTTTCTGATCTTTTTTAAAGTCCAATTTAGCCTCTTTTTTCTCACTTCCTGGTAGCATTGCTACTTTGGTTTGTATTCTTGAGAATTATTTACTTTTTTTTTCTTCCAAAAGTTACGTTTTCTCTAATGATATCCGTAATATTAATAAGTGTAAAGCAGAAATAAGTTAAGGATATTATAAGGATAATATAATCATCTGAAATGTAAATTGTTTCATAAAAGTCGACTCTTGTATGGTTTTTTTAATCCGATTTATTCTGATTGATAAGGCGATTTCTTTTATTAAAGGTACTAATATATAAATTAGAAAGATTTTAATTTATAAATTAAAGAATTTATTAATTTTTTTAAGTTAATAAATATTAATTAAAAATGAATAATTTAGTTATTTAAATTTTCATGAAGTGCTTGGAAATCTTTATATTTATACTTTTTTAAGAATGAAAACTGTTAAATTTTGATTCCTCTATTTTAGGTTTTAATTCTCAAAACATTTTTTATCTCTGTTTTGTAGTAATAGTATCCAGTCGTGCGAATATTGAACCTTGTACGAGGACGGATCAATAAGTCCGTGACTTTTCGAACTTCCCTCATAGTTATATGAAATGCAAGACTATTCCCATCAAATACCACCTGTTAATTGACTACTGTCAAATTTTGAGCAAGTGTCGTCATTTACTTTGCGTAAAAAAATAGAATTTTTCAAGGTCCTTAAAATAGGCATTTGTTTGGTCAATAATTTCATCGTTGGAGCTGAATCTCTTTCCACCGAGCTATTTCTTTAGGTTTGGAAATAGGAAGTAGTCACTAAGGGGTAAACCCAGAGAATATGGCGGATGAGGTACCAATTCGTAGCCCAATTCATAGAGTTTGCACATTGAGACTGCACACGTGTGCACCCGTGCAATATCTTGATGAAAAATAACTTTTTCTTGGCCATATGGGATCGCTTTCTTTTTATATCCTCATTAAATCGGTCTAATAAGTTGGCATAATATTCGCCGTTTATTGTTTTTCCCTTTTGAAGGTAATCGATGTGGATTATCCTGCGTGCATCCCAAAAAACTTTTGCCATCACCTTATTGGCTGACAAACTTACCCTTGGTCTCCGGAGTACAGTAATGGATCCATCTTTCATCTACAGTTACAAAACGCCGCAAAAATTCATTCGGATTGCGGATAAACAACTCCAAACGATCCTTTAAAGTTGTCACACATTTACGTTTATGGTCAATTGAGAGCAAACGCGACACCCATCTCGAAGACAACTTTCTTAAACCCAGCTGATCATTTAAAATCGAAACCACACTGTCATATGAAACGACTATGCCATCAACAATCTCACGTACTTTTACTCTTCGGTCGGCCAACATCATATCGTGGATTTTTTTTACTGACCTCAATTGGCCGTCCAGAACGTTCAGCGTCATTTGTACTTGTGCGACCGCAACGAAAGTCAGTAAACCACTTTTTTACCATTGAAATCGATGGTGCAGAGTCCCCATGGTATTTATCGAGCTTTGGCTTGGTTTGATTGATGGTTTTTTTCGCAAGAAATAATGCTTAATTAGCACTCGAAATTCACTTTTTTCCATTTTTAGAAAAATACACGAGGTTGTATGTTTTGAACAGCTGTTAAAACAAAGTAAATGACGACACTTGCTCAAAATTTTACAGTAGTCTATTAACAGGTGGTACTTGATGGAATAGTGTTGCATTTCATATAACTACGAGGGAAGTTCGAAAAGTCACGGACTTATTGATCCGCCCTCGTACATTACTACATTTTCTTTATATAAAACTCCTCTTTTTGCTTTTTTTTAATTTTTAAATCGTCAAATTTTTACACCAGAAAGGACCATGGGTCTAAAAGATTATATTTAAGAAACACAGCAACATCTGTAGTGAATTTCAATAAAATCGGAAATTTTAAATCCGGAAATGAATGTTTTCTGCATAGAATACAACTAGAAGTTCAACTTGCTTTAAAAAAACGTACTTCGGTGTAAAAAAAAGAACTAAATTTGTGTTTGTGTTAGTTGAATTTTAATAATTTTATATATTTTTATATTTATACGTATAAAGAGAATATTTTTTTTTTTTTTTTTTTTGAACGAATTAAAAGAGTTGGACTTTTAGTTGTTTTTTATGGTTTTCTGACTTTAATAAGGAATAACCTTTTATAAAATCTGTAAATACATTGTTTTAGTTTAACGTAGTTATCGACTATTTGAAGATTTTTTTATGAATGGTTTTATTTTCTATTAAAATTTTGACAAAAAAATTAAAAGAAAACTCGCAAAAAAACCAAAAAAAAAAAACAGTTATGTGAAGTTTTACACATAACTCATTTTGTTGAAACATTTCATATAAGACTTATACGTAGCTGATTTTGCTAACTTCTAAATCAATTGAGATATATTAAAAAGGTTGAGTGGATCCATGTAAGACCAACAAAGGTTCAAAATAATGCAATAAATCGGAAATTGTCACATAACCAATTACGTCGGAGCAGTGACGAAGTGTTTGTAGTTTACATTAGAGGAATTGGGCACATATACACATATTTTTTTAAATTTGAGTGTTTACCGGTACCACATGGTACCATTTCAGGTCTGGAATTTTTCTTGTTTTACACCACCAAGTGTTGTTAGCATAACTGCATCTAAAAAAAATCAGAGTTAAAAGAAATATTTGAGGTTTATGGTCAATTTCATTAAGGTAAACTTAAAAAGAGAAGTACCCATATACGTACATATGTATATTTTTATAGTTTGCATAAAATCAGATTAAATTACCATATAAATTGTTTTTGGTCATATGACAAATGTTATAAACATTAAAAGAAAAACAATGAATTAGAAAATGGAAAATAGTATTTATGAAATGTTATGTAAATATTGTCTAAGATTTTACATAAATATACTTTAGAAGATGCTTTAAATGTAAAATTTGAAAAAATATTTATAATATCATTTATTTAAAGAATAAAATATGCGGTTAAAAGACCCAGATACAAATTGTTTGACAAAATATGCTCGTAAATGTAAAACTTTTTTTCTTTTTTGCCCTGGTTATGAATATTAAATTTTAGTGACCATAGCATGAAATAAGTAATTTTTATAGACAATATTTGATTAAAAAAATCTTACGAGTAATTTATGTAAATTTCACAAAAGTACTAATCTATAGAAACACACTAGTATCTGAAACTGACAAAAGGCTCGCATATAAAGTGTTAGAACATAAATCGGTCCATATTTCTTACGACAAGTTATGCGTAAATTCCCTTTCCCTTAAGCTCTTATGACACTAGCTGTTTTATGTATTTTATTGATATTGAATTTATAGAATAAGACAGCGAATAACAAAAAGGAATAAATAGGGAAAAATAATACAAAATAGACAAGTACACAATATTGTTCACTTCGTTTCCCTAAAACAAAGCGATGAAACGAAAATAAAAATGCTTAAATCATTAATTTCATCTATGAACCTCTAGAGTGGGCAACCTTTTTAAGAATTAATCTCTAAATGTCTATTATTACGTTTATACGCACATTTATTGCAAATAAGAATAACTTGCAAATATTAAATTCACTGTTTATATATAAATTGTATAAAGAAGTATATATGCTTTTTTGTCGTGCCGGATGGGAAATTACAACTATTATTGAAATTTCTATGAACGTAAAAGGAAATGGCAACGTCGTATTCTTTATTTGCAATTCGTTTTATTAATCACGATTACTTTTCGTAAATTACTAACTAGCAAATAAAATATTAACTCACCATTTATACGGCAAAATTTTCATATCGTAATATTTTTAATTGTGAATAAGAAGTGTGTATAAACGTAGTATACTTCAAGTTAATAAATTCTATTTTTTCCCAGGTCTACAACTGAGATTAATGCTGATATAAAATGTGAGATAACGCCGGCAGAAGAGAACATTAATTAAGGCGTACACGTATTATAATAAATCCTATGAGGTATTATTTTCCATCAGTCACAGAGTAAACATGTCTTTTTTATTTAAGAAATTCGCACTTTTTAGCACAATTTTTATAAAAGTATTTTTCAAAATGTAAAACAATCATTAAAAGAAATCAATTCTACAAAAAAAAAAAAAAAAATATTTGTTTTTAGTAATTACCAAATTACTCACACAAACAAACTTTCGTATATATGTATTTTTTTTTTTTTTTTTTTTTTTTTTGACAGTTCATCTTATAAGATAGTTGCGTGGAGAAATCTCATCACAACAGTCTCATAATTTAACTTATAACTAATATACTAATATTTAAATCTACAAATGAAATAACTCACAGAGAGTGAATTTGATATTCTCTGACAGAAAAATCTTATATATTATGTTACGTCTAGATGGGCTATTTTGACAACTTGAAATTATTTATCGATGACTTTGATAAATAAGTTGTCCTCTTTCCACTGAGTAAATTTTTCAATATATTTTCACTGTCCCATCAATCCAAGAAAAATACTAAAAAACCTAGTATCATAGGGTCTTTAGAGAAATTAGAGTACTACATTCAGCTAAGCTGAATTAAATATTCTTTTATAGTAGATTTTTACAAATTGAGAACTTGTTGGAAGTATTAGCAGTTTTTTTTTTTTTTTTTTTTTTTTTGTATTTGGATTTTTTATTTTTAGGAAAATTTTAAGTTTTACTTCTTTGAGAAATGTTTTGGAATTTTTGTTTAGAAAAAATCTAAAAATCCGTACGTCTTTAAAAATACATAATATTTTTTTATAAAATATTTAGGTTTTTGGCAATTGTTACTTTTTTAAGTATTGAATATTACTACTCTTTAGAATATAGTACCTTTATCGAAAATAATTGGCACTATTTTGAAAATTAGTACTTTTTACCACAATTCATGCTATTTTTAATTTTTGGAAAAATGATTACCTTTTAAAATTTATACTTTACATTTATACTTTTAAAGTTTAAAATATTGTGTACTTTTTGAACAATTTTTACTCTTTTTGGATTTTTATTATTTTGCAAATTATCTATCTTCTTTAAAAATCTTATTTTCTTAACAATTGTACCTTTGAAAAATATTGCAATATTTCGAAAAATTATTACACTTCGTATTTTTCTAAAATTTGTTACCTTTTTTGAAAGTTAATACTCTGCGAAAAATTTTTTATTTTTTTAATTGCTACTATTTTGAAAATGAATACTTTTTGGTTTTTAGAAAATTGATTCTTCTTTAAAGTTAATTCCTTTTTAGAAATTATTACTTAAATGATTTGATATATTAAAAAAAAAAAAAAAAAATTATTCACATTGACAGTTTCTAGTTTTTAGACAAATGGTACTTTATCCAATATATTTAGCATTTTAAATTTGTATTTGTTTCTAATTTCCCCAAATTTTATCACTTTCATCAAAACTTGATATATTTTGTAATTTCTTTTTTTAAATATATATATTTCTTTGAAAATGAATACTTTTTTGAAAACTGGTGTTTTTTTTATGCGAAAGTTTTTATTTTTCACTTTAGCACATCCCAGGAAAAATTTTAGAATTTCGTCCAAAATCATTAGTAATCAGAACTACTTCAGATTCTTAAATAACATCCATAGAACTATATATATATATATATATATATATATATAATTTATATATATATCTCTATATATGTATATATATATATATATATATATATATATATAATTTATATATATATATATATATATATATATATATATGTGTATATATATATATATAATTTATATATATATCTCGATATATGTATATATATATATATATATATATATATATATATATATAATATATATATATATATATATATATATATATATATATATTTATATATATCTATATCTATATATATACATATATATTTAAGTTGTGTTTATTACTGAAACTTTGAAGCCCTTTTGAGATAAAGTATGAAAATATTTTTTGGAAATTGTTGCATGATGTCATTATTTTATTATTATTTTTTTCAATTTGAACTGTTGTCCAAAAACTGGCACTTTTTTTAAAAATAATTTTGACAGTAATAAACTATTTTTAGATTTGAAATTTGTTAAAAAGTCAATACTTTCTTAGGATATTAATACTTTCCCTTCTGGAAAATCATAACTTTCTTGAAAGTGTGTAAAGCCGATTTGAATTTGCCGCTAATTTCTTAATAAAGTTGTAGAGTGTCACTCTCTAGAATAAAAGAATAGTTAAAGGGGTTTCCAAAAATTTAAAAATTATTTTTGTTTTGTTTTTTTTTTTTTTGTGTATAAAGTCGCCATTTTAAGTCCGTTTGTAGAATATGGTATATCCTTGTTAAAGGTTTGACAACCACTCAGATTTCCTCTTTGATGATTTTTCAATACGACATTAAATTCTAGATGCTACTTTTGGTATCTCGGATACATCTCCTCTAATGTTGATATATAAAAG